>CM052885.1:103283399-103320089 GCA_028534135.1 Potos flavus
CCCCCCCCCCCCCCCCCCCCCCCCCGCACCATCACTGGAGTCTTTCCAACACTCCATGTGACCTTGCCACTCTCCTGATAGAGACCCTTCGCTGATTCCCATTACCAGCAATCCAGAAAGCGGCTAGGCTTAGAGAAGCCAAGCGAATTGCCCAGGGTCACACAGCGGGGTGCCGGTAGAGGCAGTCCGACTGGAAAGCCCCGTGCTTCTAACCTCAGAGCCTCAGAAACTGGCTGGGAGAGCTCGTCCTCAGAGTCCCCGCCAGCTACACACCGTTCTCCATCCCCTTCCCCCGATTTCCCAGCAGAGACCCCCCCTTCCTCATCTCAGGCACCTGTGTATCCAGAAAGCCTTTGACGATTGCATTCCTCCGCCGGGCTGGTGCTTTCATTGTTTGCGTGTCTGACTGTGTCCCGAGATGCGGAGGCTCGGCAAGGGCAGTGGCCTCGGGTCCCCAGGGCCCAGTGTGGGGCTTGGCACAAAGGATAAACAGAAACGAGGATGATTCTCATCCGGTGCCCTGCGGAGATGGTAGATGAGCAAAGGGAACAAGAGCTGTCCATGGTCCTGTGTGGCTCGTGGGGGCGGGGCAGGGGGTAGGGAGAGTTATTATACAGAGAGGGGACATGAGCTGCCCGAGGCCACACAGCAAGGATCAGTGACGTCTACACTGCCTTCCCTCCATAGAGACAAGGCAGGGACCTCCTCTCCGGAGCAGTCGCTGGAAGTGCGCCGTGCCAGCTGGCCCAACCTCATTCCATCCCCCGACCCTCAGCCTTGGGGAGTCTGGGGGAGAAGGAGGGGGCCAGCCGGGGAAGGGGGCTCTGATGGAGGCCATATATCACAGCGGCAGCTGAGGCAGAGAGACGGGAGTGATTTTTCTTCACGGTTTGCAGACAAATGAGGTGGACAGAAAATGGATGGCAACCTTCGGCAGGGAGAGGCCCGGGGCCAGGGGAGCGGCCGTGGCTGCCCAGGCAGCGGGGGACACATTCCTAGCCCAGGCTACTCTCCTCAGCAGAGGGTAGGAGGCAGCTTGGACTGGGGAAGGAGTCGTGTGGGGAGGGGAGGGATGTGTGCGTGAGGGTCTGTGCTGCCATGGGACCAGGAAACATCAGGCCCTCTCTGGGCCTCGGTTTCCCATCTGGCAGGTGAGTGGACCAGGGACTCTGCAAGGGAAGGCACTAGAGTTTCGACTGGACCAGGGTCTCTGAGCCCTGCCTTGTTGAGGCCTGGCTAAATCTTGGGGCAAGAAGAACAAGGGCTTCCGCCCAGGCCTCTTTATTCTTTAGCTGTCCCGAAGGAGCCTGGAGAGTCAGGAAAATGGGCACAAGCTGGCAGAGGCCCCAGGAGCCCCAAAGCTAGATTTCCCCACTTCCGAATTATCCTCAAGGCTTAATGTTTGGAGAGCTTGGAATCTTAGAACCTGGAAAACTTATTATCTTAGAAACCCAGATTCCTCAACTCTGAGCGAGGTGGGTAGAGTTCTCCACCCCCCCCAAACCCCCAGGTGTGCAAGGAACATGGCTTCCTTTGCTTTTCTATAACTCACTGTCATTTCATTTGGAAGCCCCATTCTGCCACGATGGGAGAAACCCAGGCAGATTGGGGTCCCGTTTGCATGGGTTTAGAGGACATTTTGGGACTGACACAGGTCACAGGGGAGACTAGGGGTCCCTTAGTCATTGTCCACTCATCAGACACGCGGCCCCTCTGTTGCTGGTCACCACGGTGAGCTGCTGTTTGCGGGGTCCATCTGGGTGTGGTAAGTGTCCCCTACGCTCCTGTACCTCATGGGGTGCATGGGCCTCTGCGAGGTCATCTCAGGCCTGTGTACCCAGACTTTCCTTCTCCAGGCTCAGCCTGGAGTGGGACACAGCTTGCCACTGCTGTCAGGTTTTCCAGACCTGGCTGTGGGTCCTGTCATCATCCTCAGCCTTTGAGCCCAGGTGAGACCCCTTCCTCAGAGGCCTGCAGCCTGTAGGAGACCAAAATCTTGGTTTCCCTCTGACTCTTCTCCCAAAGTCCAGATCAGGGGGCTCTGTTGGAATCTCAGGGCTGACTGAGGGCCTGGTCCCTCTCTACCCCGTGGGCCTCCCTCCCACCCCCACTGTCTTCAATCCCACTCTTTCCTCTTCCCCTCAGGGCTGTGACTTTGCAAACTCAAGATCGACAGGACACCAGCTGGACAGTGGGGGAGGAATCAGGGCAAGGAGGTGAGAAAATGGATTCATATCTTGGAAAAGGAACATTTGATGACATTGAAATATTAGAATGACCCTATTTGGCGATCTCAGAATCTCGAAATCACAAAACCTCTGCGTTACTTAACTCCCATCTGTAGGAGGATGGATATATCAAGGGTGGCAAATGAGAAAATTGAATCTACCTGTATAGATATCCATGTATTGACACGAGTGAATCTCAAAGCTATAATGATGAGTGGGGGGAAAAGCAAATTGCAGAAGACTGTATATGATTTGATACCATTTGTGTAAATATGAAAAGCTTGCCAACAGTGTAGATGTATTCATAAGCCATTAAAATCTAAAAACACGGGGCACTTACCTGGCTCAGTCGGTGGAGCTTGTGACTCTTGATCTCGGGTCGTGAGTTCGAGTCCCGCGTTGGGTGTAGAGATTACTCAAAAATAAAATTTTTTAAGAAGATTTTTTTTTTAGTTTGAGAAAGAGAGAGAAAATGAGCAGGGGAGAAGGGCAGAGGGAGAGAGAGAAGCAGACTCCCCGCTGAGCAGGGAGCCCAACACGGAGCTCCATCCCAGGACCCGGACATCACGGACTAAGCTGAAGGCAGACACTTAACCGAATGAGCCACCCAGGTGCCCCTAAAAATAAAATCTTAAAAAAAAAACAAGGATGGGAAGGCTCCACGCCTCTCCCTCGGGGCTGGGGAGAAAGAGAAAGGAATTGAGTTAGGGATTGGTATAGGCAGGGGTCTTCAAAGGTAGCTGTAACATTTCATTTCTTTTAAAAGGTAATAACTAGGGACTCCTGGGATGGAGTCCTGCTTCAGGCTCCTTGCTCAGCAGGGGAGCCTGCTTCTCCCTCTGCCTGGTGCTCCCCCTACTTGTGCTCTCTCTCAGTCTCTCTAACAAATAAATAAATAAAATCTCTAAAAAAAAAAGGAGGGGGCTCCTGGGTGGCTCAGTGGGTTAAAGCCTCTGCCTTGGGCTCAGGTCATGATCTCAGGGTCCTGGGATCAAGCCCCGCATCAGGCTCTCTGCTCAGCAGGGAGCCTGCTTCCCCCCCCTCTCTCTGCCTGCCTCTCTGCCTACTTGTGATCTCTCTCTCTCTGTCAAATAAATAAATAAAATCTTAAAAAAAAATCCTGCGTTGTTGCGGCTTGGAGTCAGAAGATCTGTGATCTTCGGTGTCAGGAGCGTTTGAGATGATCTAGTAAGTCTACACCCGGGAGCTCACCCAGCTAGCTTCCGGCCTCTGTCTGCGTGCTCTCCGCAGTGGAGTGGCCCGGACCTGAAGACAGGATGAACTCCAAGGGTGGATTAGGTCAAGAAACAAATACAACCCTCATCTGTAGAAATAGCTCACAGGGATAGGAGGTGACCTAGGATGATACAGGAAGAGCTGATAACAAGGGGTGGGGAGGAGGGCGGCAAGAAGGAGCTCCCAGTGGCCATTAAAGCTGTGCCCTAGAGATAGGTTTCTGGAAGGACCTGGATGGGGTCTGCATTGTGGGAAAAGGTGTCCCAGAGCAGAACGTGGTATGAGTCCTGCCTGACAGGGGGGAGGCTGGTAGACCCAGAGCAGCAGGCCTGGAAAAGCACACCTCTCTCATACTCTCCCCTCCACAATTTTGTCCTTTTCACCAGGTCCCTTATGGTTCACAGTGCAGTCTTCCAGCCCCTCTGGGACAGCTGTAGTGCATCTCTCTTTAATATCAACAGCATGTTCAAGGATGCACGCACGCCTGAATGCATGGGCCGTGTACCTGCATATGCATGTGTCTGGCCTGCGTATGCATGGGATCCCCAGAGATAATTGGCTATGGACATGTGCAGCTTTCCCTGGACCTAGTCCACGCCACACCATCCCTTTTGCTGGATGACTCCCAGCCTCTTCCTGGATTCTCTGTCTCCCATCTCCTTCTCTCTGTGCTCCACCCTGCAAGCAGGAGAGGGGAGATCTTTCTGAAACACAGATTGGATGGTGTCACTCCGCTACATGAATGAAAAAATAGGTATCACAGATTAAAACGCTTATGCATGTGGATTCCTGCATCAAAGTATGTGCACACATATAAGGGTGTGCATATGCCTTTTTGCTTTTATATATTTTTTACTTTTTGATTGGGTAGCACCAGGACATGGTAAAAGCTTCATATAATGTGAAAAGATGCAGAGGAAAAGCCAGTGTCCTAAGTGGCTAACTTGTGGCATGGTGGAGGAAGGACTTCCAAAGATTACTCCTGCATAAAAGCAACAAGAACCCTGGAAAAACTCTCAGATACACTTTTTTTTGGAGTGGTGGGAAATTAACTAAAGACTTACAACAATCCAAGGAGTCTTTATTCAAGAAAAATGGCTGAATCTTGGTAAGAATAGTGAATTTTATGATTCTTTAACTTGTCTTAATCCCATCCACTCTCCCCAGCTACATGGTAACCTTGAAAACCAAGGGCCTTGCAACCACAGTAAGCATGAACCAGCAGCTTAGCACCCACTAGTGGGAACAGAACAGGTCTGGAGTTCCCCAGTGGCCCTATCCTCAGGAAATTGTCATTATTTGACCTGTCTGGCAGCTTACTCAAAATCTTCATTTTCAGGACTTATCTTTATTTGATCTGAATTAGAGCTCTCCCTCTATGCAAAAGGTCTTTGTCCAGGGACATTTGTTGACAACAATCAGAGTCAATTGTTTAACATCACAGCTGCCTGAGGCAGCATTACCAGCTGGAGCTAAGAGATTAATCAAAAATCTTAAAATTGGGGGAATGAATAAGGGATTTTGAAAGCTCTAACATATCCCTAGGAATCTATGAATTTCTAGTCTATGTGCATGTGCATGCTTAGGAAAGACATGAGAAGGCCATAATTTTTCATCGCTGTCTGACTCAAGGCTCTGTGTAAGCAGGAAGTGAAGGCCAAGGCAGAATTTAAATTCCCCCGACATATACAGAGAGCCCCTTGGCAAAGGATGTGAGACTTACTGGTTCAGGGCATTTAAGAAAATCATTAGCAGACCGCTGAGCTAACTGAGCAGAGACTTCACTGGCCACAAATGACAAAGAATACGTTACAGAATTAGTCCAGGAAAGTCATTAAGCAAACAAACACAACAGCAGCAGCAGTAGCAACAAACCCTGGGAGGGGAGAAATGATTTCTAGAGTTCTCTATCGAGCAAATCTATCCTTCAAAAAAGAAGAAGGAATTAAGACATTCTCAGATTAAAAAAAAAAAATAGGGAATTTGTCAGTAGCAGACCTGCTTTACAAGAAATACTAAAGAGAGTCCTTTAGGCTGAAATGAAAGGACACTAAGCAGTAACACAAGTCTGTATGAAGAAACAAAGAGTGATAAGAGTGATAAGTAAACACAGTTGACCCTTGCACAATATGGGTTTGAACTTCATGGGCCCACATTATATATGGATTTTTCACAGTACAGTACTATAAATATATTTTCTCTTCCTTATGATTTTCTTTTTTTTTGAAAGATTTTATTTATTTATTTGACAGAGAGAGAGAGAGAGAGAGAGAGATCACAAGTAGGCAGAGAGGCAGGCAGAGAGAAAGGGGGAAGCAGGCTCCCCGCTGAGCAGAGAGCCCGATGTGGGGCTTGATCCCAGGACCCTGAGATCATGACCTGAGCCGAAGGCAGAGGCTTTAACCCACTGAGCCACCCAGATGCCCCGACCTTATGATTTTCTTAATAACATTTTCTTTTCTCTAGCTTATTGTAAGAATATAGTACATATATATGTATATATGTAACATACAAAATAGGTGTTAACCGACTACTTATTCTATTGGTAATGCTTCCAGATAATAATAGGCTACTAGTAGCTAAGTTTTGTGGGAGTCAAAAATTATACACAGATTTTTGACTATGTGGGGGGTCAGCACCCTCAACCCACATGCTGTTCAAGGGTCAACTGTATGTAACAAAATAAATGTAATTTTATCTGTAACTTTTTTCTTTTCTTACCCGATTTAAAGCCAACTGTATAAAGCAATAATTATAAAACTATGTTGATGGGCTTATACTGTATAAAGACATAATTTGTATGACAATAGTACAAAGAAGGAGCGACAGAAGGGACCTACACTGGAGTAAAGTTTTGTATACCATGGAACTTAAATTGGTATTAATCCAAACTGAATTGTTTTTAAGATGTTAATTATAATCACCAGGGAACCCACTAAAAAAAAAAAAAAAAAAAACCTAAAAAAATGTAATAAAAGAAACAACAAGAGAATTAAATTGGTCTACTGGAAATTACCTATTTAACACAAAAGAAAGCAGTATTGGAGGAATAAAAGAACAATAAGACATGAGACATACAGAAAACAAAGCAGAATAGCAGACATATATCCTAGTTTATCAGTAAAAAGAGGAAAAAATATATAACATGCAAAGAGGAACCAAAAGAGAGCTGGAGAAGCTTTTCTAGACAAAATAAACTTTAAAAGAAAAATTGTTACTAGAGACAAAAAAGGATATTTTATAACAGTAAAACGATCAATTTATCAGGAATGTATGACAATTATAAACACATATGTACCTAACAGTAGAGTCCCAAAATACACGAAGGAAAAAGGGACAGAACTAAAGGTAGAAATATACAACTCAGCAGTAATAGATGAAAATTTCTGTACTCTACTTTCGATAATGGACAGAACAACTGTGCCAAAGATCAACAAAGAAATAAAAGACTTGAACAATATATTTTTTTAAAGATTTTATTTATTCATTTGTCAGAGAAAGAGGGAGAGCACAAGCAGGGAGAGCAGCAGGCAGAGGGAGAAGCAGGCTCCCTGCTGAGCAAGGAGCCCGATGTGGGACTTAATCCCAGGACCCTGGGATCATGACCTGAGCTGAAGGTAGACACTGAACCAACTGAGCCACCCAGGCATCCCAACTCGAACAATTCTGGAAACTAACTTGACCTAATAGACATTTAGACACTGCCCTCAACAATAGCATTTTTTTCAGGTGCACGTGGAATATCCCCAAGAGAGACAATATGTTAGGTCACAAAACAAGTCTCAAATTTAAAAGATTTTACATCACACAATGTATGTTTTCTGACCACACAGAATGAAATTAGAAATTAATAATGGGAAAACTTAGGGAAACCACAAACATTTAGATTGAGCAACACACTACTAAATAATCAATGGGTCAAAGAATAAATCACAAGAAGAATTAGGAAATATTTTGAGGTAAAGGAAAATGAAAACTCAACATAATAAAACTTATGGGATGCTGCCAACGCAGTGTCTAGAGGGAAATTTATAGCTATAAACACCTATATTGAAAAAAAGACAGCTCACAAATCAAAAACCTAACCTTACACCACAAGAAACTAGAAAAAGAAGAAAAAAACAAACCCAAAGCAAGCAGAAGGAACTAAATAATAAAATTAGAGAAGAAATAAATAAGATCTCACTTTATACTCATTAGGATGAGTATAGTAATAATAATGATTTTAAAAGAGCAATAAAGGATGTTGGCCAGGATTTGGAGAAATTGAAACATTCATACACCATTAATGGGAATGGGAACCTCAAAAGTTTAAACATAAAGTTACCATATGGCTCAATGATTCCACTCATAGGTAGATATCCAAGACAAATGAAAACATATGCCCGTACAAAACTTGTTCAGGTATGTTCATAGCAGTATTATTCATAACAGCAAAAGGGGGAAACAACACAAATATCCAATAATTGATTAATAGATAAACAAACTGATTAATGGATTCCGTGGAATGGAATATTATTAAGCCACGAAAAGGAATGGAGTATTGATACATGTTACAACATGGATGAACCTTAAAAACATTATGTTAAGTGAAATGCCAGACACAAAAGCCTATATATTATATGATTACATTTACATGAAATGTCCAGAATAGGCAAATTCATGGAGATGGAAAGCAGATTAGTGGTTGCCAAGGGCTGGGAACAGAGGGGGACTGGGGAATGACTGATAATGTGTATGGGGTTTCTTTTTGGGGATGATGAAAATGTTCTGGAATTAGATAATACTGGTGGTTGCATAACTTTGTGAATACACTGACAACACCGAACGTCTACTTTTAAAGAACGGATTTTTATCGCAAGTGGACTCTATCTCAAAAAAGATGTTATAAAATACGTCAGTGTCCCTCTTTTCTTGCATATCCTTTGAGAGATACTCTAGGCACATGGCAGCACATCTGAATAGATCATATTTCACTAAATATTAAGACTCGATCAAAGATAACATGTACCAACATTTTATGTACCAGGAAGCAATCTGAAAGTTCTTGCTTTTTTTCATTGGAAGGCATATTCCAATTTCAAGGACATTAACATGCTTAAAACGCACCTCTTGGAATCAGTGCATAAGGTGTATCTTTTTCATGTTTTTCAAATTTCATTATCTCTTGGTCTTTTCATTCTTTCTCAGTTTTTTTTCATTCTTTTTCAGTTTTATTGAGATGTAATTGCCATACATCACCATGTGAGTTTAAGGTGTATAGCATAATGGTTTGACTTACATAGAGTGTGAAATGATGACCACGATAAGTTTTAGTTAGCATCCTTCAACTCCTAAGGATACAATAAAAAGAGAAAGCAAAAAAAGAAAGAAAGAAAGCTTTTTTCTTTGTGATGAGAACTCAGGATTTAATCTCAACGACTTTCCTATATGTCATACGGCGTGTTAACTGTAGTCATCACGCTGTACATCAGGTCCCCAGCGGTTATTTTTTTTTGTCACTGGAAGTCTACCTTTTGACCGTTTTCCCCCAGTTTCCCTCTTCCTCCCCAACCTCTCTGGTAACCACAAATCTGATCTCTTTTTCTATGATATTTTTGTTCCGTGGTTTTTTTTCTAAGCCCACATATAACTAAGATCATACAGCATTTGTCTTTTTATTCTGACTTATCTCACTTACCATAATGCCCTAAAAATCCATCCATGTTGTTGCAAAGGCAGGATTTCCTCTTTTTTTATGACAATACTCTGTCATATATATATATATATACCATAACTTCCTTACCCAGTCTTCCATCGATGGACACTCAGGTTGTATCCAGGTCTTGGTTATTGTAAAGAATGCTGCTATGAGGGGCTCCTGGAAGCCTCAGTGGGTTAAAGCCTCTGCCTTCAGCTCAGGTCATGATCTCGGGGTCCTGGGATCGAGCCCCGCATTGGGCTCTCTGCTCGGCGGGGAGCCTGCTTCCC
This sequence comes from Potos flavus, assembly GCA_028534135.1. Lineage (NCBI taxonomy): Eukaryota > Metazoa > Chordata > Mammalia > Carnivora > Procyonidae > Potos > Potos flavus. Next base: position 103,292,834 of record CM052885.1, read on the forward strand.
CCCACCCCGCCCCCGCCTGCCTCTCTGCCTACTTGTGATCTCTCTCCTCTCTGTCAAATAAATAAATAAAATCTTAAAAAAAAAAAAAAGAATGCTGCTATGAGCATGGAGGGGAAGGGGGTCCAGATATCTGTTGGGGTTAGTGTTTTTGTTTCCTTTGGATACATTCCCGGAAATGTAATTGCTGTATCATATGTTATTTCTATTTTTAATTCTTTGAGGATCTTCCACACTGTTTTCTACGACGGCTGCACAGATTGACATTCCCACCGTTTTCTTTCCATCCACACCAATAACACAGGGCTTGAATTCACAATGCTGAGTCAGCCACCCGGGTGGCCCTCTCTTGTCTTTTTGATGATGGCCATTCTAACAGGCAGGAGGTGATAGCTCGTTGTTTCGTGAGGTTTTTTTTTTTTTTTAATCCCCTTTCGTACATGGTTTTGAGAGCAATTGGGGTGTGTGCTGTGGGTGGCGGACCTTCTAGGTCTCCTGCACCATCTCCTGCATATGCTGCGGTTTCCTGGGTCTCATCTAAGGGCGTTTCCTAAGGTCTCATCTAAGCGCAGGAGACTTAATGCCCAGGAGACACACTCAACCAACGAGGGTCATCGGTTTTAGAGAACGGACCCAACTTCCTTGCCCTTCAGCGCACAAGGTCAGAAGCGCAGTCCACATAGTCTCTCAGAGCGCTGTCTAGCAGGACTGCGCCCCCTGGGGGTCCCCAGGTGACAATGCACCCATTAACACACCCTCCTCTCCTGTCTTCCTCGCTGGGCTTTCTGTGATTCCCAAACTACTTGCATCTAAATCCCTGGCTCAGAGTTTTCCCTTGAGAGAACACAGATGTAGATGCTGTGTGTACATGTGTGACTATGAGGGCACGCATGTTCGCGTTCCTGACTGTGCAGGAATCAAAGCACGAATGGGTGTATGTTTGCACTTACAGGAGCTCTTCTGTTAGAAAGCTAATGTGAATGTGCACGTCAGGCACCTTTTTGTGCACACTTGCAGTCTGATGCTGATGCATTCGTTGGGGGCTCGTGCACACCAGTGTCCACACACATGTATTTGTCTCGTGGTGTACGGATGGACTCTCAGAACCGTGGAAGGGCATGTCTGTGCACATGCACGTGCCAGCGAGGTCAAGGGGGCCCGAGCAATGCCCTGAAGCTCTTGGTGATTAAAAGCCTCTTGCTGGGTGCTCCTGGGGAGATGGGCGGGGTGCACACTGTAGGAGCACCTGTCTCCCTCTCCCTCCACACTCGCCTGTCTGGAGACAACCTCATCAGTCTGGTCTCAGATATGTGTTCTCTCTGATGAGAGACAGCTGGAGCAGCTGTCAGGGGCCTTGCCAGCGATAGCGGGAGCTTGCCTGGCACCTGTCGGCAGCGCCTAATCGCTGTCCTGGTGATGGCTGCTAGGAGGGAGGCTGCTAGTGGGGCAGCTGTTTTGGGGGTCTGGGGCTCTCACCTCCACTGCTCCTTGACCTCTCTACATGGAAGGGCGAGCCCCAGTTCCTGTACATCTGGAAACACAGACTCTGTCGGCACTCCACCTTAGTGGACTGACCTCACTGGATTTGACTTTGACTCCCCCCCCCCCCCCCCCCCCCCCCCCCGCCCCAGATCTCCATTCCCGCTCTCTTTGGAGGAAGGTGCTGATGTTATGCGTTCCCTGCCCTTCCTGCTCCCTTGCCTCCAGGGCTTTGGCTTTCCTCTTCTGCCCACTGAACTCATCCTGGCAAGGGCTCCTGGCACCCCCTAGCCTGCACTTGACCCCTCACTCCTTTACTTCCGGGGTGGCCCAGAGCAAGTCATTTCACCTTTCCACACCTCGGTTTTTTGCCCTATAAACTGGAGATACTAATAGAACCCACCGCACGAGATTGTTTGTAAGAATGAATTGCTATTAACTGCTGTAGGAGTGAATTATTCGTTCATTGCTATGAATGTTAAAAATCGATTGCTCTAAAAGTTAATTGCTGTAAAGCATCCACTCCAGTGTCTGGTGAATAGTGAGCGCTCAGTACTTAGCTATAATCACTGTCATATTGGACCAAACTTCATCTCAGACACCGAGGGCCTTAGGGAGTGCAGAGCGGGGCATGATCTTGTCCTTAAGCACCCAGAGCCCAGCTGGGGGCAGGCAGAGGGGAGGGATGGATGCATCCGCGTGCCCCCTGGAAAGTACCGAACATTCCCAGACGATCAGAAAAAGGTGAGGTGTGTGAGGGCTTCCTTTGACTGATGCTTTGACGACTAGGAATGAGAACAACAGGGTGATAATGTTTATGGAGAACTCGCTGTATGCTAGGCACTGGAAGTCTGTTGTTTGCAGTGTCATTTAAAACTCGCAATAGCAGTAGGTAGTAGGGACTATTATACCCATTTCTTGGATAAAGAAACTGAGGCTTAGTGAGATTAACACACGTGCTGAGATCACTGGAGCGGGAATCTGAATTCTCAGTTACTTCAGCTCTGAAGCCCCACAGTCTTCTGCACTCCAGGTAGAGGGCTATAAAGTAGCAGAACTAGGAAGGGGGTGGGTGCAATCGGGCCGCACGCCGGTTCTGGAAGTCTGCCGGACCCCACCTGATCGCACGCAATCCTCGTAACTAACCATGTGAGATAGACAACATTTTCTCTCCATTTTTCAGGCGAGGCAACTGAGGCTCAAAGTGGCTGAGCAAGGTAGCATTGGGGTCTGACTCTGGGTACCCCGATTCCCAAACCCAAGTTATTTCTCTGAAACCAGGGGTGTGGTCTGGGAACAGAGACGTGATTAGCCAGTGTGGCTAAAGATTTGGATCCTGGAAGGAAACGAAGTATATAGAGCATTTGGGGCTGGACTGTGGAGGGCTGGATGCCTTCTCATGCTGGCCTCATGGTAGGCAATGGGGAGTCACTAAAGATCGTAGAGTAGGGGCATGGCAGGGCCAGAGTGAGATAAATCTCACTGTAGCACCTAAGATGGATCGGATAGAGGTGAGAGAGGCGGTAGGAGCCCCATCGGGACACGGCGCCCGGTGACACTGACTTGGATGACAAGTGAAATGGACAGAGTGGCCTTCCTCCGGGGAAGGAAAACAGAGAGCTCAGAGATGAGAAACAGCCAGGGGCAGGGCCATTAGCCTTATCAAAAAGCTGATTGCTCTTAGCAAAGTATTTAATACGATTTCCCTGCTATTAGGGCCCAAACCTGGGCTAGCAAGATTATTAATTCTAAAGATAATCATTAAGCTGGGCGGATCGTATTTTAATATATGACAACAGGCGAGCTATTGTCATTTTTCCTTTCTATCTTGAGTGCAGGTCACCCGATTAGAGCTGGCTTCAAATGCCCCTTCCTGGAGGTGGCGAGATAAGGCTTAACGTCCTCAAACAAGAGCTATCGGCTGTGACGAGAGGCCCATAAATATTAATAAATCTATAATTAGTCCTGTGAAAAGGGGGATCAATCCAGGAGAAGGTTCCACCCATTAATACTAGAAATCACTTTTGCCAAGTTGCTGGGGAAGCAGGCTCTTCTGTTCCAAATGCCAGGCTATTCTTTGTTCTAAGAGGAGGCATCCTGTTGTGTCTGCTAACCTCCGGTTCCGTTTCTCGTCTTACTCTGAGATAGTACCTCGGGGGTGACGAGAATGCCTGGAGGGCTCAGGAGGGAAGAAAGACTTTCCGGAGGTGCTGAGAGAAGGCTGGTGTCCTCATATTGGTGTCTTTAATTATTTTAATGTTTAACGCAAATTGTTATTGTATTTCGGAATCCTGATGAAGAAAAGACTTATTTTCCATATAACAATGGGATTGTGTGCTAAGCGAAGGGGAGCTTATAGATCTGGAAAGTGCTCAGAGATATAAATACATGTTATTTGCCTATTTAAATATTTTTATTTGGGGCGCCTGGCTGGCACAGCCGGTAGAACATATAACTCTTGATCGCAGGGTCATGAGTTTGAGCCCCACGTTGGGGGTAGAGATTACATAAGAAATAAAAAATAAAATAAGATCTAAAAAAAAAACTCCCAGGGCAAACTCTGATTGGCTTTGCTCCGGCTGCCTGCCGTCCTTGGACCAATCCCTGGAGCTAGGCTGATGGGGGGCTCTGATTGGCCAGCCTGGTCGTGGCCAGAGCAGTGTCTTGACTACAAACTCTCCAGGAGCCTAGAGTTGGGGAGGGAAGGGCTCCCCAAAGGAACCAGAAGAAGGAAGACAAAACGGGTGCTGGGGAGACCACTCTAGGGCACCCTGTGCATGGTCTCTCTGCTCTGTGGGGCGGGAAATGCTTCAAGGATAGGAGCTGGGACCGCTTCATCTCCTTGGTGCTGTCTTACCCAGCTATCTTATTCCTCCGTCCCCACTTTGTGCCTCCACCTCATATTTTTCAAGGTCAAAAAAGATCTGGGGCTTGAAAAAGGAGGCATCGTGTGGAGAACACAAACCTTAAAACTAGCAGACTGTGAACTCCTGCATCTATCAGCCTAGCCTGGCTGGGGCCCCGGCACCAACAAGGTGCCATTAGACGTTATTTGACTAAATGGATGGAAATGATAAGAGCATTTCGCGAGCACTCACTGTGGTCCAATTCTCTATAATTCTCTAGACATCTTGCTTTATCCTGTTAAATAACAAAGATTCAACCAAGTAAATTTGAAGATCTAATCGGCTTTATTCAAAGACTCATGACTTGGGCAGCATCCCATCTAGCATCAGAAAGGAGTGCCAAAGGGCTACAGAAAGGCAGACAGGGGTTAAAAAAGCCGGACGAGGAAGTCATAAACACACAAACAAAAAGGATTATTTCAGGTGGGGTCACCTCCATTTGGGGGACAAAAGGGTTTCATTACGTGGCTTACCTCACTGATGGTGACCAGCAAATGCCAGAATGACTGGTTCGGATCACAGTCCTGGGGAAGGCGGAGACTGCATTCAGGTTGGGTACTAGGTCCGCCTCGGTGATGTGGGCCAAGCCCCAGTGACTCCGTTTTGGGCCTGTGGTTTTCTTTTTAAAGAATCCCAACAACTGTCTTCCGTGGTATTATTTTGATTCTTATATAGCAGATTGGCCCTTCCATTTGTCACTATTCACTATGGAGCATCTAAGGTGTGCAAGACAGGCGAGGCTCTGGCTCTCTTCTACTGAGCTTACATCTTGCGGATGGGGAAACTGAGGCTTATAAAGGGGTTGAAAGCCCCGGGGCGTGGGGCGGTGGGCGCGGCTGGGTGGAGGAAGCCCTCCAGGTCTTCGTCTCGGAGGAGTCCAAAATAGGGAGAGGGGTCCCCCGAGCTCTGAGGGCTACAGGGAGAAGGGATCCAGAAGCTCGTCCCCAGGAGTCCCGACCGGTTCCAGCCAGTCCGAGGCCCCCTGGCAGGGCTGCTCTAGCCTGGCCCGCCCTTCCCTCATCCCTCCCCCTCTCTCCCCTCCGCTGCCTCCCGAGCAGTGATTGACGGGGTAATTGGTGCGCGTGGGCACCAGGCTAATTGAGGTCGGGCTGCAGATTGCGGAGGCCTCACAGAAGCGGTGGGCGCGGGTGGGATGGGCTCCTCGCGCGCACGCTCCCTCTCTCCCTTTTCTCTTGAGGGGGAGGGGAGGTGAGGGAAGAACTCTCCAGGGGCAGGTGTCATGGGAGTGGGGGGAGGACCCCTGGACCCTCCTATTTCTCAGGGATGGAAGACCCCAGGCGGAGGGGGAGTAGGGGGGCAGAGAGGGGCGGGGAGCCGCGCCACCAGCCCCGGGTGGAATCCTCTCCCTGGTGCCTGAGCTCCTGGGGAGGGAGGAAGGGGCGGGGGAAACGGCCCAGAATCTGTCCTGCCCCTTACAGCCTTTGCAGACCTGGTCTCCTCATTTCTCCCCTTTGAGTCCCATTCTCGTTGCTCACTCACTCACTCACTCTCAATCCCCATTTATTGAGTGCCTTATGTATGTCAGGCACTGGAGATGAAGTTGAAATCAGACCAAGAGGGTCCCATCCTCAGGAAACTAACAGCCAGTGGGGAGATAAACCAACAGGTACAAATTACTAGACAGGGGCCCAGAGAGACATGGTCTGTGGGAGCTCACTCACGTCGGTGCTGTCTGGGCAAGGGACGTTAGAACTGAGGTCCGAGGGGGGAGAGCATGCTGGGAGTGGTGGTGGTGGTGGTGGGGTGTGTGTGCGCCTGCGTGAAGGGGGCAAGGGAAGGCCTCCTTTCCAAAGGAGGTGGGCAGCAAAGGCTTGCCGGACAGTGGTCCCCTATTGCGCACGGCATCCCGGAGCTGGCCGTGTTGGACTCACGCGTCCCTGAGATGCAGCCATGTTGATATAGAAGCCACATCGGACAGGTGATTTCTCATCAGCTGCCCAGAAACTTGGCTAGTTTGGGGCGGGGCAAGAGAGCTGGCAGGGCTGGAGGCTCAATGCAGCTGGCGTGGGGAAGACAGGGCAAAAAAATGTGCAGGAAAGATTTATCAAACCCTGCAAACACCACCCCCCCCCCGAAACTTACCAGGGTACAGGAGTCAGGGGAAGGGGGCTTGGGCAGAGAGACAGGAGGTAGACTGAGTCCTCATCCCCACCCAAATTCAGTGCAGAACTTGAGGGGGGTCCTTTTCCCTGTCCCATCTGTAAAATGGGTATATGTGTGAGACTAAGACAAGACCAGTGGTTTTCCGCTGGACTCTGGTTCTAACTCTGTTTTCTTAGGATCTGAATTTATCTGTTTGGCATCCATCAGTCACTGAGACAAAGCAATGGCCAAAGTCGTTTACATCTGCTGTGGGATCCGGAGCCCGTGCTCCGAACCGCCTCCTCCATGCAGCTCTCACACACCAAGCCGGTATTTCCTCCGCCCTAAATTAGCCCGGGACCAGCTACCAGACAACCAGGGACAGCCCCTGTGCCCCAGAGCCCACCGCAGTTACCCAGACTAACCAGTCCTAAGCCGTCTACTCTGGCCTGCCTTGCCTTTCCTGCAGAAACCCCAGTAAGGGCTATGGCCTTCTGCCTTCCCCCCAGTCCTGCTTCTGCCTCTTGACCCATCCCGGTGCTTCCTCACGTGGCCCCACGTGGCACGGCCTGTTCCCTTCCCTCCGGAGCCACAAGTAATAAATTCTTTCAGTGGCACGAACCTCTCTGTTGTGTCACTCAGTCATCTTTATAAATTAAAACCTGGGCCCAAGTCAGGTGGTTATGGGACGTCCCCTTAGGGGCTGCCAGGAGAACCGTGGAGAGGAGGGGCCGCGGCAGAGAGGGGCTCCCTGTGCGTGCTCCAGGTCCCCTCCCTGGCCTCAACCAGAGCTTTTTCCTGGGACCCACGCAGCTGCCACATCAGGGAAAAGAGTTTTACTGCATCTTAGAACAACAACAACAAAAAAACCCGAACCTGGTCCTAAGGTCTCATCCATCTCAAAGCTTCGTCTGGCTCCCACTGCTGTAAGTGACATAAATCCTTCCCCTTCTGTCTGATGTCAGCAAAGGGGTTCTTCTGTCATCTGCTTTGATGGATGAGGAGGTCTTGTGGCCCAAGTATTTGCAGAGGGCTCTCAGTCTCCCCTCACCCTTGTCTACTCTCCTGTTACTGCTGCTGGGGCTAGAGGCCCACCGACTACATTTCCGGGATCAGCTCATCGGTGGGGGCCCCATCCGGCCTGTCAAGGGGCGGTCCTAGCAGTAGATTGAACAGAGCAGCGGCAGCCACAGAGGGCTCCAGTTGACCGCTGATAACTGAACTCCAGCGGTGTCACGTCCTCCAGTAGTGGTGGGGGTGGGGGGCCGGGGGGGGGCGCCGTCTGTTCAAAAGGTATGAAGAAGACCTCGTGCTCGTCTGCACACAAGTGCTATCTTTGGCTGCATTACTAGGAGTATAGTGCCTGGATCTAGGAGGGTGATGTCTGGATTTCCTCTGTGCGGATTAGAGTCAACCTGGAGGATGACACTGAGCTGGACAAGGTTCTGAGGTTCTCAGGAATCCTGAGTGGGCAGGTGGACGGTATGGCAGCTGGTTAGAAGGTACGATTCGAAGTCATCTTTTCTGACCCGGACGAACGCACCAGCCTCCTCACGGGTCTGCCTGCCTCCAGCTTCGTCCCCTCCAGTTCATTGCCCACGTGATACACCAGGGGTCTTTTAAAAACCAATCCAACCAAGCAAACTCCTTTCCTCCCCAAATTAAAACCCCTCAGTGGCCCTCTGACTCCTCCCTCCCGAGACTGTTAGGTCTTTCCTTTGCGTTCCTATGACCCGCTGAGCTTCCTCCAGCTCAAAACATGGATCTTGAGTTGTCACTGCTAGTTGACCCTGAGACCCCCTTGGGGGGTGGGATTGTGTCCGATGTGGGTCTGTGTCCCTAGACTCAACAGTTTCCAGCGTGTGAATTTGTTGAAATAACAAACGCCTAAGGGCTAGAAAACCAAGAAACACTTTTTAGAGAGAAGTGACCACGAAGGTCTTAAGACGGCACCCAAGTTCCTTCTACATAAAGAATAGAGGAGGAAGGGTAAAACCTTCCTTGCTTCCCAATATCCTCTGCCTTGGCATTCCAGGCACTTCCTGGTCTGGTCCTACTGACCTCTCCAGCCTCATTAGTGTCTTCTCAACCCAGATCCAGCCCTTTCAGCCAAATAGGAGTTTGGATTTGGGTTTAGCCAGATCTTGGCTAATGTGAACTTGGAAAACGACTTCGCCTCTCTGTGACTCCATTTCCTCATTTTTAAAAGGGCTTAGATGATCTCTGCCTCTCAGGGCCTTCGTGAAAACTCAAAGTGAAAATCCTGGGGAGATTTCAGCAGCAGTGGAGGTCATGGGGTTGGACTTGCTCCTCAGGGCTCTGGGGGTGGGGGTGGGGGGGTGGGAGGATGACCCAGATGGGGCCACACAGGGACAGGCTGGTGCCGGCTGGTAATTTACACAGCTGTCAAAATCAGATTGTTAGTGCTTTTGGCCAGTGGCTATTATAAAAATTTTAGAGTGAGATATAAAATACAATCTAATCTTCAGAGGAAATTATAAAACACAAAGCAGAAACAAATGAGACAGATGAAACAATCTCATCGAACCAAACCAAAATTTTCCCAGTGACGACGCTGGGCAGAATGAGAAACCGCTTCTGCTGGGTCCTCAGAGCATCGGGGTCAGGCGACTAGAAGAGTCACAAACATATGTGTGGTTTCCAGGGACTTGAGGTACCAGATTCAGTCTCTTTTGTGTGAAAACCAGTTTAGAAATTATTACAAAAGTAACATATGCACACAATTAAATATTCAATTATTACCAAAGACAGAATGAATAGCTTCCTTGCCACCCCCCAGGCTCCCAGTCCCCTTCTCACCAATAATAATTTATCTTACCTGGAAATTTCCATCCCTTTGCGAGTGCAGGTTACATGCCAATAATTCCTTCCTCTCCAACACCGTCAATATTTTACACCTGCTTTTTTCACTTAATGTTATACCTGGGAGATATTTTCATATCAGTTCCAACAGCTGTGTAATAAGCTAGTGTGTGAATGACCATAATGGACCAGACTGCCGACCCCACTGATAAGTATTTGGGCTGCTTCTTCAGTGTGTCTGTAGGAGAAAATTCTGAAAGTGAGATCGAAGGTTAACGGATACTGACATTACTTATGTTGATAAGTGTTTCCCAAACGCTCCCTTGTAGGGAATGCTATTGGAGCTTCACCATGATCTCGTTAGATCGCTTTTCCTGGTTGAGCGTGCGTCCCCCAACTCTGTGTGCTTTGATCCTAATGGCTCCCACCTCTCACCTTCTTTGGAGGCCAGTCCGTAGGCTCCTGGCAGTGCCTTACTCATAAAACAAGTCTTAGATGAGACGTGCCAAGATAACTGATTCCAAAGAGGGCTTCATGGAGAGCTCCGCGTTTTGGAGCTGCGGTCATACCTGCCCACTTGCCCCTCGGTCAGCACCCCTGCAAACTGCCCCCTCTCTGTCCCTGCTTGGCTCGGACCTCCCCCCTACTCCACCTGTCCGTATGTGTCCTTCCCTGTAATGCCCAGACCTTATATCACACCCCCTCACCCTCCTCCACCGAAAGAAGCACCTCTTGGCCTCTCCACCCAGACACTTCCCTCCCCCTGAGCTGCCTCGGCCCCTCGGGTCCCACGAAGAGCGCCTTGCAGGCCAGAACCCACCTCCCAGGTGAGTGCTTGGGACAAATCGTGAAGTTCTTTGTGAAGGAACAAAGGCCTGGGCCTGACCCAAGTGATGTTCAGGGAACCATCCCGAACTCTCTCCCCTCTGTCTGCCCCCAAGGCCTGCTCCTTCCCCTCCCTAGGGTCCCCAGCCACCTTTCTAGTTCACAGTTGTCTCCTGTGTTGACAGTTGAGGCCCTTCCTGGTCACTTCTGCTTCCCCCTTCCCACCCATTTCTCAATGCCCCTGCTGGCCCCCATCCTCCATTCCAGACACACAGAGCTATTCTCAGTTCCCCAAATATGCTCACAGTTACCATTTTCTGAGCTACTTCCACGTCCCTGGGTTAAGCATCTACATCCTCACGATGTCTGTGCAGGAAGTATCATTATCAGCCCCCGTTTACGGCAAGAGAAGCAAGGCACGGAGAGGCCAAGTTCGTACAGCTGATGAGTGGTGGCGGCTGGTGCTCTTAGTGCCCTGCCCCACCTTCGACCTGCCCCGGGGGGTCCCCTGGTGACAGATCCCGGAGGCGCCTTGCCCGAGGGTATCGTCTGTCCTGCTGGAGGGCACTGAACCATCAGGGGCAGGCAGGACAGGCGGGGAGTTAAAACCCCAGGGGCAGCCCTCAGTCAGTGAAGGAAAATTCCAGCCTCCTCGCCCCTCCTGGGGATAATTGGACCCGGCCTGCACACTCCCTGGAGGTCTCAGCAGGACTGAGCACCGGGTGCCCACTCATGAACACGCCCTGTATGGGCTTCCTGCTCCTCTGGGTCTCCCGTCCCCACGCCCCTGCTGTGCTGGGATCACCTCCTGGAGACACTGCTTGCACCCAAACCCTTGCCTCAGGATCTGCTTTGAGGAAAACCCAGAGGAAGCAGCCGCAGAGTGAGATTTGCACTGTCTATCTGCCTGGGGCTGCTCGCACGGCTGTTTGTTTCACAGGCCCACTCTCTGCCCGGCCTGCCCCTAACCGTCCCCCCGGAATAAACTTCACCCCTGCTTGCCGCACCTTCCTTTCAAAGACCCCGCCTCGATCTTTTTTTTTTTTTAATTTGACAGAGAGAGAGAGAGATATCACAAGTAGGCAGAGAGAGAGGGGGGGGTGCAGACTCCCTGCTGAGCAGAGAGCCTGATGTGGGGCTCGATCCCAGGACCCTGAGATCATGACCTGAGCCGAAGGCAGAGGCTTTAACCCACTGAGCCACCCAGGCACCCCGAGCCTAGATCATTTTTATAGGCACATCTGTCTGACATCCTCTCCCCCAGCTAGCGTTGGCCACCACCCTCAGATTTCAACAGATGGATCTCTCTCCCAGTGTCCATATATCCCAGCGCCCTGATCCATGGGCTTCTGGTTCCCCTTCCACCCTGGGAGGGATCACATCTTACTCATCTTGGAGACTCCCAGGCCCACCCAGATCAAGTAAGAGAGCAAGAGCTAGTCTGCGTTTAAATCGCCTCTATGCACAGAAGGCTCTTCTTCCCTCGGCCCCTCTCACCCCTTTCCACCCCTCCCCCCCAACTATTTCACATCATTCCCAAAGGGCACACCATGGTTTCCATCTCCTTGCCTGCCTGCTTGGACCAGTCCCATGTCTGCCTCATGGTGCTTCAGCCTCTCCCTCTCTGCTCATGGTCTCTCTCCCTGCAGATTTCCTTACACTTAATCACACTAATTTATTTTCCTATATACCCCTCCCAACTGGATTGTGAGTTCTTTGAGCACCCCCTCCCGCTGTATCTCATTTATGGCTATATCCACACTGTGCACCTTGCACAGTACGTATGACATAATGGGTACTAATAAACATTTGTTGAATGGGTGAATGAATTAATTACTTAATATACATATCTCCAGATCCCTGAATGGAAGGATATCGGAACTAGTATAGATTGCTCAGGACTCTGTGTTATGAGAGAAACACATCTCAAGTTGGTTTAAGTAAAAGAAGGCATTTATTGACTTAATCATTCAGATGCCCAGTGGACTTCAGGCACGGCTAGATCCAGACACCAAATAAGGTCAGCTGTTAATTCTTGCTTGCTCTCTCTTTCCCTCTCTCCCCCATCTCTCTTCCTGTCGACTCTGCTTCTTTCTGAGTTTTGACCAGCTTCTCCCCTGCCACAGGCAAGCGCAATTACAAGACTTTGGGGGAGGGTCTCAATTTCTCTCATCTGTACAATAGAGAGGCCATTCAACCTTGTGATCCCTAAGCCTCTTTTATAGCTTTATAGTCTTAAAGGGGGTCCAAGAAAACTTCTCCATTTTCTAGTTAGGAACACCTGAGACCCAGAGAGGGAAGTGATTTCTTCAAACTTACCCAACAAGTTAAGGATGAAGCTAGCACCACAGTGTAAGCCTCTGACCTCCATGGAAAAGAGGACAGTGTCCTTTTGGAGACAGAGAGCCCCAGAAAGCAGGGCATTGATATTGACTCAGAGTCACTGACCTCCTCCCTGACCTCACCCTGGCCCACGTCAGGCTCAGGCTCTTGGGTCACTGAAAGGATCTATGTCTGTGCTTCCACCCCTGTGACCCCAGACCTGGATTTGCAAATCAGCTCCCCCACTGGCAGCTCTGAGCCTGGCAAGTCATTTCCCCTCCGAGCCTCTGCTCTTTCTGTCTGGAATGTGATAACTCTAGGAGGAGACGAGAGCCAGGCTGTCGGCACAGGGCCCGGCAGGGAGATAACTCATCCTGGGACCATCCTGGTTTTAAAACTGAAAGTCTCGCCACTCAGGAACCTGTGGGATCCAGGCACACTGGATAGTCAGTCGCCCTATCAGGCAGCACCCACATCTGCAGCAGGGAGGGAGAAGTATCCTCGGAAGACCCCATAAATCAGACCCAAACTAACCGGATCTCCCAGGGAGATGGAGGAGCTGTCTCAAGGAGACGGTACTGGGAAGCGTCTTTCTGGGGCTCCAGGCCCTGTACAGTTCAGAGCAACTTGCACGGATACGGGGCCCGAGATGCTGAAGCGGCCTCTCCCTCTTATTCCCACCCCAGTTTCCGGGGCACTCGGCGGCTCTCACAAACTCCGACTCCAAGAACACGCAGCTGGGGGAGACTCGGAGCCCCGCCCCCTCTCACTGAGCATGCTCCCACTGGACAGATGGGACTCAAGGTCCAGAGACAGAAACAGCTGGCCCGAGTCTCACGGCGGGCTCTCTCCAGCCTGGCTGGCTTCGCAGATGGGCTGCCGGATGCTTTCAGTGAGGACGCCCAGGGTGCACCTGTGCTGGGGGTGGGGGCTGGGCGAGACCGGTGAGTGACGTCAGGGTGGCGTGGAGAATGAGCCCAGGTCTCCAGGCCACGCACTTGCGAGCCCAGGTCTCCAGGCCACGCACTTGCTGAGGAACCCCTCCGGGCCTCTGGGAGCCCCCTGTGAAACGAAGGTGATAATCTCGGCTGGTATGCCCCGGGGGCTGCGGTTCGGAGTAACGGAGAGGACCAGAGAGCACGGGGCCACGTGAGTCCTCCTGGGGCTGGCAGGGCAAAGAGAGCCCCCGAAGGCTGCGCTAGTGGTTCCGAAATCTCGAGCACTCCCGGATCACTCTTTAGGTACCACCTGTACTATCGGTTGCTTAATAGTTTTCTTTAGAACGTGCTTGTAAAAAACTTAAAATTACTTTAAAGGAATTACGTCACATCCCTTGTCTGATGTCCTTGTTATATATTTTTCTGACGCTCTTTACGTCCAAAACTACACGAAGAGGGGCGCCTGGGTGGCTATATGGTTAAGGGTCTGCCTTCGGCTCAGGTCATGATCTCCAGGTGCTGGGATTGAGCCACATGTCGGGCTCCTGGCTCAGCGGGGAGCCCGCTTTTCCCTTTCCCTCTGCCCCTCTGCCTCTCTCTGCTTGTGCTGTTTAATAAAAATCTTTTTAAAAATCTTAAAAAAAAAACCCAAAAAACAAAAACTACTCAAATAAAAAGGTCTGACCCCCAAACACAGAAAGCCTAGTGTATACCCCCTAGCAGTACTTCGTTAGACTCTGATCTCAGCCCATCTCTGCCCCCCCCCAACCCCATGGTGAACTGAGGTCCAAAGAGGACCAAGGACAGAGCTGAAGTCACATAGAGCAAGTCGCTACAGAACCAGTGCTGGATTCCAGAGTCCAGACACTCCCCCTGTTCCCACTACTCGGGGGGCAGGAGCCTGTGCCCAAAACAGCCAGGGCCCTCCTACTTCTAGCCGTTTGTATAAACGGTGTTCTCACCTGGAAAGCCCCTTCCCTTTGACTATCCCAGGCCAATTCCTGTTCATCCTCGAGACACAAACAAAGAGTCACTTTTTCTGGAGGGTTCCAGGCAGGCAGAGTGAGATGATGAGACTGCCTGATATGATGCCCCACCCCGGACTGCAGTGACCTATTTGGGGAGCTCTCTCTCTGCAGACAGTGAGGCCCTGGAAGGCAGGGCCCTGTCTGATTCATCTCTGCTGGAAATGGACACCCTGGGGCTGAACACCCAGGAGGCCCTAGCAGTGCTGCTTAATTAGGGCAGGCTGAGGACAGGGGGGCCCTGGGCCCCGGATCGGTCTTGTCTGGGCCCCCAGAGGGACAGGGCCACGCCAGGCTGGCAGCTTGTCCCAGGTGATGAAATAGTTCAGCCAGGGCCCCCATCACTCCACCAGATACATTTCAGCGGCTAAGAAAGAAGTTCAAGGGCTCACCTGGGTCCGTTGCTTAGCAACAGGAGGCTGTAAATGACATCGTTCCGACACTTTAACTAACCCCTCCATGGCAGGCAGAGGATAATGAAGGCAAAGGCAGACAGCAAGACGGAATTAAAAACCAGACCCAGGAATGAGAGGCAGGTGCTGGGGAAAGTGGGAGCCTGCGGCAGGTAGACGTGGGAGAGTCTCGGAGACACTTGGGGGCTGCTCAGCTCTCGGGAGCCTTGTCCAGGAGTTCTGGGCGGGTTTGCTAGCTTTAAGAGGGGATTTACTGGACTTGTTTCCAACAACCGGTTAGAGCTTCCTAGGTGCTGTACCTGTAATTCCCGCAGCTGCCACCAGGGCGGCAGCAACTCCAAGGGTAGCAACTCCCCATAGACCAACTCTGGAGAGACCTCTTAGAGAATCTGAGTCGGCGGGGAACCTAGATGAAGCGGAGGGGGCACTTATTAAGAATCCCTTTGCTTTTGTTAACCCATGTGATCCTCATACTAGCTCCATGATTTAGGGAGGTATTTCCCTTTGACAGATGAAGAAATTGAAAGCTATCTAGTCCACAGATATTGATTGAGCTCTTCCTGTGGGCCAGGCGCTGTTCTAGGCTCTGTGCACACAGCAGTGAGAAAGGCAGGCAGAAGCGCCTGCCCTCAGGGAGCCTACGTAAATAAACAGGAGAAATACATAAAGCGTATTGGACGACAAGGTCTCTGGTGGACATGAGCGTGCGTGTGCATCTGTGTATGCATGCATGTGTGTGTCCGTGTGTGTATCTGGAGATGAGTTTGAACAGACCCAGAAAAGACTCAACAACGAACGTCTGGCCCTCCTCTGAATCTGCAGACTCACACTGGAGGCAGTGTCAGCCTCTTTCTAACCATCCTGCCTCTCTTGTCTCCCCCCTGCCTACTGCCCACGACCGACCCGGCTGCTGGGAAGGCAGGTCCCCGGAATACTGGCAGACCTCCTGGGGGCAGAACCCCACCGTGGGCCTTGGGGGTCGCCCCTTCTCCAATGCAAACGGAGCCGCTGGCTTTTATCCGCCTTTTATGTTTAGCTTCCACAAAATACTTCTTTTGAAGAAAGGCTCACACATTGCTTAGAGCCGAGAACAACCTAAGTGTCCATCAGTATGGAGAATAGATAAATAAAACATGGATTATTCAGACAGGGGAACGATACGCAGCGGTGAAAATGAATAGAGCCGCTGGGATGAAGCTCGCAGCCTAATACTGAATGAAAAGAGATAAATAGGTTGCAGAAAGATACCCAGAGGATGATACTGTTTATATAAAGTCTAAAAACGTGAAACAATACTGTTTGCTGGGTGATGGGCGGGAGAGGCCATCTGCGAACCAGAGCAGCGGACTTCCCTGCGTTGGGATGACAGCCTCTCCCGGGCGCCCGGTGGTGGAGCCCGTGGGAAAAGCCAGTGGGGAGCCTGGCTGGGCGTGCTGGAGTCCCAGGCACAAGCTGGAGGGAGGGGGCTTTGACAAGGCCAGTGTGGTCCTTGGCCGGTGTCTGGTGCTCACGAAAACTGGAGACCTCTTTCTCCATGGCTGGAGGGACATGACTGAGGGACACATGGGGTGCCAATGGTGAGCAGTCTTGGGACTGCCTTGGGGGCTCTGGAGTGTGGAGCTGCACCTTCTTGTCAGGCCATCTGGGGAGTCCCCCCGACAAGCCCCATCCCCGGCACTGAGTCTCCAGCGTGTACAGTGAGGGGGGCTCCTCCCCCGTCTCTCCAAGGGAAGGTGGCTGATGTCCCCGCCTCCGATGGCCTCCAAGGTCTTGGGGGCATTCTCCCCCCTCACCATTCCAACTTCATTGGAATTCTTACTCTTTGCACGCATCTGTCCCCCCTCTCCTGTTTCTATCAACACTTACCAGCTTTTCCAAGTGGATCCCTGACCTCTTCCCTCCCCTGCAGCCCCACCTCTGTTCTGTTTTGTGCCATTTGCCTCCTTTTTTTTTTTTTTTTTAGCAGTACAGTCACTGCCTTTGTCAAGTTTTTAAAATCAGTGAAGTCAGTGGCCTTCAAGAAAACAAAAACAAAAACCCAACAGTCCTATTTGAGCCTACACACCAGAGTCGAAGATGAAAACATGCACACGAATGCTCGACAGCCCATTTTGGACGGTGGTCACCTCTGGGGAGGCAGGGAAGGAGGGTTGGTGTGCAGGAGAAAAACTAAGGGGACCTCAAAGGTCTCCATACAATGTTCTATTGTTTAAGCTACGCACTCGACACAGGGGCGTTTGCGACATAATTGACTACGTAATTTGTATGGTCAAGATCGTTTTTTGGTCACCAGTCTAGAGGAAAGTTTGCGGTGTGTTAGGCCAGGCTTTCTGTCACAGTATCCCAGTGGTGTGGTTGTGGGCTACGGAGAAGGGCCTCCACTTACTGGATCACTCTTTAGATCTGTAAAATGGGCACAAAGAACTCTTACCTTGTGGTGTATCTCTTTCCTCTCTCGCTCCCTCCTTTATTCCTTCCTGTCAACTAATATTCATTGAATATCTACTCTGTGGAAGGTCCCGTACAAGGTACTAGAGATGGGATCCCTTGTGGAGCTTACAGTCTTGAGAGAGAGGGAGATGTGGATCAAAACCAATAAATTAATATACCATTGCAAACAATGAATAGAGCTGTAAAGAAAATAAACAAGCTTCAGTGGCAGATTATAAGCAGAGACTCAGGGGAGGCGGGGAAGGTATCTCAGAGGAGACCCGAAGGGGTTAGCCTTGTGGGGGGCGGGGGGTGCAGGAAGCAGAGGGGCAGCGTGGGCGAGGGTCCTACGGTGGGAAGGCACAGAGAGAGCTTGGCACATTGGAGTAGCGGAGAAGCTAGAGAGCATCAGGCAGGGGAGGGAGGCGTGGCACGAGAGGCGGGGGGCGGGGGAGGATGACGTGCATAATGAAGCACGGGCTTGGAGAGCACAGAACACGGCACTTGGCGTGTGCGTTCGGGAAATGCAGCAGCATTCCCCGCACCTGCTCTTGGGGCTACGGCTAGGGTGACAAAACGGACATCTGAGGGCAGGAAGGGGACCTGGAGCTCCACATGGCCGCCAAAAGCACCTGTGGTAGAGTGGATTATGGTTCCAACTCTCTACTACCCTCCCGAGTACGTGCCCAGTTAGATGTCCACAGCCTTGGCCACTTTGCGGCGCCCTCCCACTGTGACTCTCAGCTGTCTGACTCGCTCTGGCCAGTGGGATGCCAGCTGTGGGGCAGCAAGCAGAGGCTTGACAAGTGCTTCTGTGGGCGGGCTTGCCTGCTGTCCACCTGCCATTGCCCCAGGAGCATGCCCAGGCTGGCCTGCGGGTCCCAGGAGGAGGAGGGAGTGGACCGGAGCCACTGCAGCTGACCCATAGATTTGCAAGCTAATTAAATGCTCCTTGTTGTTTACCACTGAGATTTTTTCTAGCTGTTTGTTATGCAACACCGAGCTCCTTGCTCTAATGGTGTCTGCGGATGCTGGGCCTTTCTGGCCTTTACCCAAGCCCAGGAGTATGGGTAGAGAAATGATTGGGCCAAAGTCCAGGATTCTGGCCTTGGATCCACTGAGGCCTCCCTCTAGGAACTGAGCAAACCTTCCCCATATGGGGCCTTGGTTTTCCCATCCATATAATGAGACTTCTCACCCTGATTGCTAAAGCCCTCATAGCCATATAGGCAATGGCCACAGGGACTAAGAGCACAGCTTATCCATGCAGAACCATATCCTCTCCCTGCTTAACCCCGTGGCTCCCTGTGGCCTTTAGGAAGGAGTCAGAGCTTGCTAGACTGGCATTCAAGGCCCTGCATTTCCACCCTCGCCTTCACGGACAGCTCACCTCCTGCCACTCACTCTCTGTTCTAGTCATGCCTTATTGTTCCAGTCTCCTTACCACACTGTGTCTGTTCATGCCCCTGGGCCTTTGCACTTGTGGTTCCATCTGTTTTCTAAGTCTGCCACTGCATTTCTTTGTTTTGTGAATGCTAAGCTCTTCATAAGTATGTTCCAATTTCATCTTCCCAGCAACACCACAGAGAAAGTATTATCATCTCCATTTTAATTATGAACAAACAGAGGCTCAAAGAAGTAAATCAATTGGTCTTAAGTTATACAGCCAGTAAGTGGTGAAGCCAGGACACAAATCCAGCCAATAGGGGAATAGACAATAGGTTTGGACGCAGGTCTGTTTCCAGAACCCACACTCTTAGTCACCCCTCCAAGCTTCCTCTGCTTGCAGAATTCCTATGCAAATGCATGAACCCTATTCAATCGACCCACAAACATTTATTGAGCACCTGCTGGATGCCAGGCACTGGGCCAGCCCCTTCATGAGCAGTCACCTCCTTAATCCTCACACTAGCCCTAGGAGGTCAGCATTCTTACTGACCCCATTTTGCAGACGAGGACAACTGAGGCCCAGACGCCCAGGCAGTCAGAAGCCCAGGCCCAAACTCGACCTCTGGGTTACAGTGACTTTCAATTTGCCCAAAGCTTCAAGATCCAGCTCAAACACCACCTCCAGGATGCTGGATGGCTGAATCCCAGGGCAGGCATAGCTCTGGCCTGTCCCCTGGTCCCCATGCCCAGGGGCTTCCGAGCTGACAATGCAGGACCCGATATGGTTTGGACCGAAGTCAGGTGTCTGACAACACCGTGGGCGCTGCCCTCCGGTTTTCAGCCCGAGGCACCGACACCAACCGCCCCCCCCAACCTCATCCCCACCCCTTGGGCCTCAGGCTCTGAATCCAAACAAATACAAGCCAAATGACTTTCACTCTGTCCCTTCCAACTCAGTGATTTTGGAGGAGAATAAATACTGAAGCCACTGGCCTGAATAGAAATTAATATAGAACCGCGCTAACTGCACAGGGATGTTTTTTAAAAAGAAGAAATTCTCAATTTAAAATCTCAACACAAATAGACTCTTGTAAGGTCAAATGAAAGATAAATGCCTCTGGAAAGCAAAGAAGTCATCGCTGGGGCTGAATTCTCTCTCTTTCTCTCATTTCCTCTGCCTCTGCCTCTGCCTCTCATTCTGTCCCTCATCACATTTCTCGCTACTCCCCCGTCTTCGCCTCTCTTCCGATCTGTCGCTTGCTCCTCTTGTCTGGATTTCTCATTTTCACTTTACTGGAAGAATCTGAACCTCAGGAGAGTAGTATGACCTTGGTCAAGTCATTTTTCAGCATTGTGTTTCGGTTTTCTGATCTTCATAATAGAAGTATGATTGCTCCTTGCAGAGGGATGCTGTAAGCGTAGCAAGACAGCCCCTCATAATGGAAAATGATGCTTCCCACCAGTGACGGGCAGCCTCCCCTGCCCCCTGGCTTCAGACCTGGAGGACGGGCAAAGATTAAGAGTAGGCACCATCTGGTCATCAAGTGATGCCAGTAAAGCAACCGTGGTGAATGGTCTTCTGACCTTGGCCTCTTTTTCTTTTTTTTTCCTGACCTTGGCCTTTTTCAGTCCGATTCAGCCTAGAGTTATCCTGAGCGGGTTTTTAAAAAAGGAGTAGCTGAGAGATACGTAGGGCCTGGTGGGGAGTCGGCTCTTCAAAGGTGAGATAAGAGTCACATTGGATGGCAAAAGAAGTCGAAGTCAGAGGGACTGTGATTAGCAGAAGGAAGAGTCCTTGACACCCAAGGGGAAAAAGTCTGTGGGAAAACCCTACTCATGGGAGATACTAGGCTATGATCCCTTTAGGGCAGGGATCACATCTTTCTTTCTTTCTTTCTTTCTTTCTTTCTTTCTTTCTTTCTTTCTTTCTTTCTTTCTTTCTAAATTTATTTGTTTGTTTGTTTATTCATTCATTCATTCAAAGTGGGCTCTACCCCCAACAAGGGGCTCGAACTCACGACCCCGAGGACAAGAGTCACACGCCCCACTGACTGAGCCAGCCAGGCACCCCAAGGGACCACATCTTTTTTGTTCACCGTATCTCTGCAGGGCCCGACAGAGGGCTTGGTTCCTTAAATATTGGTTGAACAGCTAACGTCATGAATGAGTATATCTATTCCTGGGGCCCCTAAGAAAGACTAGACACCGTTTTCCCAGCACAGAGCCTCACACACAGCATGTGCTCATCCCCCATTGGCCGAACGTGGACTATGTGGGTTTTCTGGCTGCAGATTTTGCTGCTACTGCTCAGGTATCTCTTGAGGACCAAGCAGATATGAAAGGGGAAAGGGGATATCTCCAGAGCGTGGAGCACAAAGGGAGAAGTTTCCCCCTTCCTCCGTGTGACACTTTGCCAAGGAGCCCCAGCATCTCTGCCCGGTCACTTTGAGGCATTCTGGTGCCTGGAGGCAAAAGGTTGAACTGAAAATGTGACAGCAGCCCATGTATCATCTTCTTCCAACAGCCAGCAAGCTAGTGGACTGAGAGAGAAGAGGACGGGGGCGATGCAGAGACTGAAACTAACAGCTTTTTGGTCCAGTAGAGCACTTAACGGGGAGTCAGGGATCCCGGCTTCTAAATTCAAATCACAGCAAGAACTTCAGGAAAACACCAAGAGCCTTCTAACCACTGGATCCGATCTAGCCGTAGAGTGTAGAGAGACACAGACAGACCCAGAGAGATCACAGAGCCCACAGACAGGTTCCCGGGGAGGCAGCCTCCGAAACGAGATCAGCCTGCAGGGAGCTTGCTGCGTGTGCTGTGAGGGTGGCGCTCGCGGATGGAACCGGGGCTGGGTGGAGGGAAGGCCCAGCTGCCACGCTGCCTCCACGGAGGCCCCAGCCAACTCTCTGGATGCTTCTGAAGCGGAGGTGAGATTTCAGAGTGGCCCAGAGTTGGGGGGAGCCCTTACGCTGCCGCCACCGCGAATCAATCAATTATTGGATGCGGGCTGCCCACCTTGAGTGAAGCAGCTCCCTTTAGCTGAGGCAAAGGCTGGATTAACCCCTTCAGTTCTGAAGGGGGGCATGGGTGTGCTGCCTCCATGAACACGGGTCCTTACCGCTGTCCTGCATGCTGGACCCCATCAGCCAGTTTCACCGGCGAGAAAACGGAATTTCGGAGAGTCTATCACTTACCCCAGCCACACAACCAGTAACGACCCGTTTTGGCGCTGACTCAAACCCAGATCCTTTGGGCTGTTAAGGCCTTATGTTCTCACCACGCCTCACTGCCTTAGATTCATTCGCCCTGCCCCAAAAGCTACCTATTCACTCCGAAGACGTTGACAAATAGCCTCCTCTCCTCCCGGTGTAAAAGGAGGAGGCTAAACTACATCTGCGATTCTTCAGCAGGGGGTCCGTGAACCCCATGAAATAATAGGCTAATTTGGGTAGGTATTAGCAAGATTTGGGGTTTGTGTATTTTTCTGGGTTAGAGGGTCCTAAAAAGGTTTTGACTCCCCAAAGAGGTGGAGACACACCAGCCCAGATGGTCTGTGGCTCTTTCAGCACCCATGTGCTGGGATTCTGCACCCTTGGGAGCTGAAGGACCCCGGACAGAGCCAAGACCTGAGGCCTCTGGCGGCAAAATCCCACCGCTTTTATGCCGGCCCAGGGGATGGAGGACGGAAGACCGTGGAGCGTCGGGAATCAGTGGGAGGAGAAGTCAGAGCCTGCGATAGACACAGATGGCTTTCCTCCCCGCCCCAACTTATTTCGTGAAAGAGTCCCAAATGTTGCAATTGTCCTCACAGTGACATTTCCCCCATCCCGGGGGCCTGCCGGTCCTCTCCCCACCAACAGCGACCAAAAGGGTATCCAGCCAGGCAATGGAGGACCCCAGTGACGGATTAGCTCTGCCAACCACCGACACAAAACCATTTGGTGTGGGGAAATGATAGATGCTAACACTCATTTTAAACACAGGCAACTGAATTCCTGCAGACAGGCTCCGCGGCTGGAATTTAGGGCACAGCTGCGAGGTTCAGATAAGGTGCAGAATCAGCCCAGCGTACCGCGATGTTACTTAATAATGAAAATGTGGTGATTGATGCTGCTGTCTCCAGGATATAACCTCCCCATTTGGAGGTTTTCAGCTCCCAAATCATCCATTCCACCGGTTTTCCCCCGCCCCCTTCCTTTTTTTGGAAAGGCGACGTGGGAGAGGGGCGGAGAAAGGATGGGGGCGGGGCGGGGAGCCTGGGGGCGGCACCGGCAGCAGGAAGCTACGATCTTAAAGAATTTGAAGTCCAAAGAGCTGCATTTGAGAGACTTCAATTCCAGCCTGCTCACCTGGGACAGTAAAGTTCCACACCAAAGGCTGGGTTAGACCCGACGCCCTCGCTATTTTTAGGACCAAGGTTTTCTTTTGCTCCCCGCTCCTTCCATGTCTCCAACATCACAAAGCGCATCAGAGTTTCTGAAACTAACTTCATCTCCCACCCCCGTCCTGAACGACAGGAGAGACGAACCACGTATCCACTGCCTCCTGAATAGTGCCCCCAGGGGACCCTCCAGTTGGGCAGGCCCCAAACTGAACTCCTCGTCCTCCTCCCCGGCACGCCTTTATTTATTTACTCACTTCAGCGAGTGGCCCCACCCAAGACAGATACCTGGACCCCTCCTTCTTCCTCACCTCCCACGTCCTGGTCTGATGCCAGCCTACGCCCACGGCACATTCCTCCATGTACCGCGCACTCAGCTGGAACCACAGGAAGACATGCTTCTCTCTGCATCCTTGCTTTTGCACATGCTGTTCCCTCTGTCTCGTGTGCCCTCCCTCTGCTTCACCCACCTCAGGAGCATTCGGACTCAGATGACGAGGGGGGGGGGAAGCTGTCCAGGGGGCATCAACTCTACAGGAGCAGGGGGAGGGGCGTGCCCGCCTGGGAGAAGAGGTCTGCATGGGGCGCGAACAGGACCTACCACAGTGTCATAAAAGAATTAATGCTTTCAGGAGGCTGAGAGGTGGTTCTTCATGGAATGAAGGCAGAGCCCAGACTTTATAGCTGCCTCCAGTTTCGCTCATTTGGTAACTCATGTAGTCATTCAAAAGATATTGATTAAGCATCTCGTATGTTCCAGTAGCTTTACCAAAGCCCTAGCGATGTACTGGAGAGCAAAAGGTGCCCTTAGGCTCATAGTCTACTGCAGGTGACAATGGTCATCAAATTATCACGCCAAAAGACAGAGGTCCCCAGAGGTCAGTTTTGAGGGTGTATAATAGAGGGACCAGGGACCACCCGTGGGGTTAAAGGAGGCTTTCTGGAGGAAAGACTTTTGAGGTTAAGAGGTTACCAGTGAAAGACAGGTTCATAATTAGGTGGGGTAGAGGAGAGATGTGGCTTTCTTCCTACTCCTTTCTTAAGGTTCTGCTACAGTGTAAGGGAGAGTCACGGCCTTAGAGCCATTGTCAGTCATTTACACTTGAGTATGAATGAGATTTTAAATTATTTTCTGAGAAAAGAGTTTGTTGAAGGGGAATGAAGAGAAACTCTTGGAGCGACTGAATACTTTGGAGAAAAGTTATTTTAAAAAAGCAGAAAAGGGGAGCTGGGCAGAAAAGGAAAGTAAGGGTTTTGAGAAAAATGTGCTGATTCTGCACCTTGCAGCAGCTGCCCGCCTTCTCTCGTGGCCTCTCTTCCTCTCTCTCTCAGGCCTTGGAAGCTGGTGGGAAGAAGCTTGGCTTGGAGCCGCCCGTACCCAGGGTCTGCCTTTCTGGAAGCCAGAGGTGGCAGTTGTCTATGCGACATGATACGGAAGCCTCCTCTCTGCCCCATCCCGCTGCCAACACGCCCCCGCCCCAGATTCCTCTCATTAGCATCTCAAAGCCTAGGCTGGGAGTCCCAGGAGCTCATTCTGGCTCTCTTCTTCAGACCTTGGGCACATCCCTGTCCCTTCCCTTCTTGCACATGGGAAGGGGTTGGACTCAACTCTTCTGAGTTTCCCCACAGTCCTCGATATGTGTTCCTTCCTCACTTGCTATTGCCCTCCTAAGGTCACAAACTCAAGCTGGTGACCCGGGGACCCCTCAGGAGGGCTGGGGGTCCCTGAACACCTGGAGCCTACTGGAAAAGGCCTCCAGCCCCTGTGGCCCTTTCAATGCTGCCAAAAGGATTCCTGCTTCCCAGATTGCTGCCTGAGGCTGTCAGACACGCGTCAAGGTCAGGGGTGTGCATCTGCCCTAGACACAGCAATAATGGCTTCTAATGGACTGTAAACAGGTGAAGTTTGCCGCAAAGATGCTGCCACGGCACTGGAACAATAAAAACTCCTTTTTTTTTTTAACCCTCTCCTGGATCTCCAGCGTGCCATAACCGCCCCGATTCCAGACGGTGCCTTCTCCAAAGATGTTCCTGCCTGGCATCTCGTCCACCCTTAGCCACAGGTCCAAGAGGAAGCATCTGATCACGTCCCCTTGGCAGATGGGGGAAGGACCAGCGAGGGAAAGGGTCCTGCCTGCGGTGTCAGGGCCATGCTGTGGCACAGTCGGGACCGGGACTTCAGGCTCGTGTGATCTCACGGCCCACCCTGCTACAGGACTCCACTGTACCCGGCCGGCAGCGCAGTTGTGATTTGCACTGGCCTTTGCTAGGAGCTGCCAGAGAGGGGAAAAGGCACCTTGGAACCCAGAGTTCTAGAGGGAAAAGTGAAGGTCTGAATCAGACCAACCTCAGTTCAAATCCTGATCTGCCTTTTCCTGGCTGTGTGACTTTGGGCTCATTAACTAACCTCTCTGAGCCTCGGTATCCTCATTTCTAAAATAAAGCAATAGGATGATTGTGGGGATTGAAGGCAATTATGTGCATGAAGGGCCTGGCACAGAGGTCTCTCTAAAGGTCCGGCCCCTCTGCGGCTCCCCGACTTGAGTAAAACTGAGATGCCTGAGGGTTCCTTGTAGAAGTGACCTTAGTTATGAGCACTGGGGCTGACAGATGCAAAGCAGTGACCCAGGTCCCCAACCCCCCCCCCCCCCCCCCGCTTGGGACAGGCACCAGGCAGGTCCCAGCAGCCCCGTTCTCCCTTCCTCCGGGCCTGGGTTAGAGGGCAGGAGCCAAGGCAGTGAAGGCCATAAATAAGGCCAAAGAGGAAGCAGTAATTCGGCGGCCATTTCCCATCACGCTGCTACTTTTAGTGCTGCCAGCAGCGTCACAGCCCAGGCTGTGGGGCGAGGCGGGATGGCTCCTCCCGTGGGCTGTTTGTTCTGAGCCTGTTAGATGCCAGGCAGGGAGGTGAAGGCAGCTAGGGCAGGGGTGTGGGTGGGGAGGGGAGAGGGCCCACGCGCCCTCCCTCCCAGCTGCTACCCCCCAAAAACGAGATCTCTCTCCTCTAGCATCCGCTTCTCCCACAGACCCCAGAAGGGAGCCCTTCATCCTCTGCCGCGGACACGCCCGTGTTCGCGCTGCCATCGTCCTCCTTGCCCCTCTGGCCATCCGACAGGCTCTAGCCCTTAGTCGCTTATTTTCACGCGGCCTGTTTCTCTCCAGCACACCGTCCGCCACCCTCTCTCCATCACCAGACTCCCCGAGGGGGGAGAGCTTTGTGTTTTGCTTACTGCTCTATTCCCAGCGCCTGGAACAGTGCCCAGCACACAGTAGGTGCTCAGGAAAGTGCAGGATGCATTTACTCAGCCACTCTTTATCTCCTACGCCACTCAAAGCACCTTGCTGCTAGTAAATACACCGACCACTCCTGGGGCCCGGGGTGATTAAGTGCTGGTGGGATCTCAATGAACCATGCAGTCCTCTCCCCCTCCCCCCACCCCCCGAAGTTGGGGCACTCAGAGCAAAGGGGCACGACTGAGGAGTTACGATTACTCACTCTGGACTCAGAACGCCTGGCCTGCACTTGGCCTGCCTTGGGAGAATTTCCTATATGGCCGAGCCTCGGTTTCTTCATCTGTAAAATGGGGAAGGTCAAAGGCGTACGGTGTCAATGAGGGATGTACCCAAATGTGCTTTAGCATTGCACCAGCTGCCAGGATGGCTCAGTGAACGACGGATACTGACCTACGGTGACTGCACCACGTGCCAAGGGGCTGTTAGGAAGCAGCAAGTGATCCCGGTGGGGAAGGTCAAGGGCGTAGTCCCTCAGGAACCAGCGCGTGAGCGGGGGGTCCAAGGGCTCCGTGTTCCTGTGTTCCCGGTGGAGGAAACAGCAGGAGTGGAGGCACGGAGAGGTCTGTGGGAGGAGCTGTGGGCTCCCGGGGGTGTATGTGTGTTGGTAAGGGGAGATGAGGAGGGGGAGGAGGCAGGGGAGCGGGGCCTGACATCAAGGGACCCTTGAATGCTGAGAGAAGGAGTTTGGCCCCTGTCTGGGGGTGTGGGAGCCACTGGAGGGGTTTGAGCGGGGGTGGGGCATGGCGGACTCTGGCATCTGAGGTTGGGGGTGTGGGACAGATGGCAGGGAGGGCTGCTAAAAGGGGGCTGATATTCCAGGTGGGAGAAGCTGAAGCTTTTTCGAATGCCAGGGGGCACCCAGGGCCTGGCAGCAGTGCTCAGACCCAGATTCCCTGCTGATGAGCACGGATCACCTGAGATATCCCCC
>CM052885.1:103320589-103363800 GCA_028534135.1 Potos flavus
GAGCTAGATCCCGCTGGCAGGAGTGCCCCAGTGACCTCTGATTGGCAGAGTGCGGGGCTGCCCGACCAGCCCCACCCAGCGCCCCTCCCCCAGGTCCAGCCATGAGGACGGCAGCGCACATCCTTCAGCATGACATTGGAACATCGCTGGGGGAGTGGAGGGTGACGGAACGCCATGCAGGACGGTAATGGCTCCAGCGCCAGGAGGAAAATGACATAAATAATATCCCATTAGAGGCGCCGAGCTGCTCTGCTGAGTGCCTTGTTTTGCTGGCAACATTATGGGCTTCATAAACAGACTCATTCATTTCCCAGTCCCTGCTCTGCTGAGGTGGGGCAGTGGGGCCGGGTGCTGGGGAAGGTGACGGGGAGCGAGGGCTGCTGAAGCACTGAGGGGCAGGGTCCGGTCCTTGCCCAGAGGCTGAGGCCCAGCACGGTCCGTCCCTCCAAGCCTTGGCCCGCACACTTCCCTCTGGATCACTGGGCCTGCCCAGACTTTGCCCATTCTCCCCGTCTCCACCTGGAACCCTCTCCCCAGCTCAGTCTTGAGAACAGCCCAACTCAGGTGCTCCTCCTCCATGCAGCCTTCTTTGATTCCCCATTCATAGATGACCTCAAGGCTCCCTTGGCTCTCAGTGCGGTCACCGGGCCCACCAGAAGCAGCCCTGGTGACAGACAGATCTGGTTTCCAAACCTGCCCCTTAGAAGCCTGCTGACCCTGGGCAAGTCTTCTGACCTCTCTGAGCCTCAGTGTCCCCTATAGAAGGTGGTGATAAGAATATACACTTTTGGAGAGAAATATCTTTTAGGCTTGTCTGCATACAGTATATTTCCATCAGTAATTGTTCTTCTAGTTCCCTCTGTTTTGTACATAGAAGGGGGAGTTTACCTCTCCCCAAAGGCACAGCGTGTTTTCCTGTCTCTGTCCCTCCTGGAGTCTTGTCTTGGCCTCTGTGCACAGCAGGCCTTCAGGGTGGCTTTGAGAATGTAGCGAGAGGAACTCGAGACCGGGAATGTGGGTGCCGGGTCTTGTCCCAGCTTGAACATTGGTGAGCTATGTGACCTTCAGGGAATTCCTTCTCCTCTCGGGGCCACTCATCTTCCAAGTGTAAAATACAAAGACATTTGTGGTCGATCCTTGATCCCGTTTCCAGGATCCCGGGCTCTGGCTTTGGGGTCAGAGAACATCCAGCTAGGATCCCGCTCTGCTGTGTGTCCTTGGGCAAGGACTGGACGTCTCTGAGTTTCAGTTTCTTCGCCTGCCAAATGGAGGGACTGAAGCCTGCTTCACAGGGCTGGTGTGATAGTTTAGTAAAATCCTCAGTTCGGTGGTATTTACTGAGCACCTATTATGTGTCCGGCATGATGCAAGATGTTGGGTATACAACAGTCTCATGCTGGCAAGTGAAGCGATGATCCCTTCCCCTTCACAGAGCTCATGTTTTAGTGGAAAAGAGACAAAAGTTAACCATCACATAAATAACGGTATAATTACCAACGGTGATGTGTTATGAGAAACAAAACAGAGCTAGAAGGACCTGCCCTTATGCTCCTAATCCGGGAGGGCTTCCCTGCGGAGGTGACACGGGATCTGGTTGTCTATTGCATAACAAATGAACCTAGTGGCTAAAACAACAGCAATGACTTTGTTGTTGCTCATGGTTTCCGTAGATCAGGAATTCAGCAAGGGTTCTGCTGAGTCCCTCCCGATGTTTCATTCAGAGGGTGGCTGGGGCTGGTGCAGCTGTGGGCTGCTGCGCATCTCAGTCTCTCTGGGCGAAATCTCCGGGCTTCTCCATGTGGCGTTTCTGCAGAGGCTAGCGTGGGCTTCCTCGTAACATGACGTCATCTGGCTCTGGAGCCAGTGTCCAGGACCCCAACTCAGAAGGGTCCCAGTGTCACTTCTACTGCATCCTATTGGTCATGAGCCCACCGTGAATCAAGGGGAGGAGTGTCAAGGTCACACTTTATGAGGGACATGTCGGATGAAAGATATTGCTGTGACAATCTTTGGAAAATACAATCCGCCATAGGTCTGAAGCATGAGGGGGAGTTCAGCAGGGAAAGAAGAGAAGGAAGAGGGTTCTAAGCAGAGGGATGGGGCAAAGCTGGGGTAGAAGAGCACATCTGGCTTAGAATTGAGGAAGCATTCCAGGATACGGTGGTGAATAGGACAAAAACCTATGTCCTTTAAGAGCTTACATTCTGGTGGGGGAAGGCAGACAATAACTAAATACACAAATGCATAAACAACACGATTTGGGCTTGTACTGAGGGCTGGGAAGGGCATATATTGGGTTTTGTGATAGAGCGAGCTTAGGGGCTAGAGTATTATTTCAGACTGGGGAGACCTCTCAGAGGAGGCGGCAGGGGAACTGAGATCTGTGGATGGGAAGGAGCTGGCCAGGCATGCAAAGAACTAGGGTAGAGTTTTCCCGTTAGAGGGAACAGCCTGTGCAAAGGCCCAGAGGCAGGGAAGGACCTGGCAGTGTGATCTGAAGTTGGTGTGGGCAAGCAGGTGTGACATGATGTCGGACAGGCGGGGGGGGGGGGGGGCAGGTGGTGTAGGGCTCAGGGAGTTTGGATTTCTTTTCAAGTGTGATAGGGAGCCACAGGCCGTTTGAAGCAGGGGAGTCATGTGACCTGATTTTGTTAACAAAGCTCCCTCTGGCTGGTGAGTAGAGAATGGAGAGCAAGGGCAGGGAAGGAAGCAGGAGCCCTAATGAGAGATGATGGGAGCCTGATCCAGGATGTTCGCAGTGGTGATGCTGAGAAACAGATGGGACTGGGAGGTAGAACCAACAGAACCTAGTTATTGAATGTGCAAAGGAGGAAAAGGAGAAGAAAGATGACCTTCAGGTTTCTGGTAAAGTTAAATCTTATTTTACAGCCCAGAGAGGTTAAGTAACTATCCCATAGTCACACAGCACATCCATGGTACATCCAGAAACAGAAGCCAGACCTCATGCCCAGAATTCAGTGCTACCCTCTGGGTTCACCCTGGGCCTGGGATGCTACTGTCATGGGATTCTTGGTCCTCTCTGTGTCTCTCCAGCCCTACCCCTCTCGTCACCTCTCCTCTCTCCTCCTGGGATGCTAGAGGCTCCGGCTGATGTGGGCCCAGCAGGTGTGCCTTGCCAAGCTGTCGACATGATGAACAGCCTCCCTTGGCCGAGCAGATAACGGTACACACACAGGTCAGGGGGGGCCCGTGTAGCCCATCCATCAGGCCCGGGAGTGAGCGGCGGGCCGGCACACCCTCGTGCCTGTTATCTGCCACAAATGTGTTTTTCCCCCAAGGTTAACAGGAAGAGTGACGGCCAGGCACCTGACATCAGCAGGGCTCGTGCTCGAAGGAGCCAGCCGGACCCACCCCCCCTCCTCCCTCAGCCCCTGAAGGCTCCTTCTAGCCTTCCCCAGAGGGAACACTTGGCTCCTGGGTGTGGAGACACCGAGAGCCCCAGAGCTGCAGTCTCCAAGCCTTGAGCCTCGAATGTACAGAACCCTCGCTTCCTTTAGGCAGGCTCGTGCAGTGGTTAGAAGCATGGACTCCGGACCCTGCCTAGCCCTCTTGGGTTCAAATCCCAGTCCCGCCACTTATTAGGTCATGTGACCTAAGGCAAATTACTTATCATCTCTGTGCTTCAGTATGAAGATAAGAGCATCTACACCACGGGTGGTGGTCGTGATTAAAGGAGCTACTCTTTGTGAAGTGCTCAGAACATCGCCTGGTCACGTGCATAGAGATTAAAGAGTTCTTAAAGACACAGAGTCTTAAATTCTAAGTCATAGAGATACAGAACCTTAAAACTTTTGAATCTTCTTGGGGGCATGGATTTTCAGAATCTCGCTGTTTTATAGTCACACCTGTAGGGGGTGTGCCTAGGGGTGGCGTAGCGGAGACTGAACTCTCCGTAATTTCCATCACCGCTTCTTCTGTTCTTTCATGGGGACAGTGGATCGTATCCTGATCTTATGTAAGGTGTTCTGCAAATATAGTGTCAAGTCTCCCTTCCAACCGATTTATCGTACCCACGTGGAAATTCTTGGGCTTCCACTGCACGGCACTCCACAGTCTCTATATATCCGTCCATCCTCGCATCCCTCCAGCTGTTCAGCCAGATATCCCTCCCTCTGTCCCTCCCTCCTCCCTCCCTTCATCCACCCACCCATCCATCCGCTCGTGCGTCTCTGCATCCATCCATCCTTTTATCTCTCCATCTCATCCCCCCATCATCCATACTCGCCCCACCCATCTATCCATCCATCCATTTGCCCCTCCCTGATCCCTCCCACCCATCTATTCCATCCTTCCTTTTTCTTCTTTCTTTCCTTCCTTCCTTTTATTTTCCTATCCATTCATCCATTCATCTAGCCGTCTATCCATTCACCCAACACTATTTGAACATCTGTTACATATAAGGCACCGGGTTGGGTTATAAAGGGGCATGAATTGGTTTCAGTTTTCACATTCTCTGGGTGCCTAGTCCAGTGGGCAGATAAGATACAAACACGAGCCAACCAACACAAGATTGGCCATATTCGGGGGGGGGGGGGGGAAGAACCTATGCAGAGTGACAGAAAGAGAACTCTCCTTTCTGCTGGGGCATCAGGGGTGACTTCATAAGGGAGATGGCATATGACCTGGGTCTTGAAGGTCCTTGTCTTGATGACATCACAGATGGCTTCATGTTTCAAGGGTCTGGGCGGAGCAAAACTCTGGGGGGCCTTAAACACCATTTAGTCCAACCGGATAACTAGTGCTAAGAGTCTCACTTCAAATACGACGGGAAGTGTTGCTACAAACCCTGCTTGCATACCTCCAGGCCAGAGAGGCTCACTACTAGACAAGAAAGAAGGCTTCCAGAGCTCCACTGTACTCCAGGAGCTGAACTTGATTTGACTCAGTCTTTTTTTCAGGAAGTGTCTTGCAAAACAACATCTTGAGGAACATACTCTGTGAAATGATGTTTTGCACTCTGCATACTTTAAGGGTACACCAAATCTTCTTTAATTTGTCCCCCCCGATCTTAGTACGTGGAGATGGGCAGGCAGGAGTGAGGGAGAAGCTGTTTCAGTCTGCTCTCAACCTTTCTGAGCAGCTTCAGAAGCCGCATGGCCTCCGTGGGTCCTGGTCCTGCAAAGACAGCCCCTCCTTTTGTGTTTCCAGCTCCTTCCGGGTGGCCCCAGCCCGAAGAGAGGCTGCCTATCCGGGACCATCTGGGAAGTCTTCCAGGAGGAGGTGGTGCTGAATCTGAGGTTGAATAGCGTAGAATGTGGAGTGAAATATGAAAAAGGTGAATAGAAATTACCCAAAAAGGGGGCCCTTGTAGGCACGGGTGCTCCAAAAACCAGCCTGGCCTTGGCCTTGACTCCTCGGGATAAGAGTCCACCTTAAGCCCAGGAAGAAGGCAGAAGTAAACTGAGATGCTCTGGCCCCTACTTTTGTTAGGGGGTTGAGGCCCACGGGTGGCACTCTGGGCTGGGAGTCAGACAATCCTGGAAGCAAGCCCAGTCCCCCCACCACCAGCAACTCGCTTCTCCTCTCTGAACCTCAGCTCCCTCATTTGGTAAATCGGGATAACACAGCTTGCCTCATTGGACTGATGCGAAGAGCAAGGGAGACGGATGGATGAGGTGCTTTATAAACTGTGGAGTGCTGTGCGCACTATAAAGCTATAAATACATGCAACGTGTTAGCTAAACACCTTAGCTCAGGGCACAGCTCACAATAGGGGCAGAAAGAATCGCAGAACCAAATTATTCTGCCACCTTTTGAGCTCTATTCCCCTGGCTCTTGAAATCGTTTGGGTCTTCCTGAGGCCTCTTATTAATATGCCATCACCCCGAGAAGTGTTAATCCTTATTGGCTAATACCTTAGTTAGTGCTGGCACTTTAATTAGCAGTTAACACCTTTAGTTAGCATATAACTCCTTAATAGGAATCATCTAGCATTCAGTGGAGAGAAGAACCTTCAGGAAGGGGGCCAGGAGGGACTCCTCATGATCTCGAGGCATGAGGGGGAGAGAGGTGGGCTCTGAGAGGAGAAAGACTGTCCAGGAGAGATCTCCCTTGCTGTCCGTTGCCGTCTGTTGCCATTTCGCAACTCCATCACCTCTCCCTTGGCCCGAACCCCCCCAGTTAGCCGTCCCCGAATCACCTCTGCCACCTTCCCTAGCCGGACGCCTTGGGCAAACTCTTTAACCCCTGCAAGCCTCAGTCTCCTCCTCTGCTAAATGGACTCTTCCACCGTCTTTTGGGGGCACCGTGATGAATACCGCATTTTTCAAATGTGCTACGTATTTGTAGATGGTACACAGACATTTTTCGTGTTAATAGGGGTGCGATTGTATCAGTGAGCTTAAATAAAGTAATGCCGTGGTAACAAATGACCCTCTCCCAAATCTCAGTGACTTTCAACAATAAGGTTTTAGTTTCTGCTCACACTGAGTATCAATCATGGGTCTGCTTGATTCTCCTCCATGTCCTCACTCTGAGAACCGAGCTCAAGAGCCAGCCCCGGCCTAGAATGCAGCAGGAAGAGAACCAAGGCAAAACTACCTGATGGCTTTTCTTTCGTTCTTTCTTTTTTTAAGATTTTATTAAAAAAAAAAGATTTCGTTTTTGAGTAATTTCTACACCCCACATGGAGCTCAAACTCATGACCCTGAGATCAAGAGTCCCACGCACCACCAATGGAGCCATCATGGCGCCCCACGGCGATGGCTCTTAAAGCTTCCATTCAGAGGTGGCACACCACAGTTCTGCCCACACTTCATTGGCCAAAGCAAGTCACGTGGCCCAACCCGAAGTACAATCCTTTGTAGGGAGGCACCTGGTAAGGAGGGCAATGAATATTTTTAAGATTTTTTTTTTTATTATTATTTGGCAGAGAGAGAGTGAGCACAAGCCAGGGGAGGGACAGGCAGAAGGAGAAGCAGGCTCCCCGCTGAGCAAGGAGCCCGACATGGACTCGATCCCAGGACCCCAGGATCATGACCCAAGCTGAAGGCAGATGCTTAACTGACTGAGCCACTTGAGCGTCCTGCAACAAGTATTTTTAAGTGTAATACAATCTACTACAGTATTTACTTGAAGGTGTATTTGAAAAATACATAGCTGTGCATACATAAGTATATATATATATATATATAGAGAGAGAGAGAGAGAGAGAGAGAGAGAGAGAGAGATGGAACAAATGAGTCAAATTGTAAACAACTGTTGAATCTGGGTAAAGGGGTGTATGGATGTTCTTTGCAATTTTTCTGAAAAGTTTGAGATCGTATTAAAATTAATGGTTCCGTATACACGGCATATTGTTATATAGGATCTATATTCATATCTGTGTGCACATGATAGATCAGATCAGATACATATGTATCAGATCGAACCATGATGTCGCCATGCCTTGGTTGCTAAAGGCGACACAAACACAGAATAAAGACTAATGGGGCCAATATAAAGAATATCGAATAATAGTTCCCAGTGTGACCTTTGTATATGCAGGATGTGAAGGGTAGATGTTCGAGAAACCCTTGGTTAAGCTGTATGACGTTCCTCACACTTCGTCAGGCGGTCCTCTGGCTGGCGGCGCCCCTTCTCCTCCACCCATTGTGGGTACCTTTGAACACCTGCTGTGTGCCGAGCCCTTGCAGGGCACAGAGGACGCAGGGGAGGGTGACGCATGACAGCCACGGACTCTCCTTGGAGCAGCTCACAGCCTCACAGAGGTGTCAGATAGAAAGACACACGGCGGCGTGTGGCCCGGGGAGCCCAGCTGCCGGCTAGAGCTCAAGTCTGTGGGATGAGCTGTCTACTGGCTCACTGGGCAGTCGCCTTTGGGGGAACCACCTCGCGTCCTGCGGTTCTGGGTGTCCTTGGTTCTACATGACAGTACGCGTGTGAGCGTGGGGGCGGGGAGCAGATAGGCAGAGTGACGGTGTAAATACTGCACGCTTTCTTGTATTGTTTCTTTGATGCCAAGATCTATTGTAATGGGGGCCGGAGAACCTATTATTTTTATATTAAAAACAACAGAAGGACTGGAAAGGGGCACAAGAGAACTTTTTAAGATAATAAAAAAATGTTCATTTTCTTGACCACGGTGATGGTTACATGGGTATATACATTTGTCAAAGCTCATCGAAATGTACGTAGAAAATTATCCTTTGTAAGTTACACCTCAGTAAAGTTGATTCACAAAACAAAATAAAAGGAAGCACTAGAAGCAGAGCAGTGTGAAAATTACGCATTTATTTTGGAGACGTTCAGAGAAGTTAAGTAACTTGCCCAAGATCACACAGCTACCGAGGGGAGGAGCAGGAAATGGACCCAGGTATGCGTGGTTCCAGAATTGACGCTGTCAACTACGATTCATACCTGCCCTTGATTTACTCACGTAGCACAAAAGCTATCCTTGAAATAAAGATTTCAGGACTAGGAAGAAGTTAAGTGGTCCCAGAGTTCTGCTTCCCTCCTCCTCTGCCTTCTGACACACAGAGATGCCCTTGTCCTTGACCCAAGTTAATTTCTGGGTCCTGGAGGGCATCCTGGGAATCCTCCATCTATTCCTGGGCCAGCCAAGCCTCCCTTATCCTCAGCCTCTCTCCTGCTTTCTGCCCTTGTCATACCGCAGCTAAATGTCCTCATGTTGTCCTTGTTTTGACTCTTCCACAGTCTGGGAGCCTGGGAGGGGGCCTTTTGATTTGGGTGGGAGGCAGGGACCAAATTAGAGGGTTTACCATTGACCCTTTTTATGGATGAACTGAGAAGGCTCAGAGAGGTATGGAAGCTGCCTAAGATCACACAGTTTGCATGGGTTAGAGTCTGAACCCACCAACTTCTGTCTGATTCCAGATCCTGGTCCCTTGCCTGGAAAGGCAGGAGGAGGCTGAGTCATGCGGATGGATGTGGAGGGGAGATGGAGGGGATGCGAGTTGCCCTCCTGACCACACCCCTCCCAACTCTAGAACCAGCTCTGCTCTGTCAACGGCTGAGAAACCCCCCAGTCCCTGAAGGGACAGGGCTGCTAGGGCCTTTTGCTGAGTGACTGCAGACCACATTTTTCTTAATCTAAATTGAAAACTGCTCAAGTAGAAAAATCATTTCACGGCTCCATTTCAGAAAGGAAAAGAAGAAGGGAGAAGGGAAGGGTGGTGGCAGGGTGGGGAGAAAGAAAGGCTGGTGGTTGTAGAGGCTGAGTCCCCACCTGCCCTGAGCCTTGCCACTGGCCTGACCCCAGCACTGCCCCGTCTGGCCGCCCACAGCCCTAGGGCTCAATACAGTCAATCAACACCACTGAGAGCCCTACTATGCACAGGACACTTGGGCTGGGCGCCTGGGACAATAAAGCATTGTCAGGGGCAGCTCCTGTCCTTATGGGGCTTCTGGTTCCTCCTCTCCCTGTCTTCCTCCTTTCATTTATTCCTTCCTTCAACACATGTGTATTGAAGACCTACCATGTGTCTGGCATGGTTCCAGATACTCGGGATATAAAAATGGTCCCTGCCTTCCTGACAACTAGAGAGCAACAGACTGAATTCAGCTTTGAAGGAACGTGAAGAAAGGGATGAGTGGGTACTCCTCAGATGGGGGTGGGAATCGTGATTTAGGCTGGGCAATCAGGGAGGATCTCCTGGAGGAAGTCGTATTTCAGCAGAGACATGAAGGGTGGGTGGGAGTTATCCAGGCAAAGGCAGGGGAGTGGTCAACAGTGGGAGTGGGGTAGCATCTTCAGGATAAGAGGAAGTACTATGTAGAGTAGCTTTTTAAGCCAGGCTCTTTGGGTTTGAATCCCAGCTCTGCCACTAACTAGCTGTGTGATCTCGGACAAGTTGACTAGCCTGTTTGTACCTCAGCTTTTCCTCTTGTAAACATAGAGTT
Source organism: Potos flavus (assembly GCA_028534135.1). Lineage (NCBI taxonomy): Eukaryota > Metazoa > Chordata > Mammalia > Carnivora > Procyonidae > Potos > Potos flavus. The sequence continues at coordinate 103,330,472 of CM052885.1, forward strand.
ATTGTGAGAATCAAGTAAGTGGGCATACGTACTTTGCTCAGAACGATGCCTGGCATGCGGTTTTTAGCTAAGAAGCAATCCAAAAGCCTCAGTATGTGCAAAGGCGCTGAGGCAGGGAACTTCAAAGTGAGAAGCGGGAGAAAGGTCTTGAAACAAATTTTATCCCAGGACAAACACAAACCACGTCCATGCCGTGGAAATCCACAGATTGCCCCAGAAAGGGCATAAGGTCAGCGCCTTCATCTTCCAGGTAATCACAGCAAATGTGTGCTGGCACTTGATACTCTCTTCCCTTGATAACATTCCCACAACCTGGGGGAGTAGCCATGGTCACCCTACTTAACAGATGAGCAAACTGAGGCCCAGAGAGGCCAAGTGACTGATCCAAAGTCACACAGCTGGGTTTGAGTCCAGGTGCAGCTAACTCCAGAGCTGAAGTTTCTCATCGCTGGGCTCTACTGCCTCATTTCTGAGACGTGACACGATAGAGTTTGTGTCTAGGTTTGACTGTCGTGTGTGGGATCTTGGACTAGCCATGTCCCCCAGGGAGCAATTGAAAAGCTATAGCCGGAGTAGGGGAACCAGATAACACTTTGTCTCAGTGGGGTCACGCTGGACTGCAGAAAGGGTGCTTTTCACGTTTGTACCAGGATAGCGTGCATTAACTGGGACCCAGGGTCGCCCCAAGCGTGGAGAAGGGTGATCAAAAGCATGGGGCAGGTAGATCTGGCCGGCTCAGTGTCCTTGGGCAAAGTCATTTAATGTCTCTGAACCTCAAAGTTTCCCCATATGGGGGGTAATGTTGCCTCCCTCCTGGAGCCGTGAGGACTGAGCGAGATGCTAGCATGAGCTCCTTTCGGTCTGTCTCTTTGCCCATCTTTCTGTTTCTCAGGTTTCCCCCTCCATTCTCCCTGCTTCTTTTAGGACCCAGGTCTAGTCAGATTTGCTGTGTGTCCTAAGGCAAATCCTTTCCAGTCTCTGAGTCCACTCTCCCTCTCCGACCAGAATGTGTTGACAAGGCTGCTGGGGTCCCACGCCTCTTTCCTTCCTCCCTCAGCTGGCCTTCCTGCCCTGCCATCCATCCCCAGACTCATTTTACAGGTCAGTTCCCTTTAATTAGCGAGGCTCCTAGCCTTTTCCCTGGCAAAATGGAAACTCTGCCGGTTCATCAAAATCTCATTAACCTCCATCCCCCAGTGGCCCTGAGGGGGTCAGGCCCGCCTCCGGGTGGGGGAAGCCACCTCCCAGCAAAGTCGGGGGCCCAGTCTGTCCGGGGCAGGGGGTGGGAGCTGTGGTGTGCTGGTCCCCAGTATTCTGGTCACAGCCCCCCGCCCTGTCAGCCCTCGCTGCTTGGGGGTCAAGGGAGAGACGTGGCACTTTAATTTGAAAACTAGCCAGGGGACCGAGGGACATCAGGAGCAGAAGGAAATGACTGGCTCCAAATGAATTAATACTTGGCTCGTAGCTGGCAATTTTCTCTGATTTCACGTCACCTGGCTCTTCTTTCTTATTTTTTTATGTCGAGGGTAATGCAGCCCACTGCTGTCTTCTCTGTCACAGTCCTAATGCTTAGTCCGGGACTTGTCTCTGCCTGGCTCTGGGCAAAGAGCGCTCACCCATGGCCTTGCTCTTGGGAGTGGCCCCTCTGGGGCAGCTTGAGAGCGGGGGTGCACCTGTGGGAGCTCTGGGGGCCCGCCACTGTGGGGGCCCCCCCACTGCTCACTGTGGGGCCTTGGGCAAGTTGCTTAGCCTCTCTGGGCCTCATTTTCCTCACCTACGCTCAAAATAAAATGAGATAATGTTATCTAGTACCTGGAAATCACTTTGAAAAACACCGTGACAGTTTCTTACGATGTTAAACACGCACCTTTATATCGCAGCGATCCCAATATTAAATACGTATACGAGACAAATGAGAACTTATGTCCACCAAAGACCTGTATGCAAATGTTTATACCAGCTCTACTCGCAATCGCTGGAACCCGGAAACAACCCAAAGGTTCATCAACTGGTGAATGGTTACATAAATTGTGGTACATCCATACATTGGAATAGTACTTGGCAAAAAAAAAAAAAAAAGGAAAGAAAGGGAAGGGAAGGGAAAGGAAGGGAAAGGTAGAGTAGGGTAGGGAAGGGAAAGGAAGGGAAGGGAAGGGAAGGGAAGGGAAGGGAAGGGAAGGGAAGGGAAGGGAAGGGAAGGGAAGGAAAAGAAAGGAAAGGAAAGGAAGGAAAGGGATTATTATTTTTTATTTTTTAATATTTTATTTATTTATTCGCCAGAGAGAGAGAGTACACAAGCAGAGGCAGAGGGAGAAGCAGGCTCCCTGCAGAGCAAGGAGCCCGATGCGGGACTCGATCCCAGGACTCTGGGATCATGACCTGAGCTGAAGGCAGCCTCCCAAGTAACTGAGCCACCCAGGCATCCCAGGAAAGGGATTATTGATATCCACAATAGCATAGATGAATCTCAAAACCTTTCTGCTCCATGAAAGAAGGAGCATCTTCTTAACCTCAAAAGGTTAAATACTAAATGAGTCCTTTTAATGACAGTCTGGAAAAGATCAAGCTATAAGCACAAAAATCAGACCAGTGGTGGCCAGGAGCCTAGGGTTGGAGGAAGGGATCCGTTGCAAAGGGACCCAGGGCAAGTGTTTGGGGTGATGGGAATGTTCTCTGTTTGGATCGCGGCGGGGGTTGTCCTTGTCTATCAAAAGTCACCAGCCGCGCACTTTAAAAGGAGAGATTTTATTGCATGGAAAGGATACCTGAATAAACCTTTAAAAAATAACGTTAGCCAATAAAAATGCTAATTTAAAATTTTGTTTTGCTTATTGAGGGGTGGCACACAAATAGTTAGCACGCCTTAAAATGAACCAGTCTTATGTGGGTATCTTGATGACTTTTAACGTTTTTGTACAATTCCATCCAGATCAAGAAATGGTGCATCTCCAGCCCTTCAGCTCCAGCACTACAACCCTCAAAGTTAATCACTGTTTTGGCTTCCATTATTCCGGGTTACTTTTGAGAGATTTTTGGATCTCATAGAAATAGAATCATCTAGACTGTCATCTTCTGTGTTTGGCTCCTAACTAGTTAGGGAAGTCATCGCTCGAAAACACAAATCACATCACGTCATTCCTTGATTCTACGCTCTTATTGGAGCTTATAATCCAATTGTCTTTCCAATAAGCTTTAGATCAAACCCCAAACCCTTACCCTGCCCACCAGGCTGTGCAGGTTTTTCTCCCACCGGACACCCCGCTCCCCGCTTGCCCCCTCCAGCCATGCAAGCCTCCTTTCAGTTCTGCGAGCCCACGTGGCTCTTTCCAGCTGTCTGGTCTCTGCCCTTCGGGACTCCCCTGTCGGGAATGTCCTTCTGCAGGTCTGGCTCCTTCCTGTCCTTCGAGTCTCTGCTTCTATGTCATCTCCTCTGAGAGGCCATGCCCCAATGACCGCCCCTCGATTATTTACCATCTCCGTGCCTGGTGGGGTCTCTATAACCTTCATCGTGCTTTGCAACGGTTTGTTTGGGGGGCGGTCCTTTATCCCTGCTTAGTACTTCCTGCCAGGGAAGGGATTGCGTACTAATCTGTGTGCACGTCCTAGCAGCCCAGTCCGGTGCTTGGCACCTATGGGGGTTAGTACATGTTGGCTGTCGGTTCCTGGACATCGGTTTCCAGCTTAGAAGCTGGGTTCTCACACACTCCCTCCTGCACGCCTCGCCATAACGTGGCAAAGACAGTCGGCGTCTGCAGCACCCCATCCAGCTGGAGAACCTGGAGAAGTGGATCGGGTTGCCTAGATCACATAGTCAGTCTCGACAGAGACGAGACCTGTCACCACCCTTTTGTGCCCTTTCCCACCTCCCTGGGTCCGCAGAGCTTGCTCCCGTCTCTCAGCCGTCTTCTCCTTGTCGTTGCTTTAATGCATAACTTACACACCATAACGACCAAATGTACGGTTGGATAAACTCTTCGTTATGTGTACATTCGCGGAAGCCACCCCCAGACTGAGATCTAGGACACTTGCAGCATCTTAAAAGGCCCCCATAATGGATCCCTTCCCAGTCAACATCAACCCCCTCGCAAAGGTATCCTAATGGTTACCTTCTCATTCCCAGGACCATATTTGGCCCAGTTTTGAACTTCACATACATGGACTCATCAGAATGTCCTCCCGTGGCTGACTTCTCTCACTGCAGACAATATCAGGAGATCTCATCCCTCTTGTTGCCTGTAGCAGCAGCCTGTTCTTTTTATTGCCAGATAGTATGAGTGCATCACGATTTGTTTATCCATTGTGTTGATGAGCATTTGTGTTGCTTCCAGCTTTTGGCGCTTGTGAATAAAGCTCTGGTAGATGTGAGCACTTATTTCGTTGGGTATGCACCTGGACGCAGAATGGCTAGGTTGCTGAGTAGGCATGGGGATGGCTTTCCTAGGTGTTAGCAAATAGTTTCTAGAACTGTTGTTCCTTGCACGTTTCAGGAACCCAGCAGCCCCCAGCCTTCCTGAGATTGGATAAGTCACAAAGGGACTCCTCTGCTGGACGCTGGGACCCGGAGCCACACCGCTCCATTAGCAGTCACAGCAGAGAGAGGGGGTCAAGCTGAGTGGCTGTGCTGACCTTTCTACTGGGAGGCTGGCTGACTCGCTGAGCCCAGCAAAGGTTAGGCCGCCTTGCATTTTCCCCCTCAGTGATCTCAACTCTTAGGGGCAATTAGCCATCAGTGGAGCAGGGAGCTCAGAATACTAACCAGACCTGGCATATTCTGGGGAGCAGTTTCTGCCACCCACCCAGGCCGAGGCCCCACATTGCAGATGGGGTGTCTGAGTGGAGGTCTAGGGGAAGGAGCCTTCATTCCTACTGCCTCTGTGCTTTTTGTTAGTGTTCTGGGACACCAGGCACCCTTTGGTGGGGAAATGGGAGCCGCATCTGATGCATTCTGCTGTTGCATGCTTCCAGGCACAGGAGGCTCATCACCACTCCTGGCTGCTGCTTGCTTCTCCAGGCAGCTCTGTCCATCACACAGTATTTCTTTGTTCCTCATAGTGCTATTTGTAACAGCCCTAAGTGAAAATAAGTCAAAAGTTCATTGGAAGGGGACCGACTAAGTAAATTATGTTACATCAAATTAAATATACAATGGATACTCTGCAGCCATTGTGTACAGGGAGGGGTAAGACAGACTGGCATCACGTACCGCTGATAAGATGCCCTGAGAAGGGCACAACGCCACCTCTGCATTATTCTCGCCAAAAATTCATACCCTCAATCTAATCGTGATAAGATATCAGACAAACCCGAATTGATGGACGGTCTACAAATTAACTGACCAGTAATTTTCAAGTGTCAAGGACATGAAAGACAAGGAAAGACTAAGAAATTATCACAGATTGAGGGAGACCAAGGAGACCTGACAAATCGATACAATGTAGGATCCTAGAATAGGAAAAGGACATCACAGAGTGGGAAAACAGGCAAAATTTGAATTTGACCTGAAGATTATCGTTGACCCATGAACAACATGGGTTTGAACTGTGTGGTCCACTTATATGGGCAGATTTTTTTTCAGTAAATATAGTACAGTATTGTAAATGATTTTCTTAATAACATTTTCTTTGCTTTAGCTTTCTTTATTGCAAGAATACTGTATATAATACATATAACATACAAAATATATGTTAACTCTTTACGTTATCAGCAAGGTTTCCGGTCAACGGAAGGCTATTTGGTAGTTAAGTTTTGGGGGAGTCAAAAATTGTATAAGAATTTTTGACTGTGCTAGGGGCAGGGTTGGTGCCCCTAACCCTCCCCCCATCCCCCACCCTGCCCTTGTTCCAGGGTCAGCTGTTCTTAGTAACATTGTATCAGTGTTCATTTCTGGTCTTCAGTAATTATTCTATGATTTTGTAACATGTTGACACTAGGGGAAGCTGGCTGAGGAATACATATATTATTTTTACAACTTTTCTATGCCCTTAAGATTATTTCAGAATAAAAACCAGGAGAAAAGATGGTAATGGAGATCTGAACTTCCTAACCTCTATGGTGCCATGGACCTTTTGGATGAGACCCACAGACCCTTTCTGTGAATAATGGTTTTAAATCCATAAAATAAAATGTTTAAGCTTTCCAAGAAGATCATATTAAAATACAGTTATCAAAATATTTTAAATAGTAAATATTTAGTTTTTAGTAATTAAAATAATTAAATATTAAATATTTCAGATACAGTCCTATACATACCTCTTGATGAACATATTCAGATCTAGAGGTAGGTATGATAACCATTGTAATTGCAGAGTCGTGATGAACAGAAACGGTATTTCGAAATGTCTGCAAAAATCTTCATTTGACGTGAAAATATCTATCTGTGCTCACTATGGGTGGTGAAGTCACAGATTCCGCTGCTACTACTATGACTTGTTGCTTATATTCACATCCAAGAAAATTCGAAATATCAGTTACAGGTTAGGGCAAATAAGGAGATAGTTTTTCCCTATTCAAAGCCACAGACCCCCTGAATTCTATTTGCAGCCTGGCAAAATATCTATTACATCCCTAAGGTAAATGTAGATTTATTGAACTGGAAAGAAGCTCATAATATATTGGTAATGGGGGAAAAGAAGGTTATAAAGCAATATGTACAGTAGGATCCCATTTTTGTGAATTAAAGATATGTGTGTGCATTATGCATTCATTCAACAAGAATTCCATGATCATCTACCTGGAGCTAGACTCTGGGAATATAATAATGAAAAAGACAGTTTTTGCCTTCCCAGAGCAGGGAAGCTAGAAGCATTAATAATGTGCAACAGTATGTTAAGTGATTGTTTTGTTTTTTTTTTTCCTTCTTGCTTATCTGTGTTTTCTCATTTTTCTAAGCAAACACGTATTGTGGGTGAAATAAAATGTTTCTTTCTTTTTTTAAAAAAAGGATTTTATTTATTTATTTGATAGAGAGGAGAGAGATCACAAGTAGGCAGAGAGGCAGGCAGAAAGAGAGGGGGAGAAGCAGGCTCCCCACTGAGCAGAGAGCCCGATGTGGGGCTCTATCCCAGGACCCCAAGATCATGACCTGAGCTGAAGGCAGAGGCTTTAACCCACTGAGCCACCCAGGCGCCCCACGATGAATTTTTTTTTAACTTGATCTTGGATCCTGTGACTTTGATGAATTTATTTATTAGTTCTAATCATTTTTTAAAAAATATGGATTCTTTGGAATTTACTATATACAAGATCATGTCATTTTAAATAGAGATATTTACAAGTACAATCTTGAACTTAACCCTCTCTGGACCTCAATCTCCTGCTGTGTAATTACAAGGTTATAAACTCTTCAGAGTCATAGAGTCTCGTGGCTGGAATGTACTCCCAGTCCAGTGCTCTTCCCCTGGGACCACATCTGAAAAGGTCTTCATTGTCTCCAGTGATAAATAAGATAGGTCAGTGCCTTAAAAACAAAGCATATATAAACATGTATATGAATCACCAGAGAATCTCATTAAAATGCAGATGCTGATTCTATAGGTCTCTCGAGGGTCTTCTTACAAGCTCTTGGGTGACACTGACCTTGCTGATCTAAGGACTCCACTTTGAATAATAAGAAACTAGAATATTGTTTCCCAAACTTTGGTCACATAAGTACCAATTTCATATTTTTTTGCCATATCCTTCTTCCATCTATACTATTAAAAAATTTTTCTTTTAATTGACTAGCAATTAAATAGCTTCCCTGGGCAAAATTTAGACTCATTCTAGGCAATAATACACATCAAATCATGGGTTTTATGGGCTAGTTATATTTTTTTCTGACACACATCGAACATACCTATTCGAATAAAAAAAAGTCCATCCGTGTATGTCCAGAAATTATCTTACATACCACTGATCCACACACCCCCACAAGAGGGACCACATTAGAACTTCCAAGGGACTGAGAATGTGGTTCTTGCCCTTTAAATATCATCACACTTTAATTGGACACTTTTGACTTGCGTTTCATGATTTTGCCCCATTTTTCTCTGCTGCAATTTGGCCAGTGATTCCTGTCTTTCCCTCTATTATCCACTCTGATTAACTCAGCTGCACCTGCCAGCCTTTATTCCTGCAAGCGCGTGGAGCGAGGCATTCTGAAGACGTTGTTAAAATGCATGAGTTTGCTCATATTCACTCTTTCCTGTCCTGAGCGTGGGGGACTGAGTCCTCGGGCCCCACATCTGGGCTGCGTTCCTCAGGCCTGGGGTTCGTGGCCCTGGGCGAGGACACCTATGGGAACCGGCCAGACCAACCTGCAGGCTTCTCCTGGTGGACACTGTTGGGGGCATGGCTTGGCTGGGTCTCTGAGAGCCTGTGAGTTTCCCCTGGAGTGTCTGCAGGAAGTAGGGACCTAGTAGGTGTGCGAGACATTTGCCTGGATTCTCCAGGAGCGGTGTTTATGAAGCTAGACCAAGGCGGGCTTAGGGAATTTTGATTCCTCTTGTTTCTGCTTGTTTCTTTCCGTAATTAGAAGACAAATCACTTAGCCTCATTGAGCCTCCTTGTCTTCATCTGTAGAATGGGGTTAAAATGACTTCTACATGACATGGGAGGTGCGGTAGTTGAAAATTCAGCTTTCCATGTCTAGTAGGCTGGTTCTCTCATTTGTGATGTGTGTGATGTCTGTTTCCTCCTCTGTGGAATGGCGATAACAATACGCCCTCACAGGGACAACAGGAGGATGAAGTGGTGTTGAGCCAGAGGTTGGCATAGAGTGACACACTCAATAGACAGCAGCAATGACTACAATCGCTGTCATCATCATCATTATTGTATAACATTTTTAGCAAATCTCGAATATTCTGATACTTAATATTCGGTTCATCTTTCTCCCTCTCTTCTTCTCTTCTTTCCTGGGTTCCTGCCTTCCTTTCTTCTCTGCTTCTCACCTTTATAGAGGCATCTGACTGCAGCTGCAAGGGGCAGCGGGAGCTGAAATTGGAAAAATGGATTGTGGTCAGATACTGGAGGGACTTGAATGTCAGGAGAACGAGCTTGATCGTCAGTCTAAGGGCAATAGGGAGCCATTGAAGGTTGCAGAGCAGAAACAGGACATAGTGAAAGGGGGGGAGATGAACCTGGTAGCATAGATTGGGAAAGAAGCTGGACCACCGAGATGAGACACTCAGAGGGTTGGGAAGGAGGGGCTGCATCACTGCCCAAAGCCTGTCTGGGAGATGCAGCCCCGTTCCCACTCTCATCTTGCCCACAGAACCCAGGTGGAGTGCCTTACCTCGCTGTGTGACCTCAGACAGTGCCTAATGTCTCTGAACCAGCAGTAAGGATGCTCCTAGGCCTTGATGACACCTCCAGGCCTCCGTCATCTTCCAGGCTGCTCCATGTGCAGAGATTAATTTGTTTACTGCCTTGCCTGGAGACGAACTGAGAGAACTAATCGTCCATCAGCCATGGCTCCCCCAACCCTGAGCTGCCCCGCCCCGAATGTCCATTTCCTGGCAAAATATGTCCTTGCTGCCGCCAAGGCTGCTTGGAAAATGCTAATTTTATCCTCAAATTAAAATTTGTTCCCTTACCCTCGTTTCCATAAAAATGAAGCATACAGAAACATTGCCACGGCGTGGAAGAGAAAGATCTGACATAATTTTTTAAATGCCTTCAATCACGCCGTCTTCTGAACACTGCGTCCTCTCACCCTGACTCCCCTCCCCATCTCCCCACCCCCTGAGGCAGCATTTACATTTCTTAATAACCCCTCATTAATAGTCATGAGAAGGGGCGGGTAATAATGGCTGAGCACACCGCACTAATTCAATTTCCACCGCCTCGGCGTGTTTACTTAATCACCAAGGGACCCGGGTTACTCAGTACAATTATTTATTGGGAATTAGATCTGGAGGCATCTGGACTGGAAACAGGGAACCAGGAGCAAAATGGAAATCGAATTCTCTTTGTCTTTCCCTCCCAGCCGCCGCCTCCTGACTGTCTGCCATGGCTACAGGCGGCCAGCAGGGCTTGGGGGACAAGCCTGAGCACAGGTCGGTCTGTTCCTGAAGGCCTAGGCTTGTGCGGGGAGGGGGGGTGGCTTTGAATGCATTCCAGGTGCTCTGGCTCTGGCAGGAATCGCCCATCGACGGTGGCCTAGGAGGTATTGCCAGGCCTGGGGGGGGTGGGGGGTGGGCAGGACACTGTCCCAGCCAGGAGGGTGTCCATGGGTGGCTGGCCAGAGCTGGGCTCTTCGTGGGGGTGGGTCTTGGGGGTTTGCCCCCAGGACCCCATAGAGGTGAGAGTCTGTGAAATGGGATCTAAATAATGCCTGCTTTCATCTTTCGCCCTCAGCTTAACTGTTACCTCCACTAGGAAGCTTTCCCTAGCCCCCTACACTAGGTCATCTCCCATTACAGCCGGGATGTTGGTGTTCAAGCAATGGTTTCCGGTTAGTTTTTCAGGGTTTGTTTCTCCTAGTAGATTTTCGGCTCCATGGAGGCAGGTCCCCTGGCTCTCCTGGTCATCCCTGCACAAGACCCAGCACAGAGGACATGCCCAACAAATATTTGTTGACTCGTTGACTGACCGACTGATTCCTGGGCCCCTGTTCCTTCCTTGCAGAGTGTGGATAAGAATACCCACCTCGTGGGGTTGCTGGGAGGATTTAGTGACTTCGATGTAAAGAGGTTCAGAGGATTTCTGTGTAAAGAGTGCAAAGTGTTGAGCCCAGTATGGGACACACGACAAATGCTCAGTTAGCATGCGATGCTGTTATTAATGTTACTGTCATTTCTGAGGGTGCTGGAGCACAGAAGGGTTAACTGTGCTCCGTGTTGCAGGGGGCTGATTCCTGGAGGCTGTGTTTTCCACGCTTCTGGGATGACTGGTTTCCAGCTGGGTTTGGCCCATGGGAGGCATTAGTGGGAGATCAGAGGCTGGGAGGAAGCTGGGGTATTTCTCCCTCTCGGCCTTGGGCGGCACATGCAAAAGTAGCTTATCTCGTCCATGCCTCTAGCTCCGCTGTAGCTCCTTCCTGGTTCCATATGCCACCAAGTGACCGTCTTCCTGGGCAGGCGACACCCCTCCGCCTCTGTCTCTTAAGTCTCAGAGTGGTGGCAGCCTCCTGCCGTTACTAGACTTGGAGCTGCTCCACTGTCCCCAGCTTCTCAGCTCTTCCACCGTCTTCCATTTCTTAAAGTTCTTATTTTGTAAATATTCCAGTATTTCCTGGTTAGACACTGAGCAATACGCTTCCCTATTCGGCCGTCAGCTCCTGGCGGAAAGGGCTCCATCCTGTACCCCCATGGCCTGGACACAGAGAAGTTCCCAAAAGGTGAATGAATGAGTGAGTGAATGAAAACATTCTGATTATGTGACTTTTCCAGCCAGGCTTTACTCTGGCTTGGTAAGAGAGGGGGTATAAAGAGAAAGAATTTCTCCCAGAGATTAACAAATGTTTGGATTGAAACAACATCAATAATAATACTAATGAATTGCTTTGTAAATGGAAAGGGCTTTATAAATAGTTCTGAGCCAGTACATTTCTTTGCAAACTGTAGATTTCTGTACCCGCATCGGGCTTTCCTAAGGTTTCAGCCCAGCTCAGCATTTCTGCTGAGGTGGCTTGAGGGCTGGGGAGGCTGGGATGAGGGAACATAGTGGATTGGAGGCAACATCTCCGCCAAAGAACAAAAAGTGGGGAGACACACAGGGCGCACAGTGGATGATTTCATCATTATAGACTCATTCAGGGAAGTCTCTTCCCTTCTTTGCTGCCTCTGAAGCACATGGACCCCTGGGTGCCCAGCCAAAGCCCTTCATTAGAATTTCTCAGAACTAGGGTCGGGTTGGAAGATGCTCAAGATCTACCAGTCTGTCTGCCTGACAAGGGGAGGGGGACATTTCTCTAGAAGTCACCTGGGAACAGCAGGGCGGGTGACATTTGGGATGCAGATCGGAGAAGGAGTGAAAGGGGATTTCAGAGACATTAGGGAGTGATCCAGCCTGTCTTAGATTGGGTTCCCCTAAAGCAGAGCCCGAGACAAGGACGTGGGTACAAGTCATTTATTTGGGAGGTAATCCCAGGAAACAGGAATGAGGGAGACAGGGAAGTAGCCAGTTGCGACTATGGACAACAGGTTCGATCCCGGCGGACCCTCTGCTCACCATGAACACTCATTCACCCAGAGGATGGGAGGCTGGGGCACTTATCCACCAACCCCCATCCCCCCAGGGGTTGAGCTTTGCCCCAGGGGGCATACATTCTCTCACACCTCTGGGCTGTGCCTGTGGGTGGGCTGAGATGGGGGGGCCTCCAAAAAAGCCTCGAGGTGGACAAATTAAGAGGCTGGCCAGGCACTTGAGGGAGGACTCTGCCAGTGTGCATGGGCGCTGTGTGCCACAGCTACAGCCGAGAAGTGGGAGATGGGGTGTGGCACAGGGCACCCACGGCATCTCCCACCTTCCTATCCCTGATGTTCTCCAGCCCTGGGGCCCAAGCTCCATGGCCCTTCCTTTTTCTTCCTCCCTTCTTTCCTAGGGGAGAGAAAAGCTCAAATGAAGAGCCTGCCTGGCCCCTTCCAGACCAAAGATACTGCGAGATCCTTTAAGCCAGAGATTCCCTTATTCTAAGATTCTAGGAGCTGTTTGCAGTTTTGTGACAATGGCCCTAGAATGCAGACTTTGCCCTTCCAAGGTTCTAGAACTTTCAAGATTCCACAAAATGGGGAGGGGGTTTCTGCTTTCAGACTTGAGTGGTCTCTGCCACCAGGCCTCGGGACCCCACATAGGCCGCTGGGGGGCAGGGACCAGCCTGGAGGAAAGCCCTGTGCCCCTGTCTTCAGGCCTGCTATGACCCAGTGAGGTCTCATTCATAATTGATCCAGTTGCTTGGCAAGCAGGGGGCTGCAGATGCGCAGGGGTGGAGAGGGCGCCCTGGAGAGACCCTTCTGTCCCCTCCGAGGAAGGAGCTGTCTCTAACAGCCTGCAGCCCCCTTCCACCAGGACAGCTGCTTAACTAACACCTGGCAACTCCCCCCACTAGCCTCCCTCCCCAGCCCCCCATTTCCTTTTCTCCTTCCTCCCAAGCAAGGAGCCATTTTTTGCTCAGCAATCCTTTACCTACTGCCTATGAAGTGCCAAGTGCTAGGTTAAGCATTTGAAACCTCTATCACGGATCGGGACCTCCGTAAGCAGGAGTATGAGGTGCAAGATATTTATTAGGGATCCACACGTGTGAGAGGGAAGGGAGGAGGCAGGATGGGACAAGGGAAGTCAACGGATCCGAGCTCCGCAAAGCCTCCGAGCACTGCCTGGCAGGACCATTCTGCATCAGCCCCAATGGCCAAACCTTCAAACCCCTCGGCTTAGTCACCGCGTGCAGGCTGCCCGGGAGTGGGGGGTGACCTCGGGCCACAGGCTTTCCGCAGCTGAGGCAGACCTGGAAGAGCCTGGGGAGGCAGGCTGTCTGCCCGCCGCACTCTCCACGCCGGGCAGCAAGCCCTTCACTGAAGGGGTGTCTGGGCAGCCCCTCGTTTTGTCCACCACAACAGTCGTGATCCCACGGGACCCCTGCCACAACCCATCCGGGCAGGAATTAACAAACTTGTTTTATAGATGAGTTCATGGAGGTTGAGCAGCTTGCCCACAGCAGCTTTCAAAAAGGAAGTGAGAGCTGGAAGCCAGGTCTGCCCATGGCCCGAATCTTATGGTCTCCTCACCATAGGAAAGCTGTCCTTTGCGCGTGGGATGCATTTTTACCCATTTCCTGTAGATGCAAAGGGTATCTGAATGGGGAGCACCGAGGATAACTTTCCCTGAGCGGATAACTTTCCCTGAGCTTCACCCCCACAAAGTGTCCTCAGCCTCCTTTCCCCCTCATCTTTTCCCTTTCCCCCATCCACCTTTGGCACCCTCCTCCTCCCCTACTCTCAGTCCGCCTGGCCCACGTGGGTCTCCACCTCCAGCTCCGGCATGAAGCATGTGACCAGGCTTAGCCAATCAGTGTATAGCGCTCCCTTAGCTGGGTAATTGGTCCATAGCTGTCACATGACCGGAAGGGGACCCAATCAGAGTGAATCCCAGGACTGTTGCAGTAACTGCCGGAAAAGTTTTCCCCTTTCTAGCTGCGCTGAACCTGTAACGATGTAGAACTGTTGCTGTTGATCTTATTCATCCCTGTGTCACAAGCCACCCCCAAAAAGTGCTTAAAGCAACAATGACTTATTATTTCTTAGGATTCTGTAGGGTGACGGTGCTTTTGTTCTATACGTGTTGGCTGGGGTCACTCATGTGGCTGCATTCGGCTGTGGCTGGACTGGGGCGGGGGACAGGGGTTAGGGAGGTTGGAGTGGTTAGGCCCAAATACAAGTAATAAAAGGGAGCATTTTTTGCTGAGCTTAAAAACGATAACAATGACTACGAGTCAATCTGCTTTTTGTCATCACTTCATGCTGGCGATCCTAAACGATGTTAGTGCTAAATACCCCACCCCCTCCCACTAAGGCTACCTCCATCCCTCCGCCCCCCGCCCCGACCCCTCTTAGTACAAAGGACTCTCTCAGAGCCTGGAATCTTTGCAATGATCGTTAGCTGGGGCACCTCAGTTCTCCTCTGTGTAGCCTTTATTCCTATGTGCCATTGTCATCTTCTCCAATCTCTTCACGCGGTCTTCCTCTTCTGCAAGTTAGCATGGACTCCGTCACGGCATGGCTGCAGGAGTCCAAGAGGGAGCACGCCGCCGTACAAGTGCTTATAAAGCCTCTCCTTGCATCACATATGCTCATCTTTCATTGGCCAAAGCAAGTCACATGGTCAAGCCCTGCAATACAGGTAGGAGGGGACCCCCAAGGGCATGACTCCTGGGAAGCATGGCTCATTATGGGCCACCAATGCAGCAGTCTACCCCGTGGGGCTTACCTACCATCTGGAAAAGGAGGGTCAAGCAGAACCATGAGCAGCAGGGTGTATCAGGCTGGGTCCCTAAAGGAGACAGAGGCACTCGTACTGTAATTTCAGGAGACTATAATAAAGGGGCTTTTTACAAAGATGTCAGCAGTGTTTAGGGAATTCCACAAAGCATGGTTCCTTTGGGCTAGTAGTAGTGGGGAGCCTTGAACACCCCTTTGTCTGAAGGTCAAGAACAGGATGTGGTTCCTAGAATCCAGAGAGAGGAGCTGTGCTCTAAGAGAGAGCTTCCTGACGGGAGCAAGGGCTTTAGGTAGAGGGAGATGGCAGGGAGGAACCTGGGAGGGAGAAATAGCCTACTTTCACCTTCCTCCCTCTAGCTGCCTGCCATCACTTCCCACTGACCAAACGCTATGGAAGCCAGAGGGCAGGGGAGCCTGCTGATGCACTCCATGTGGGTCAGCCTCCAAGCCCCAGAGCGGAGAGGACCAGGGTGGAGGTCAGCTCTACAGGACCTAAGGAAGATAAGGTCCAGAACTAAGGACCGCTCTTGGGAAACTGGAGAATGAAGTAGCACCGGTCTGAGATGCTAGGTGGAAAGACACTGGATCCTAAATATATCATCTGGGCTCCTGAATCCAGCAGAGCCGGAAGCAGCTCTATTCCTGGGCTTTTTACCTATGTAAGCTAATAAAGGTTTTTTTCCCCCATAGGCCAGTGTACGTTGGTTTCTGTCTTGTGCAACCTCAAGGTCTCTGACTGATTTACTCCCATCGAGGAGCTGGCCCTTTAATGGAATGACTACATTTCACTCTGACCAGAGTCCTAAGAGGGCCAGAGGGCAATGAACATTGCAGGTGAGCAAACTGAGGCTGGGAGAGGTTGAAGGATTGGGTCCAGGTCATCTGGCTCATTAGCGGCAGAGATGGGATCTGACCTCTGCCTCATGTCAATGTTCCAGCCACATGTAGCCACTCTCTGTCTCCTGAATATGCCATCCTCTCTTACCTCTGGATCTTTACTGAGTTGACTAGTATCCCCCTCCCTAAAAAAGCCAAGTCCTAACCCCAAGTACCTGCACATGTATGCTTGTTTGGAAATAGGATTGTTGAAAATGGAATTAATTTAGGATCTTGAGAGCATCCTGGATTTAGGGCGGGCTCTAAATTACAATGACAGGTGCCCTTAGAAAGGAGAAAGAGATTTGTGTCAGAGACATAGAGGGGAGGACATGTGAAGACAGAGAGCAGTGATAGAGACTGGGATGCTACATCTATAAGCCAGAGAATGCCAAGGCTCGCCTACCACCATGAGAAGCTAGGAAAGACACATAACATAGATTCTTTCTCAGAGCTCCAGAAACTACCAGCCCTACTGATGCCTTGAATTTAGACTTCTGGCCTCTAGAACTGTGAGAGAAGAAATTTTGGATTACTGAGTTTGTAGTAATTTGTAATGACAGCCCTAGGAAACTAATACAGGACCTTTGCACATGCCATTCCATTGGCCTGTAATATAATCCTCTTCCCTTCCCCAGACCTGCACTCCCCTCTGCCTTTTGGGGTTTATAAGCAAACAAACCTGCACAGAAGAAAGGGGATCTTTCAAGAAATCACTCACACTGCGCCCTCACATGGCTTTTCTTGCCCTAGAGATCTGAGTTCAAATGCCACCTCCTCCAGGAAGACTTCCCTGATGTTCCTACCCTTCTCTGTGATTCCACAGTCCCCCTGACTGGCACTGCCACAGTTGTGCTGGCATTATCTGTTGACATGGCTTGTTTTTCACTCCCCCATTGGACTGGACACCTGTTCAAAGGCAGGGACTATGCATGATTTCTCTTTGTGGCTGCAGCTGTGCCTAACACAGGTCCAGTCACAGCAGGGATATTGACTAATGTTTGCTGCATGGATAAATGAGCACATGTTCAGTTCCCCTCCAGTTCTGCTCCAACTATGAACCCCTGCCCCTCGGGAGAGTAACCCTTTCTAGGAGCATGTGTGAAATAGCTTGCGCTCACCGGTGGTGGGGGGGGCGGCGGGACACCCATCCTTGAGTTCAACCATACCTTAGCTCAGCCGTCCTGCCCGTGACGCCAAGGCCCTGTCAGAGGCGTGACAAACAGCTTGGCTGATGGCTTATAATGTCAGAGATGATGGAAACAGGGAGGCGATGGCTGAAAGAATGGGTTGGGGACGCCTGTCATAACTTTATTTGTGGGAGGTGAGTTCCTGTCGGCCGGGTGATGGATGGTGCCCGGGCAGGCACAATGCAGACCCTGCCATGGCCTCTCCCCTTTCTCTCTAAGCCAAATGACTTTGGGGATGAAAAATGACTTTCTTGGGAGAATCAGGGAGGGGGACCTTTAGGGGAAGGGGACCATGTGGTCAGCATCTTGGAGCGACTTTTTCTTTCCTCCTTGAGAGTTGAATTTTGGCTGGTCCAGCCTGATAGTGTCCTTTCTCCCTCCCTTCCTTCCGAGGAGGTTATTGGTAATAATCCCAGACACCTTACCTGCCTTAATCTTCAAAACTGCCTAAAAAGGAATGTGTAGTTTTGCAGATGAGGAAGCTGAGGCTTGAAAAGAAGGAGGATAATACCCGAAGTTGCCTGGGAAGGAAGTGGCAGACCTGAGATTTGAACCTGGGCCCAACTACTCCAAACTCTGGCCTCGGTGCATAATGATGTAATGAAGACCATGTATGTAGCATGTGCTAAGTTCTTTGGAAGCACAGTGAAGAGAGTAATTAATTGGATGGGGAGAAAGTCAGGAAAGACTGCCTGGAAGAGAAGGTATTTGAGTTGATCCTTGCAGGGCGAATAAACTGTGACCTGGAAGAGAAAGAGGGTATTAGGGATTAGGGAGGGAAACGAGAGGAGAAGCATACACTTTTGTTTGCTTGTCCCAAAGCAGTCACTGCCCTCTTTCTCCCTCCTAACAGAGCTATAAGCATTATTAAACCATTCATGAAATTTCCGTTTGCCTTGTGAGTAACTGGTTTGGAAACAGGAATGTGAACAATTCTGGCCAGTAAGATATAAAGAATATTTCCTCAAGGACTTCTGGGAAGTCTGGGAAAGGTTTTCTTGTTCTCAGACCAAGAGCCTCTTCTTTTGCAGGATGTGGTCACATAAGACTTCTGGGAAGTCTGGGAAAGGTTTTCGTATTCTCAGACAAAGAGCCTCTTCTTTTGCAGGATGTGGTCCCATCTGTACTCGATGCCTGGAGATGTGGCAGCCATCTTGCAACCAGGTGGAGAAACTGACAAACTAATGAAGGGCTCCTGCAGCCACCAAACCTTGGAACTTAATCGTTGAGTTGATACACAATTTCTCACCGTTAATCAGCTAAGTTGGTGGTTTCAGTTTTGCAGCCTATAGCATTCTGACAGATTCACGCCCTAAGGAATATATACCAAGCCACACTATTGTTTCCAGAGCTCAGGCTTGGAGAAGAGATAAAGCTGAGGGTTAAAGGTATAGGCTTTGCAGTTACACAGAGCTGGCTTCAAGTCGCAGCTTGGCCACTTCCCAGTTGTGTGACTTTAGGCAAGTCACTTAATGTCTGTGGGATTCGATTTCTGAGAATGAGAATAATACATCGTAGGGCTCTGATCATAAAATAAGGTAATGCATAAAAAGGGCTGCTTAGCACAGGGCAGGGTGCATAGGAAGTACTCATTATGTCACCCTGGTAACGGCTGTTACTATCATTATTGAATTTTTTGGCCTCCATGGAAGCCTTTATACTCCCTCATACACTCAGCCCAACGCATACACTCACCCTACCACCAGAGCTCGCTGATGTCCACTAGCTCAAATCCAGTTCCCATTGTACCGTGATTGTGTAGGTTTTGAGGTCTTGGCGCTGCATTCCGAGCTGGAGGAGGAGAAGGGAAGGGCTGGAGTCACATTTCGGCAGGAGTTATCATGGGAAGGGTTGAGGTTCTGCAGCCAAAGGTCAGCCCCAGGTGCGCCTACATAAGAGACTTTCCCCTCGGCCAAGGCTGTTTGGATCTTTCACAACCTCAAGCAACTAAATTATTCTGCATCCTAAGGTCATTGATAGCCGTGAGAAGCAGGCGTCACCAAAGGAGAAGTGTATACCAGGCAGAAGGATCAGCAGGCAGATCCCCACCCCAACCCGGGCCTTAACAAACCGACAGATACCCTGGTCGCCAACAGACAATAAAGTGAAGCCCTAGGCCCGCCTCACACTCTTTGAGCCTCTTTGGCTTGGATCAAGCCTCTGCTCTCTCCCTTCGTGCTGTCTGCCTCTCTGTTTGGTTCCCCACCATTGCTGGTGGTGGTGGTTTTCATTTCTGAGAGGCACTCCTTGGACTTCATTTTGAAGTCAGCATTTCCGAGTGTCGAGGATGTCCATGGTTGTATGGGCCCACTTTCATCCTGCCGTACCTGCCTCTGTCCCCGTGGCTCCCAAAGCAGCAGGCGTGTTTTCCCTTGGCTCCACCCCTCTGATCATAGTTAATCGAGCCAGAGGTGGGCACCCGACTGGAGCTAAGCCAGTCCGAAAACTTCCATTGGATTTTTATTTTTTATTTTATTTTTTTTAGAATTTATTTATTTATTTGAGAGAGAGAGACAGAGAGAGAGAGAGAGAGAGAGCATGCAGGGGGAGGGGCAGAGGGAGAGAGAGAATCTCAAGCAGACTCCCTGCTGAGCGCGGAGCCCAAAGTGGGGGCTCAGTCTCATGGACCTGAGATCACGACCTGAGCCAAAGCCAAGAGTCTGACACTTAACCAACCGTACCACCCAGGCACCCCCCTCCATGGGATTTTTAGACTTAGAGACAGAGCCAGTAGCTTTCTTTGTTTTCTTTTTTAAAAAGGATTTATTTATTTATTTATTTTAGAGAGCAAGAATGTACATGAGCAGGGGGAGGGGCCGAGGGGGAGGGAGAGGGGAAGGGGACTCCCTGCTGAGTGCAGAGCCCCATGAGGAGCTCGCTGTTGCAACCCCAAGATCATGACCTGAGCCAAAATCAAGAGTTAGACACTTAACTAACCGAGCCACCCGGGTGCCCCTAGCCAATCTCTTTCTAAGGTAGAAGATGTGGGATTTCAGTGTGGAGGCTACAGGTGGTCATGCCTCCCAGCATGGGAAGGAGTCAGAATGCAATGTGAGAGGATTAGGAAAGCAGAGACAGATGCTGACCACATGGTCCAGGCCCCCTCTGAGCCCATGGTGCCTGGTTTCCTGAGGCCCGGAGGGGACCCAGCCAGGAGTAGCCAATCTTTCTTAAGTAGCAGGAGCCAATACGTTCTCCCTGTTGCCCTGACTAGTTCAAGTTGAACTTCAATCCCCATGACAAGAACCTTGACTGACACCCTCCCACACCCTTGTGCTGCCCAGGACTGCTTGCCCCTTCCCATTTCAGGGTCTTTTTATGACCTCCTCCCTCTTTTCATTTCCAGCCCGGACCAGGGGTCCAGATCAGCTCCTGAGGCCCTGGCAAGGCTTCTGCCCTTCTTGCCCCACTCACTCCCCCTGGGGGACCTCATTCACCTCCACGGCTCAGCCTCAACACGTCGATGTACCTATAACTGCTCAACTCCTTTGCTCCATTCTGGACCCCATCTGAGTTTCAGGCTTTTCAAACATGGAAGAGCTATGTTGATCCCCTTAACAGTGGGCATCAGAATTCTTCCTGAAAACAACTATTTGGGTTGAGGGGATACCTTGATAAGCCTCCTCGGGGGCAGGTAAAACCCCTTAGGGCATGGATGTGAGCAAGCACTAAGATGTCAGGTGCGGTGGGCGGAAGGTGATGAGGTGGGAAGCTTCTCGCCAAGGGCCACGGGGGAGGAATTTGTCATTCGGGCTGCTGAAGGGTTAGGGGAAAGAATCGAAGAGATCAGGGGCAGGGGTGAGGAACCAGAGGGAGGGAGAGCAAGGTATGAGACTGGATGCTGTGTTAAGGAAAGGTCAAGAGAGAGAGAGAGCCACCCCCCATTCCAGCAGCCTCGGGATCCCCCAACACATTGAAAATGGGGGATTTCTTATCTGAAGGAATTTCTTATATAGTAGTTAACAGAGCACGTGCAAGATTTACACTGCTTTATCTGAAATCTGGCTATATCTGGCTGTGTGACCTTCGGCTAGTTACCTAACTCCTCTGAGCCTTGGCTCATCATCTGTACGATGGGAATAGAGTAGTTGTTAGCATAAAGAAGAGCTTGGCATGTGGTGGGCCTTGGAATAACAATATGAACAACAAATAATTGAAGTTCAGAGTGTCTAAGGACTCATCTGAGGTCGCTGGGTCAACCAGTATGGGGGGGAGGCAGACTGCAGACCCAAGAATGCCTGATCTCAGAGGATCTCAGAATCCCTCTCCGAAGGTAGCTTCACGGAGACAGGACGAAGGCCTACACCTCAGGGCTGGGTTTCCGGCAGCTGAATCCTTGCTCTCAGGTGGTGGCTCAGCCCCCTGTGGCTGAGAGTTGACTTTGCTTCCCGCCCCCCGCCCACCCCCACATCCCCCACTTTTTCTCCTCCCTGCTCTCCTGGACAGTATTTCCCCGGGGCTCCCATTACCAATTTGCAGAGCAAAGCCACGCACAGGCAGTTCAGGGGTGGTGTGAGCTCAGCGGCTCTGGTATTGTTTTTAATTCAATATTTTGTCCCTGTGCGCCAGACTCCTTTATTGGATGAGAACACTGTTATTGGATTCTGCCCTGCAGGAGAAAACGCAGGCTTCCCCGAATGATGGCAGCTAGGTTGTTCTAGAGTCTGATGAGTCAAGGCAGGGCGAGAAGACAGCAGAGAGTTCCAGAAAATCTGGTGGTTACAAGCTGTTCTGTGACACGCACAAAAATATTAACATATGTATTCTTGACCTTTTCCTTTGCCCTCCTTTCTAGGGAGGACAAAGCCCAGGAGGCAGCCTTCACATTGCCCTCTTCCTTTTTCCTGCACATCCACCGTATATTTGGATCCTGCTGAGTTTCCCTCCTCTAGTCCCCGTGCCCAGTGCCGCTCAGTCCAAACCCCGCGCAGCTCCTGTCCTGACAGCTGGTCTACCCCATCTTCCCCTGCTGCCCTCAAACCCATGGCCCTTATGATAGATGATTTTTTAAAAAATATTTTATTTATTTATTTGTCAGAGAGAGAGCACAAGCAGGCAGAGAGGCAAGCAGAGGCAGAGGGAGAAGCAGGCTCCCTGCCGAGCAAGGAGCCCGATGCGGAACTCAATCCCAGGCCCCTGGAATCATGACCTGAGCCGAAGGCAGCCGCTCAACCAACTGAGCCACCCAGGCATCCCAGGATAGATGATCTTATTTGGGAATCTCCTAAAAGATAAGGATTCAGATGTACAGAGTGTGATTTGGGAAGTGATCCCAGGAAGCACTGGCAGGCTAGTGAAAGAAGGACAAGGGAGGAAGGCAAAGGGTTATACTGTGGACACCTGGGCTTGACCCACTGGGCACTTCCGGGAGCCAGCGAACAGCACATAGGTCAGAGGTATCCCACCTGAATTTACCCCTAAGTTCATCAGGTGGACCACTGTTCTGGAGATGGGGAGGGGTGTTCATTCTCTGGCATCTCTGACCTGTTCCAAAGGCAGGCAAAGCAGGTTCCAGTGGTCAGAGAAAGTCTTTGGGTAAAAAACACAGGTGCGGGCATTTGGAACTGAGAGACTGCCCAGTGTGCACTGAAATATAAGGAAGGGCAAGGGCGTATGGGTGGGAAGCACTGACAGCATGTCTTCCATACAGACACATCCCTTGACTTAAAGCTCCCTAATGGCTTCCCTTTGGGTTAAAGACCCAAATACTTTCCTATGTTCTACAAGGTCTCAGTAGGCTGGCCCCTGCCCACCTCTGCTGCTTCCCCTCACCCCTCCCTCTCTCCCTTTCTCTGGGTTCCAGCCTTCCTGGCCTTTTCTCTATTCCTCAAATGTGCTTTGTCCCACCACAGGACCTTTGCACATGCTGATCCCACTGCCTGGTCCTTTCACATTGCCTAGATAATCCTACATGCCCTTTAGGTCTCCAGGTCACACAATTCCATCTCCCAAGCTGGTTATGTTCCCTCTGTTCTCCATTGAGATAACTGGATTCCCTCTCCTCTGGGTCTATATTTGTGTGATTATGCAGTAATGTCTGTCTTCCCTATCAGACTCTGAATTCTAGAGCCCAGGAGACTGCCTGGTGTGTAGCAAGAACTTGATAAATATTTTGTTGACTGAATGAATGGGTGAATGAGGATTCTGTGGAGTCCTTTCTTGTGCCAATTGGAATACTGGGTATAGAGATGAATTCAAAAGAAACTAAGAGCAGGGTGCCTGGGTGGCTCAGTTGGTTGAGCATCTGCCTTTTGCTCAGGTCATGATCTCAGGGTCCTGGGATCGGGTTGGCCTGCGTCTTCCTCTCCCTTTGCCCCTCCCCCCCACTGGTGCACACTCTCTCGCTCTCTCAAAAATAACTAAATAAAATCTAAAAAAAAAAAAAGAAAAGAAACTAAGAGCCTAAGTTCTTGGCAGGAGGGCCATAGTTAGGGGGAGGAGGCAAGGGAGAGGCAGACAAGATTCCACAGGGAAGGATAAGAAAAGAAAGTTTGGTCTGACTGGTGGTGTGTAGATTAGATAGTGGGGCTAGAAATGGGTGAGGAGGATAGTTATGACATTTTCATGTTGCTATTCAATAATGGCCCTTTGCAGTTTCGCTGGGAACTTTTCAAGGTTTGTTTGGTTTCTGTGTGTATGGTTTCCTTTTGAATGTCACCTTTAATGAAGACTGGACCAAGACAGCTCATTTCCTGTGGTCCGTACCTGTGTATTCTGTGTGTTCCATCAGTATCACGATTTGGTGAAAAGATCGCTTTCGAGTTGCCCTAATGTGGGTTTGAATCCTGGCTCAGCTTTTTCTAGCTGTGTGGCCTTGGGCAGATCGCTTACCCTCTCTGAGTGTTGGTTTTCTCCTCTATAAAGAAAGGGTAATCTTCTGGCCTTGTGTGGTTGTTGGGAGGCTCAGGGACCAAACAGAGGCCAGTGCCTGATACATGGTTTGGACGTTTGATAACTAATGCCATTATTGCCCAAACATAGCTCATGACTTCATACACCAACATTAACTGAGCACCTACTCTATGCCAGGCACAGTCATTCTTTTTTTTTTTTTTAAAGATTTTATTTATTTATTTATTTGACAGAGAGAGAGATCACAAGTAGTCAGAGAGGCAGGCAGAGAGAGAGGGGGAAGCAGGCTCCCCGCTGAGCAGAGAGCCCGATGCGGGGCTCGATCCCAGGACCCTGAGATCACGACCTGAGGCAAAGGCAGAGGCTTTAACCCACTGAGCCACCCAGGTGCCCCAGGTATATTCATTCTTACTGAATCCTCAGCAACACTGTGAGGTTAGTGTTTGAGGAAGACAGTTCAGAGTTCACTGAATCTTACCCTTTCTCCTTCTTGAGCCCAGAGACCACATTTCCTAATTTTCTTGTACTTCGTAGTATCCATGTGACTACTCTCTGGACAGTGGATGAGGGCAGACGTGAAATGCAGCACCTCCAGGCTAGGCTCCTGTATCTTACATCTCTCATGGGCCTCCACGCTCTCATTTCCCCCACCGACTGGAGGCTATGTTCCTCAAGGCCCCAGGGAATGGAAAGCCACAGAATAGAAAGAAACTGGATGACTAAGTTAATGTGTAAGAGGCCATGAGCCGAACGTCCACTTCTGGCTATTTTATGAGCGAGAAATAAACATCCATTTTGTTGTTTATTACAGAAATTAGAGGGCTTCGATTATTCCTATTTTTACCCGCATTTGAAAGAGGATGGAAAAGAGTCTCTGGAAGGTGAAGTGACTTGCCCAGGGTTGTACAGGCAGAAGCTGCAAAGCCAGGATTCCGACCCCAGAACATATCCAAAACATAACTGATGCCGCTTTCCTCTTAGTCAGCTTTCAATAAATATTTGTTGAATCGATGCAGTTAAGAGTCTTGATTCCCTAACCTTAATGTTAAGAACCTAGGGGAAAAGTAGCTTAAAGAAATTGCAGAGTGACCCCCCCAAAAAAAGAACAAGAAGAAAGAAAAAGAAAAATCAAGATGTGTGGATCTCCTTCACTATATCGTAAGTTTCTGCAAGGCATATAGTTTACTGTACTCATTTTTAGAAAGATTTTAATTAACTAAGAGAGAGTGGGAGTGGGGAAGAGGCAGAGGGAGAAGGAGAGAGAAAATCTGAAGCAGACTCCATGCTGAGTGCGGAGCCCAACAGAGGGCGGGGGGGGGGGGGGCTTGATCGCAAGACCCTGAGATCACGACCTGAGCTGAAATCAAGAGTCAGATGCTTAATCGACTGAGCTACCCAAGCGCCCCTTTATTGTACTCATTTTAAAATATTTCCCAGCACCTGTCACAGTGCTTGATACATTGTGGATGCTCAAACGTGGCCCCTCAGCTGAACTGTCACAAATAGCACAACCTGGGTGCTCCCCCAACTTTTTCACATGGTGGAGAAATGCCTTGAAATCACCGTCCTTCCCGCAGAATACCATGAAATAGTGACAAACTAATTTTAAAATGAGTAAATATATAAGGTTGTGCAAAAATCACATATCATCTTGTACTCTACCATAAAAAGTGGAAGCAAGTACTTCCACTTGCATGGAAATGCATTGGGGAATAATTTAAAATAAAGGCAATTCTTCCCATTAACCCTTCCCTCCATGAACTGGCCTACAACTACCAGTCCTCCAGGACTGAATTTTAGAACGGGTGGGTCCAGTTTGTAGAAGTGTTCCATGGGAGCATGATTTGAAAACCATTCGATGAGTTGGTTGGAATCAGAGGGTCCAATTTATCAATGGACAAACTTTCTGTTTTCATACTTGCTAGTTAGCTGCTTAATACCAACTAGTGGCCTCCCCAGAGCCAGACAATAGGACAGTGTGTGAGCATTTTTGTAATAGCTTCATATCTATCTCAGCTTTATGCTCTTCTCCGTGGTTTTTCTTTTTCTTAGACCTTCTTTTAATTTATGCTACCTTGCGTGTTTTATGTATCTTTGTAAGTCACCTTAAATCCTTTCTGGAAGAAGGTGGTAGTATAAATAAAAACATATAACCTAAATATAAAATGTAACAAGCTCTATAAAAACCTATTTCTAAAATACCAACAGTGGTTGTTTATCATACAGAGAAATAAGATGATTAGAGGTATGTTGGGGTGGGGGGAGTTGTGTATCCAAAGGGGGCAGATCTGTGTGATTATATGAAGCCCAAAGTGCGGCATTACAAATGACTTTAATAAATAGTGTAAAGATTAAAAATTAGTTTTATTTTATTAATTTTATAGATTTTTATACATGTATTATTTACTACTGTAATAGTTCTTCAGGATAGGAATTGAGAAAATACAAATAAACAGCAAGAACCTTAAAGCTACTGAGAGCCCACTACTCGGAGATCACCACTACCTTTGCATCGTCTTCGTGTAAGATTCAGAGACGAGGTCCCAGAAGATCTAATAGGGCTTAGAGATTGATGGACTAATGCCCCCCAGTCAGTTAATGGGGGTGAGGAGGGCAGGAGGAGGAGGAGGGAAAAGAAGAGAAGGGAAAGAAGAGGAGAGCAATGGAAACAAAGAATCTTGTGTGTGGGCATCCAAGGGTAGATGTGGAATTGGGAGGACAAGATAGTGTCTACTGCCTAGTCTGACTCAGGGATGAAGTATGACCCTCGTTGGGACGGAGGCTGTGGACAGAAGTGAGATGTGGGGCATAAGCGGAACTGCTTTGGGGCCCAGATAAGGGCCATCCAGCACCGAAGAGAGATGCCTAGGACCCATCCCTCTGTAGGATGCTGTCTGATTCTGCTCCTGATACCCAGGAGGTGTCATGACCTCCTGAGTCCTGCAGCTTCTGGAGTGCCAGAGAGCAATGCCCTGGGCAGGGCAGCAGGAGCAGCGGTGAGGCTCTTTCCGGTGACATTGGGGTGGGCATGGGGGTAGGGCGCAGGTGCCAATGAAGAGGCTGGAGGGGAAGATCCCTTGAGAGGATCATCCAGGAGTGTACGTGGGCTTATGCACGCCCAGAAAGAATTCGGTCATTTATGAGAGCTTGGCTGAGGGGCTTATACTGGCGGACATGGGAGCTCTGAGTCAGAGATGTTACTTAATGTCAATGGGGCATCATTTATATTCCCAGGATGTCAGCCTTGGGGAAATGTAGGCCTTTTGCATGTATACATGGATATATACAGATTTTTTTCTAAGCCAAAATTTGAAACTGAAGAGATCGATCTTAACGTGTATTTCTCATAACACTATTTCTGTAGGACACTAATAGGTGTCATGTGAAAAATGGCTTCTGTGTTCAAATGGGCTTGGAAAATGTTGTGTGGGACAAGGTGAAACAGGTTTCCGCCCGCAAAATGCTCAGAGCTTTCAGTCTACTAAGGTGCCTTGTGATCCTCTATGAGAAGCTGTAAACTGAGCAGCTGCCCCTCTAGCCTATCTGGGGTACGTGGCCATTCTCTGCCTTCATTGATATCTGCTGACAATGGTTCACAGAGTCTAATGGGTACTAATCGAATGCTCAGTTTATCAATAAGTCACAGTGGCTGCCAATGATGGGAATGTTACTCTTTTGTACCTAAGCTGCTTTGACTTTGTTTATCTACTGTTGCATGACAAAGTACCTAAAAACTTAGGTTAAAACACTAAAGCATTTATTATCTCACTGTTTCTGTGGATGAGGAAGTTAGGAGCAGCCTAGATAGGTGATTCTGGCTCCCATGTCTCATGGGGTGTGAAGATAGCATCTGGGGTTGCAGTCATCTGAAAGCTTAACTGGGATCAGAGGCTCCACTTCCAGGATGGACCTGGTGAATCTCACTTCCTGGCATTCATACCCCGTGTAGTACCTTCCCACCATGAAAGGTCTGGCCTGTGTCACCTATGGAATATTGCAAAAATGATGGGCTGTGACTTCTGAGACTAGGTCACAAAAGCCATTGTGGTTTCCACCTGGTGTTGGTCTTTCTGGGATGACTTGTTCTTGGGGAAACTAGTCGCCACGTTATGAGAACACTCGGGCAGCCAGATAGAGCGATCCATGTGGCAAGCAATTGAGGTCTCTGGACAAGAACCAGCATCAACCTTTGGGTAAGCCATCTTGGAAGTGACTGGCATCTTGACTACAGTCTTAGGAGAGACCTTTATCCAGAAATAGCCTGCTAAGCTGCTTTCAAAGTCCTGAGCCACAAAAACTGTGTGATGTAATAAATGTTCTTTATAAATGTTCTCAATAAATTGTTCTTTCAAGCCATTATGTTTTGGGATAACTTGTTACACAGCAATTGATAACTAACATACATTCTTAGTGCTAAGGCTCAGTAATAAACAGCTGCTTCGGCTCACTGGTTAAGGAGACTGCTTACTTCCCAAGCCAGAAGTGGTCTTGACCAATATCCTTTCACTGACCCCAAATAGCAAATTGCATAAATAGTTCTCTCCATCTCTTATTATGAAAGCATCTCTGAAAAGTCTGACTCATGAGGATCATTGGTCTGTGGCATTGATGAGGGGAGCCCCTCGGAATTAGGGGTTTATGAAACTCATTACACTCTTTTTTTTTTTTAGAGAAAGAGAAAGAGAGAGCGAGCAAGGTGGTGGGGCAGAGGGAGAGAGAGAGAATCCTAAGCAGGCTCCATGCTGTGTGGAGCCTGCTGAGGGGCTCTATCCCACAACCCCAAGATCATGACCTGAACCGAAATCAAGAGTTGGACACCTAACCAACTGAGCCACCCAGGTGTCCCGAAACTCATTACATTCTTATGAGCCATCATGAGTGATGGTTTTCATAGCTTTTCCAGTCATACTTATATGACTGCAGAATCCTTTCTTTATGCAATGGACATAGTTGGTCCCTACCTGTGTCCTTGCTTATTTCATTCCTAATTCCTAAGAAAAAGGCTCAGAAAAAGATGATCTCTCTTATTCTTCTTGATGTTGTGCCTGGCACTGCTGCTGCCATCCTGTTGGAAGGAGAATAATAAAATGAGCTCCAACGTATCCTTCATCCCACTTCTACAATTATCAACTCACCAATATCCTCTCATCTCTACTTCCATTCACACCCACACCAGCCCCCATATTGGATTTTTTTTTGAAGCAAATTCTAGTTATATTATTTCATATATAGATTTTAGTATGGATCTTTGAAAGATTAGGACTCTTTCAACAACATAATCCAATTCTATCATCACATGGCAATGAAACTTGAAATAATTCCTTTTCTTTGCATATCCATGACTGTTGAGTTCTTACTTGACTCACAGTATATCTAAGAATATAAATTCTTGTATCTAATCAAGACCAAGGTCTGCTGGGTGAGATAATTACTCTTTAGCATTTAACAATCATCTGTGCCTGGATCATAAGTATCGGTACCATTTGAAAGGTTAACTGATCCCAGATCCCTACTGTGAAATGCATAGTCAGACAGGCTTGGTTTGGGGTATTGCCAGTTACTAACTCTATGACTGTGGGTAAGTAACTAAACTCTCTACATTTCAGTTTTGTTTTTTTTTTTAATTAACACATAATGTATTATTTTCCCCAGGGTACATGTCTGTGGATCCTCAGGCTTACACATTTCACAGCATTTACCATAGCACATACCCTCCTCAATGTCCATAACCCAGTCACCCTATCCCTACCTACATTTCAGTTTTTACAACTATTTAAAAATATTAGAGTGGAGAGGATCCAGGGATCTGGATTTGGGTGATGAGAGGCAGAGAGAATAGGGACTCCTCTTGAACTCCAGCATTTGTATTCTGCTCCACAGAAAACGTATCCCCCTTTCCACCACCTACCCTGTAACTCTTCCCCACTCATCCAGTGCCTAAATAGAGGAGTCAGGCACTGTTACATGTTTCCAATCAGCCCACAATTGCAGGGTAGGAACTCAATATTGGTGATAAATATACTTTATGACTGTTTTTTGAGGATATTTTCTTAAAGGCTGTTCCAATAAATAATTTACTGAGGCAATGAAAGATGGAGGAAGCTACTCTGATTACATCTTGGAGTACCTAAAGCTTGAAGTTTAAGGAAGCTAGGCAGCCCACAGCTATTTAAAAACTTTCTGGAGGGGATCATTCTTCCAAGTTACATTTTTAAAAAAGATTACAGCTCGGCAGTCGGTGTCTTGGGTGGTGCCCTTCTCCCATCTCTGTGGATGCCACTCTGAAATCGTCATCATCATCACCATGTTTTTGGACTGCTTGGTGCATAGCTCATAGCTCCTTCCCTTCCCCCCTTTGATGGTTTTTTTTGAGGTATAATTGACATAACATTATATTAGTTTCAGGTATATTATGTAACGATTTGATATTTGTATATATTGCAGAAGGATCCCCGCAATAAGTACAGTTGACATCCATCATTATACATAGTTACAAAAAACTTTTTCTCTTGTAGTGAAAAATTTTAAGATCCACTCTCCTAGTTATTTGCAAATAGGCAGTACTATATTAACTACAGTCATGATGCTATTCATTATATCCCCATGACATTCATTTTATAACCAAAAATGTGCACCTTTGACCCCCTTCACCCATTTCTCAGCCCCCACCTCAGGCAGCCACTAATCTGTTCTCTATATCCACAGGCCTATTTTGTTTTTTAGATTCCACATATAAGTGGAGGTCATATGGTATTTATCTTTTTCTGTTTGACTTATTTCACTTAGTATACACCGTAGCACTTCTGAATGCCCATTTCACGTCTTTAAAATTGGAATGGCATAGCATTAGGATTTGGGGTAGGGATTTGAAGATGTTAGTGTTATTGCTGGGAATGAGTCAATCAATCTGTGGATTGATTGGCTCATCCATGAAACCAGCCACTAGTTAATGAGTGCCAATTAAATGTTAGGTATTGGGGCGCCTGGGTGGCTGAGTGGGTTAAAGCCTCTGCCTTTGGCTCAGGTGATGATCTCAGGGTCGTGGGATCGAGCCCCACATCGGGCTCTCTGCTAGGCGAGGAGCCTGCTTCCCCCCCATTCTCTGCCTGCCTCTCTGCCTACTTGTGATCTTGCTCTCTCTGTCAAAATAAATAAAATCTTTAAAAAAAATGTTAGGTATTGTGTTAGATTCTGAGGTTATTGCGGTGAACAATCCAGCAATCTCTAGCTTTTTGGAGCTGAGAATATGGAAGGGAAAACAGACTTCAAATGAATGAAAAGCAAATAGAGAAACACCAATCACAAATGTTCTGACGATAATAGTTAGGAATGCTGATAGAGAATCTTGATGGAAGGAGAGAGACTGTCTTAGATCTTGTAAGTCAGAGGAGACCCCTCTGATACAGTGGCATTAAGCTGAGACCTGAAGGATGGGTCTCTTAAGCCTTATCCCCTGGAGATTCCCAAGAAAGTACCAATGGACCCTCTCATCAAGATAAAATTGGAGTGCCCTAATACGATATTCAAGATCCTCCATGATTAGGATTGCCATAAGATACAGGACGCCCAGTTAAATTTGAATTTCAGATGAGCAACAAAAAAGTTTTAGTATGTTACTAAATATTGCATGGAACATATTCATACTAAAAAAAATTTCATTGTTTAACTGAAATTCAAATTTAACTGGATATCTTAAATTTTTATGCACTAAATTTGGCAATCTTATTCAAGATCTTCCCCAGCCACCCTCTCCTGCCTTGCTTCTCATTTTTTCCTCTGTATATCCTATGCCTCGTCTACAAGAAGTGTTCCAACTTCTATGTCTTTGCTTACGCTGCTTCCTCTACCTGGATCACCAGTTTCCCACTGTATCTTCTTGGCAAACTCTTCTCATCCTTTAAACCCCAGTCCAAATGGCACCTTCTCTGGGAAACCTTCCCTGGCAGAGTACTTTAGTCGAGTTGCAGGGTACTCACCGAATCTGATTCTCATAGGGTTTTGCCTTATGATTCTATGTTTTAACACCTGGTGTCTAAAGACACACAGACAAGATTGAATGCATAAGAAAGGGTATAGGAATGATCTCATTTTTCCTGCTTCTCTGTCCCTTCGATTCCCACTTAACTCCACATAACATTAACACCAAACAGTGTTGGAGTACTTTTCTGTGCCAGGCAACTGCTAAGTGCTTTGTGTGCAGCATCTTATGTAAATTCCCCATAATCTTGTGAGGTCAGTGCAATTGAATATCCACTTTGTGGGCAAGGGGATGAGGCACGTAGAGGTGAAGTCAGCTGACGATGTTTCCACAGCTGTAAAATGAGGATCATAATGCTGTGTTCCTCATTAGGCTTTCTCCAACTAGAATGTGGGTTCCAAGAGGGCAGGAACTTGTTTTCATACAAACTTCTGTATCTTCAGAGCCTATGGTCATCATTGAGGAGGCACTCAGTAAATGCTTGTTGAATGAATGACTCACCTTATAGATGAAAAGACCACAATTTAGAGAGAGAAAGTAACTTTCCAGAGAGCACACAGGTAGATGTGTTGGAACTTTGAGGAGAATCAGAGTCAGTGGTGTATTGGTAAATGTGTAACAACCAGCTCTCTGAAACACCAATAACCCTGTAGCATTTGTTTGTAGCATTTGTTTGATTTCCATGGTGTAAATATTCCCACTGTGGCCAATTTCAAGCAACCAACCTGATATCAACTTGAAAATTTCCTGAAAATTTAACCATAGGCTCTCGCTAGCCTATTTATACAAGCTAGCTCCAGCACACCAAGTACTGGGACCTAATTCTAAAGGTTACACAGTTCCAAAAGGTACATTCCCACCATTATTCATCCTGCCCCCTTGAATTAGGCACAGTCCATACAGCTAAGGGAGGTGGGAGGGGGAGGACACCCAAATAATTCAGTTCAAAGCAGATTGCTTAGGTGATTCTTTAAAAACATAAACCCAATTGCAAAACTTTCTTGCCTAAAACTTTTCGATTTATTTCCAATGCTCTTAGCATAAACCCAGTCTCCTTACCATGGCCCATAAAGCCCATCATGAAACCCCCTTCTGTGCCAAGCATGGTACTAGGCTTTTTGTACCAGGATATAATGGCAAACATGACAGACAAAGTTCCTGCTCTCATGCAGCCTGCGTCCAGTAAATAAGGCTGCCAATAAACAAGTGATCAACCATTAAGTAGAAAATCACAGATGGAGATGTGTGCCATAGAGGAGGTGCTGGGAAAGAGAATTATGAGGAATGAGAAAGGGCTGCTTACTTGGTCTGAAGATGGGTTGAGGAAGGCTACTCTAAGAAAGTGACCTTTGAGACCTGAAGGATGAGAAGGAGTTGGATGAAGTATGGGGCTGGTGGCCAGGGAGAAGAAGAGAGGATTTGGCTCTTTGGGAAGTTCTATAGAAATAACTTTTGTATAATTGGAGACAAGTGGAGCTGGGATAGGGAGGGTGCTGTGGTCGGAATGTTTGTATCCCA
>CM052885.1:103364300-103500992 GCA_028534135.1 Potos flavus
CAGTAGAACCCTGCTGTCCACTGTGATAGTTGTCCATGTGTCCAGTTGAAGTGGGGCCGGTATGAGCTGAAAAGTACTCTTAAGTGTAAAATCATGCAGAATTTTGAAGATTCAATATGAAAAATAAAGTGTTTATGCTGATCTTATCATGTTGATCAATTACCTTGATTATTGGTCATATTGATTAATCATATTATGGTAATGGATGAAAAAAATTTAAAATAAAGTTTACCTATTTCTGTTGACTTTTTAATGTAGCTACTAGCCTTTTAGTGTGGCTATTAAAATTCCATATATAAGTGGTCTTATATTTCTGTTGACATCTCTGCAGTAGAGAATAGGTGATTAAGAAGTATGTGTCAGGGGCCGCATGTTCCTTGGAATCTCACTTTTGCTATTTAACTGGCTGCTGTAACCTTGAATAAAATACTTAACCTCTCTATGCCTTGGTCTCCTCATATGTAAATAGGGGCAAAGATGGCACCTACCACAGAAGTCTATTGTGAAGCCGTTGTGAAATGTAAAGTGCTTAGACCAATGCTTGTCAAAGGGCAAAAGTTCAGTACATGTTAGCAATTATATTCATGCTACTCCCTCAGCCAACATACAAAGAACGGACCTTGGAGGCTCTAAACATTGTAGAAAAGAACTTTGAAGCAATGGTTGCTATATAGCGAAGAGATTCTCTTTTTAAGACAGTTATTGAGCATGAAAGAAGACAGGAAATAGGAGGGTTGTTGACTGAGTGGTTGTATGTCTTTTTGGGAGTTGCAGAATGGCTAGCGCGTTGACTCAGATTATTAAAGCTAAAAGAGGTTCATTCATTTGCTCAAAAAACATTTATTGAACACCTACTGTGCAAGGCACCAAATCCTCTGAGTATAGAACATTGAACAAAATACACAAAGTTCTTGCTTTTGTGGAGCTTGTAGTCTGGTGGGAAAGTAACAAGATAATAAGCATGTAAACAAAGAAGAAATTCAGATTGTGATAGGTACTTTGAAGGGTAAGCAGAGTATACTATCGAACTGAGCTGTTTGGTGCAGTAGCCACTGGGTACCTGTGACTCCTGAACACTTGAAATGTGGCTAGTTGGAATTGAGAGTGATATGTGTAAAATACACATTGGATTTTCAGGATTTAGCATGAAAAAGATTAATGTAACATATGTAAATAATCTTTATATTGATTCTATGTTGAAATGATGATATGTGGGATATATTGGCTTAAAGAAAATATTTTGTTGAAATTAATGTTACCTTCTTTAAAATTTTTTTAATGTGACTACTAGAAAATTGAAAGTTACATATGTGGCTCATCTGTGGCTTCCAGTATATTTTTATCAGATAGGGCTGCAAAAGAAAATTTCCCCTGGCAGTGGGAGACAGGACCTATTACTTTTGGTAATATGGTCTGGGAAGGACTCCGAGGAATGGATGTTAAAGGACTGAAGGTTGAGAAGGAGCCAATCATGTAAAAGGGCAGAGGATCAAGGCAGAGGGAAGAGCAAGTATGTAGGCTATGAGGTAGAAGCTGATGTAGCCTGTTAGAAGATCAGGAAGAGGACTGATGGAGCTGGAACATGGTGAGAGAGTAGGAGAACGGTAGATGATGAATAGGAGATGTAGCAGATGATAGACTACGCGGCCCTTCCTGTAGGCCATGATAAGGAGTTCGAATTTTATTTGGAGAGATGTTCTAGGTAACCTCATGCAGACCACTTATTTGCCAATGAAAAGTGAACCCCATTCTGGTAAAGCAGCTCCCTGAGGTTGTGGGCTAAGGTAGTGGCGTAGTTGAAACCAGAATCCTGATCTCCTTATTTTCAGTCCTATTCATTCCCCACATGCAGTATTCATGCAGTTTCCTTTCTGTAGGATTGATGTCCACTCCTGTTCCTAAAAGGTGGTGCAGTCTGGAATCTAGTCCGCAATCAGTGAAATGCATCCATCCTCTTGTGGAAATGGGTGAAGATCATTTGAATTAATGGATGCAAATCTCTTCAAAAACAGTAACATTTTATAGATATGAAAGATGCATTATTTATCTACACCATCTCTTAAAATCTTTATAACAACTCTGTGAAGAAGGTACTATCTTTAATTCCTGTTGTACAGATGAGGGGACTGAGGTGCGGAAAAGCACCTGCCTCATAGCTGAAGCTTCTAATAACCATGCTGTGCTGCCTGCCTACCCTGGGCCGGATGCTGAACTAAAGTGCTTTCGGATGCATTCTTACAGTTAATTCTTAACATACCCTTTGAGGTGGGTGGCATGCCTGTTTTACAGAAAAGGAAACTTAAGCTGGAGAAGTCAGTTACCTGCCCAAGGACAAACAGCCAGTAAGGAGCAGAGCCAGAACTGGAACCAAATGACTACTTAAATCTGGTTTTCCATTTTGTTTTCAGTTTTTTAAAAACTTAAAAAATTGAAGTATGGTACACCTATAGAAGAATGCATAAATTTTAGTGCTGTCGATTGTAGTTGTGATTTACGAAGTGGACTCAGTATGACCACTGGAGTTCATTTCTGAGACATGTTGTCTGATTTGAACATCCCCACCCCCAGAATTTGATTCATTAAGTCTCCCATGGGACCTTAGAATTTGTGTTTCTAACAAATCCCAGGCGATGCTGAAGCTCTGGTCCAGGGACTATATTTTGAAAGTGTACCTGGTCTAGAATGATCTACATTCCTTTTAAAATTTTACCCAGCTGAGATTCTCCTCCCTTTTCATAGCTGTTAGTTTTAGTTTTTTGAGCTTAAGTTATACTTTTTCCCTGCCATCCAAGATATTGAGAGCAAATCACTTAATCTTTCTGGGCCTCAGTTTCCTCATATGCCTAATGAGGGGATTAAATAAGTCTCTCTGAGGTGTCTTCTAACTTTAAATTCTGTGATACTAATTATTTAGGCCAAGAGCTCTAGAGCTTTCAAGGGATAAAAAAGCTTGATGTAGGAGAATGAATCGGGGCTGAAAATCTGGGAGATTTGAGTTTTAATCCTCCCTTTATCATTACTTATGTGGGTGACTCAGGACACGTCACTCCCCCTCTCTGTATATCTTTTTACCACCTGTAAAATGAGGGGATAGAGCTATAAGAGCTATAAGTCGTTTTCTTTCCTGGAATTCATAGATTAAGGTATGCAAGGAAAATACGTAATGTCAAGAAATGTTTATTTAAAGTATTTAATATTTTTTGGGTGCTTCCTAAATTTCATTTTTGGGACAGCGTGGTGGGAAGATTCCAATTTTCTGCTGAGATTGGTTCTTCTAGTAATACAGCTAGGCAGTAAGTGCCTCAGTATATGCCTTATATCCTTGACATATGTTAACTATTCATTTGAGAAGACAGGAGAATTACAATGTGGACAGGAGGTGGTGGAAAGTCTTAAAGCGGAAGCCAGTTATGTTCCCAATATGGAAATGTACTTTTTTGATGCCTTCGGGCTTAGACATCTCATCAAGAAGTGTGCCCAGCAGTTCCTTGGCTGAGAAGTTTCTGCTGCATAGGCATGCACATGAACTTCAGGGCATTCTCATTAATACTAATTCCACAGATGTCTGGAAAAAGTTCTTACCTTCGAAGTTTTGCAATAAAGAATTCACATTTAGTGCAGCTTGGCTCAGTGGGAATGACTTGCTTTGTGACATGAGAAGTATTCTCTTTGAGGCAGATTGGGGTCAGGGACCCTTGGTTTTAACAATACTGCGGACACCCACTCCTCTTGTGACCTATCGGTAATACCATAGCATTTCCTTGGATTGCAGGGGCTTGTAGGAATTTATAATCTTGCTCCTTTCCCCTTGTTTCTTTCTTTTGAAATAAAAAAATTTTAATGAGAGTAAACTGACAGGAATAGTGTTAAAATAAAGTATTTGAGAAAAGGAAAAGGACCCTAGTCTAACAAGTATTTTTATAGTCCCACAGTTATTATATATTGCATGGCAATAACCATTGTGTCTATACTGTTTTGTGTTCTACACTTTTAACAGGGCCAGAAATATTTCCTGTGTTTCTACATGGTCCTGTTATTTTCCTGTTTTTGTACTTTTTGTTCAAGTGATAGACCAACCATTTTCCCCTAAATTGTTTCTCTATAATTATTTAGAGGAATTATTTATGATTATTTAGTGGTCTTCAGGGGTTTGTTCTTGGAGATACTATTGCAGTGAACTTCTTCATTTGTTTGGCATTTTTCCCCTCCCACCTGCCGTTAGAAGTTACCATGTGCCATCTCCTATGCTTAGTATTGCATGTACAAAAATTGTTAAGACATGGTCCTGGACCTTAAAGAATTCATACTTGAGGAATGAGACAGACATTTCAACAACGAACTGTGTGAATAAAGTATTATGGGAGCACAATGGAAGGAACGATTTGATATGCCTGGAGAAGAGATGTATTAATGGGGTGGATTTGAATGAGCTCATTGAAGAAAAGGGGTAGGATGTTGGAATCTCAGCCACGATGAATGAATAGGAATTCTGTGGGTAATGAAGGAGGCCGAGGAAAAGTCATTCTTGACTAGCATTAGTGAGAGCAGAAGCATGGGAGTGAAATGGCAGAGCATTGAGTAAAGGGAGGGGAGAGGCAGATGATGGGGTCATCTCAGCAGATACATTAAGGAACACATCGTGCTCGTGTGGAATTAATCCTTTATCAATTTACTGTGCTAACAGCAGTGGGTGTTTCAGTTTTACCACAATCTTGATACTACTAGTTGTCACAATTTAATTTTGTCTCATTAATCTAGTAGGTATGTAAAGTGTTAGTTCAAGTTTGCTGTAATGGCATTTTTTCCCTTGTGTGTTATCATTTGTATTTCTTATCATCTGCCTCTTTCTCCATAAGCTACTGCTGTAGTTTGTAATTGAGCTTTTCTGTTGTGTTTTTTTTTTTTTTTTTTGTGGATGGGGTATATGTAAGAAATGTTTTAGAAGACTGAACATATGTGCTCATTCTCTAGTGGCCCCATTTCACCTATAACCCTGAGAATATTATCCACATCACGATGTTGTTTTGTAGCATCGTGGTAGAGGCACTTTTTGCATGACAGTTTGGACTAGTGCTTTTCAAAATTACTTTTTGTTAATGGTGGGACTATGACAGATAAAGATCTATTTTCATTGATATTTCCATGTCAGGGTGTTTTCTCTTTCATCTCCTGAGTGATTTCTTTCTTAATTTCATTTCCTCTCTTGGCAATTTTCTCATCCTCTTTCTTCCTGGTGCATTCTCTTCATACTCAAAAAACACATATTTATGTGCCTCCTCATACCCTACACGGTTAACTTAGAGGCAGGGACCAGCACCTAGCAGTGTCTAATCCAGCACCTAGCAGTGTCTAATCCATAACTGATGCCTTATAAATGGTTATTTAATGATTGAGTGAGCGAACCAGTATATACCTTCAAATATGCTCTGGTTATTTCCCCTTTTGGAAAGCTTTTGTTCTGATATTTTGTTTGCTTGCTGACTTGTATGTCTTTGTTTTCATGTTAGAAGTCAAGAACGTTTGATTCAAATATGTTACTTCAGTTTCTGAATTGTCTTCCTCGTCCATATCATCTCCTGCTACTCTTGCTGCAAAACCTACATTTTAAAAAATTTTTATTTTGAGTTAATGTTATATTTACAGGACTTTACAAAAATAGTAAAGAGAGTTTCTGAGTTTCCATATACTCCTCATCCAGCTTCCCCTAAAGTTAACATCTTCTATAACCATAATGTGCTGATCAAAACCAGGAATTCATAATTCTAGTAACTGAACCACAGACTTAATTCAGATGTCACCAGTTTTTCCACTTATGTCCTTTTCCTGTTTGAGGATCCTGTCCATGGTCCCATGTTGCAGTTACTTTTCATTGTCATTTTCATTCTCTTTTATGATCTTGACCTTTTTGAAGAGTACTGTTCAGTTGTTTTGTAGGATGTCCAAAACCTGCATTCTTGGAGGTTGCCAATACCCACTGCCAAAGATTTTCTTGAGCCTCATTACTCTTGACTCTCCCTTAGAATTTGATTCTATAATCCCGTCCCTCATCATAGATGAACTCATCCATTCTTCTGTCTTTTAGCACCTTGATATAGACAGCCGTTAGTGCCATAGC
Source organism: Potos flavus (assembly GCA_028534135.1). Taxonomy (NCBI): domain Eukaryota; kingdom Metazoa; phylum Chordata; class Mammalia; order Carnivora; family Procyonidae; genus Potos; species Potos flavus. Next base: position 103,370,416 of record CM052885.1, read on the forward strand.
CATGATCTAGGTTTCATGTGTCTACTGAACATTCTGGCCAGATATTCTGGGGTCACGTAATTCTCTGTTATCTCTCCACCTGCTCCACTACCTACCCCCAGTTCTGAATTTTAGTCAGGGCTGTCTCTGTTCAGCAGACTTTAAAGAAGCCTTGGAGCTATTTCTCAAAGATGAAAGACAAGGTTCTTTTCCTCATGGATCATAAGATCCTGTGAACAAAGAGGTCTACCTCCTTTTTCAGGGGTCAAGACGGTGTCAGGATATGAAAATGTTTAAGCCACAGTTCTTGCTCTCATGGAGCTTGCAGTCTAAGGGTGGCATTCTGCAGATTTGAAAACTGATCCTCCAGTACACAACATCATTGTGGTTGCAGAAGAATGAACAAATTTTGGTGGCACAGGCAGGAGCAGCTCTGCCACCAGGAAAGCTTTTCAGAGAAAGCGTTGATTCTTCAGTCTTCTCTTTATTCCTTCCTATTTCAGCTGCCACCATCATAGTTTAGACTCAGGACTTTGTCAAATAAGTAGCTTTCTGGTTGGTCTTACTTTTTATTTTTGTGGCTCGTGTATTGGCATGGCGAACATGGGTTTATTTCTTCTATAGGCCAACGGAACAGTTTTCACTGGTCATAGACTTCAGTCCTACCTATTTCAGCTTCCTTGGAGGTAGGTTTTATTGAGATGCCTTATTTTGGAGGTGAACTTGAGGAGGACGGCCATACCTTTCTGCAGTCCCTCACTAAGTGTCATTTAAATTGGGGGTCGGAGGGACGCCTGGCTGGCTCAGTCAGTGGAGCCTGCGACTCTGGATCTCAGGGTCGTGAGTTCAAGCCCCACGTTGGGTGCAGAGTGTACTTTAAAAAAAAATAATGCATTGGGGGATTGAATTTATAAAATTTACACCAATAGAGAAGTTTTCAGATGTAAAAATAACTACATTCGAGAATGTAGATGGCTCAGAAAAACCTGTCAGCTCTGTTGGAAAGAATAATTCAAGGCATGTGCCCTCTGAGCGTGTCCATTAGGTGTCTTTTAATGTTAGTGTAGTGAATGAACACTAACTGGGGTCAGACTGCCTGTGTTTGAATCCCACCTCTGCGATTTGCTAGCTGTGTATCTTTGGGTGGATAATTAACCTCTTTAAGCCTCAGGTCTTCATCTTTCAAATGGAGATTTTATAAGAGTGTATCTCTGCCCACCATTTAAAAAAAGAATCTCCATTTTACCATCTTTTTTAAAATACAGGATTAAATAAGATGGGGTGGGTAGTGCTAAGTAGTATAGTGCCTGACACATAAAGCGCCCAGTAAATGTTAGCTGTTAATTTTTAATTATTGATATAATTATAATCAACACACATGCTTTAGCAAAAGAAAAAAAATGGTTTTTTGAATTCTGCAAAGCTGCCTCAGTATTCCCAAGGTCATAGGTCCCTTGGAGATTAAGGTTTAGAATGCTATAAAAGGAAATGAGAACAGTTTGTCACCCACACATGCCACAGTATAGAACTGTTCTCAATAGATTAAAGCACAGTCCTATTCCACCACAGTTAGCAGTTATTGATATCAAGAATTATGTCATCAACACAGTAATTCTTTTCCCCAGGTCTCTTTAATATTGCTGAGATATCTCAGTGTTCCCCTTTCCTGGTGCCAGAAATCTCATTTACAAATTACTCCTTTCTTTTTGTTTCTTTTCTTTTTTTTCCCCCTAAGGTTCCCGAAGGAAGTGGTTGGTTTTGGTTTGAGTCTTGTATGGCTATAGAGAAATTGGAATTAGGAAAAGGTATAGCAGAGATTCTCTTGCTTTGTCCAGAGTCAGACATTTGATTCTAGTATTTCAGCTGAATAATTCAAAGCCATTTTCTTTTCTGCAGTGTTCTAGGAATGACTGATCTGAGAGTGTGTTGGCCTAAATTTTAAAACCCCATCTCCATTGCCGGTTGGTAAATAGAAACTAGATTATCTTTGTCCTGAGTTCAGTGAACGATCTAGTGAGACTACCACAGTGCATTTTCATGTGTTAACTCATTTTAGATTATCATTTGCCTGTGAGCAGATGATCTGCTTGGGCTCCTTAGGCTTCCCTTCAACTACCCAACAATGTCCAAAGCCACTGATTGAGTGGAGAAGGATTTGACATCAAGCACAGAGTATTATGATGCTTCCCTCTGAATGTGACTATATTCCAAAGGCAGGTATGCTTGTTTATTGAACAAATTGTTTGGTATTCTTTTTTTCTTTCTTTTTTTTAAATTCAAATTTAATTAAGTAGCATATAATGTATTACTGGTTTTAGGGGTACAGGTCTGTGATTCATCAGTCTTATATAATACCCAGTGCTCATTACAACATATATGCCCCCCAATGTCCATCACCCAGTTACCCTATCCCTTCACCCCCTTCCCCTCCAGCAACCCTTAGTTTGTTTCCTATGATTAAGAGTCTCTTATGGTTTGTCTCCCTCTCTGGTTTCATCTTGTTTCATTTTTTCCTCTCTTCCCCTATGATCTTCTGCCTTGTTTCTTAAATTCCACATATCAGTGGGATCATATAATAATTGCCTTTCTCTGATTGACTTATTTTGCTTAACATGATACCCTCTAGTTCCATCCATGTTGCAAATGGCAAGATTTCAATTTTTTTGATGGCTGTGTAATATTCCAGGGTGTGTGTGTGTGTGTGTGTGTGTGTGTATGTATACACACACACCATATCTTCTTTATCCATTCATATGTCGATGGACATCTGGGCTCTTTCCATAGTTTGGCTATTGTGGACATTGCTGCTGTAAACATCAGGGTGTAGGTGCCCCTCTGGATCACTACATTTGTATCTTTGGGGTAAATATCCAGTATTGCAATTGCTGGGTCATAGAGTAGCTCTATTTTCAACTTTTTGAAGAACCTCCATACTGTTTTCCAGAGTGGCTGCACCAGCTTGCATTCCCACCAACAGTGTAGGAGGGTTCCCCTTTCTCTGCATCCTTGCCAACATCTGTTGTTTCCTGACTTGTTAATTTTGGTGTTTGGCATTATTTATGTGTTTGTTTTGTTAATACATAAAATTGAAGATTAATTTTTTATTTGACCTCCCCCCAACTTAAGAGCACCTGAGTTTAAAATTACTTTTGGAATTTTTAATAAACATAAGCATTAACAGTACATTAGTCTTCTGCTGGTGTTTCATGTTGGAATGCTGTTTTCTTCGCAGCTTTGGATAAAATAAAAGAATTGTGGTTAGAGTTTGTCTTGTTATCTTTTATTTGCCTCTTCAAACATTAATACTTCCATGGAACAGCTGATAGCTTCTCATATTAATGATAAGGGAAATTTGAGCATTTCAAGGTACATAATTATTGACAGAGAACCTGAAACATGATGGAGTGGGGGCTCTGGCCAGGAGCAACTATTGGGCAGAGGAAGGCAAAGATTCCAAAGAACTATCAGAATGTTAAAATGTAGCAATAAAGAAATAAGAAAAAGACATTATCATTGATGAATTGGGGTTGTCATGAAAAGAAACTCACATTGAGATTACCTATTTATTATTATTATTTTTAAAGATTTTATTTGACACAGAGAGGGCGAGAGAGAGAGCACACAAGCAGGGGGAACGGGAGAGAGAGAAGCAGGCTCCCCACTGAGTAGTGAGCCCCATGCGGGGCTAGATCCCAGGACCCCAGGATCGTGTCCTGAGCTGAAGGCAGATGCTTAACCAGCTGAGCCACCCAAGTGCCCCTGAGGTTCCTTTTTTAAAAAGGTGATATGGGTTGTATTGAATTGTACTAACACCTCTTTTATCTGGTGTCTTTGGCAAATGTGGCACTGCTCCTGAACAGATTTTCCCCGTAGCAGGAACTTAGAAGAGCAGCAAGAGTGCCAGCCCAAGAACTTCCTCCTTTTACAAATGGAGAAGGCCTGGCACAGGGACGGAGAGTCATAAAATGGTCATAAAATGGGGCTTAGAACAGAACAGTGCTTTTTTCCATATTCAAAATTTGAATTTTTCATCATTTTGTTTGGAGTTCTTTCTAAAACAAACATTCTTGCCTTTCTCAATAGGTCAGACTGTTGTGTTAGGGCCATTATTATGAACACATGTTAATTGTGCCCAGATTTCTCTCATGATCTTTTGAAGTGTGGAAAGTTTTTACTCCTGTATTAAAACATTGGGAGTGTTACAGAGAAATTTTAAGTTCTTATGCCTATTGTTTACAGTTTTTCTTTGGTGTCACCTGTCACTTCTTAGTGGTGTTGATTGCTTAATGGGATAAAATAGGGTAAAATAGGGTAAAAATCTAACCTCTGAGGCCTTTTTTGCTTTCTTTTCACAGTTTCTGAAAAGTTGTGGCTGTTGGTTGAATGAAGTATTAGTGTTCTTGGTCATCTTTGGATGAACTGTAAAACTTTAGGGGTCTTCTATTAGTTATTGAAGGCTGTAAGATACTAGAGATCAAATTAGTGTAACCTGTCTTCATTTTTATCCAGCATTTCTTCTAGATCTCTTTGCCTACCACTACCATCTTGAGGACTGAAGAATATCTGAGCAATTATTAGTGCTCACTAATCATGAGTCTTTCAGGAGAAACTAGCACTCACAAACCTGGCCTTCTGTGGAATGCCCCTTTCCTTCATGGCTGCTTATCTTTCTGGAGGGGAGCCATTTACCTGCCTGATGGCCTTGACACTATATCTTTAAGTTAGTCTTATATCCAAGTTCACACGTCTACCAGCCCATGAAATCTAAATCGTAGCAATCACCTGAGACCCCATGTGCTTGTTCCTGACCTTTTCATGCCTCTGCCCCATTCCTGTCTTGTGCTTCGTTCTTGGCTCTGTCTCTCATTTCCTCTCTCTTTTCCCTCTCCTAAGTATGTACGTCTGTTCTCTGGCTCCCAACTGCTGCCTCATCCCGAAGGACTCTGGCTGACTGGGCTGGGGCTGCCTCATGTGGTATACCCTGCCTTTGCTGGACCTTTAAGACCCAACCTTTGGGTCTTGGCCTTAGCCATTGGTAATCACTGTTGCTAGCCCATCTGATCCTCCTGTGAAAGGACAATTTGGGCAAGACTCTCCCCAAGAGGCTTGCAGATTTTCCAAATTCTGCAACTTCAAGAATCTACAAGTTCATCTTGGTCTTGTCTTTGCCGTTGTTTCCTCATCATTCACCAGGGGTTGGCAAAGAACCAACCAGTGTTTCTAGGGCATTGTGAAACATGCTGACAGCCTGTGAGCCAGTCTAGATTTTTTAGGGTTAGTAAATTGCATTTAGATTAGTGATATATGTTGACCCTTCCCTTCTTTAATTATTCAACAGATATTTATTAAGTGCCTACTAAATGCAAGTTGTTATACTCGACACTGAGAGTAGATATGCACAAGACATTTGCAGTACATTGTCTTTATGAAACTTATATCCAGGGAGGCAAGGCAGACAGTAAACAAGCGAAACAAATACAAATAAGTAAGAACGCCCACACAAGCAAACAAATACTACATACACAAAACCAAGATAATTTCAAATAGGGATATGAAGGGGAAAATATGGGCTGATGTAGTAGAGTGATGGTGGATCATCAGAAAGAAAGGCCTTTCTGGGGGGCGGGGTAGCATTTGAATTGAGAACTGAATGATGAGAAAGATCCAGCTCTATGAAGAGCTATGGGAATAGTAGCGTACGCCTAGCAAAAATCCAGTACAAAAACCCTAAGGTGGGAACAAGCTTGTCATGTTTGAAGCAAATGGCTGGAGCGTGGTGAATGAGAAGGAGACAATTAAGGACAGAGGTCAGCTGTGGGGAGGGGAGGTAACCTTAAAACGTTTAGATTTTATTGTCAGTACAGTGGGAAGCCATTAGGGGTTTGAAGCTCTGGAGTGCCACAATTTGGTTTATGTTTGAAAAGAGCACTGCATCTGCAGAATGTAGAATAGATTGTAGGGGAGCAGTCTGGCCAGCTTAGGTGTTCAAAGTGGGTAGAATTCACCTTTGTGCTGCAGGGGGCCACAACCAAAGCTCTGCTCTCCCTAGGATAATTGCTTTCCCACCTAGATTGTTTTCAGAATCTCCCAGTTCTAAACATTTAATCTATGTTCTGGCTTAATCAAGAAGCAACACTGTCCTCCTGCCAGGCTTGGCACAGAAAACGTGGGCATGGTGCCTTTTGTTGAGCACCCTGGCCTGGAGAGAATGAAGCAAGCAGCCCCAGTGGATCCGAGGACAGTGCAGCTGACCTTCAGCACCTGGTAACTTGTAGGGAGCTTTGGAATCCATAAACTTTATGTGCTTCTGCAAAACAGTTGCAGATGGTCTGGACTGATGATTAAATATCACTGCTGTCTTGCCCAGATCTGCTGTGGCCATCCTCTCTGCGTCTGGTTTTACATTACAGTGGGTAATTACAGGGGCACAGCTCTTTCTGGCTGGCTTAGGGGGAAATTTCAGTTTCTGCCAGTTGTGTAAGTGACTACAGTGAGCATTGGTTGTGAATGGTTACTTTTTGTTTTCAAAATTAAAAAACAAAACAAAACAAAAAACCCCCAAGAAACCCCAACCAGACTTAAAAAGAACTGTCTCTAATGAAAGGGAATAATTGCGTGCCTTTGCTGTCTCTGCTGATTCTCCAATGGGAATTCTGCCATCAGACTTGTCAGACTTGGTTGGCAGGGACTTTTTCTCCTGAGTTAGCGCAGAGATCTGAATGGGCAACGATAACACAAATTAGCAGTGGTACAAGCATATCTGCAGAGGAACAGATTTCCTTCTGACCAAAGGTGCCGTTGGTGGGCACTACCCTAATTCTCAATGCATCTCTGACCACTGATGACAGGACTTTTCAGCAAATAAAAAGAATTGCTTAAGCACCACCTGAGTTGGGCAGTTTTTACAAGACTTGTGAGTTTCAAAGGCCCTCAGGCTGCTCAATCTGCCAGTGTAAAGTCATTGAATATTATCTCCCTGGCTTCTTACTGGGGATCCTTATACCTCATTCAGCATAATGAACTTGGGGAGACAAATTGTGATTCTTCTACTTTCCCCCCCTCCCCCAAAGATTTCTTTCATTCCCACAGAACTTACAAGGACACAGAAAACTCAGTGGGGGAAGAAGAGATGGCGTCTGCCTTCTGGCTGACATGACTTGCACCAGTGGTCGCATGCGGGTTCCATAATGAAGACTGCAAATCACTCTCCCATCTTCTTGGAGCATGTCCCATAATTAGATGATTAAACATTTTGTTTAAATTAGTAATTTTCCCCCTACCTCCTCTGTGTGCTTACTATTAGAGTATGATGGAGACTGGTTGTCTGGTATTGGGCTCCATGCCTAGTTGTGATTGTCAGCAAGAGGTTCAGGAAGTCTTACTTTAATTAAAAAAGCAATTTTGGCGATGGTTCACCTTGTGTGAGGCAGAGGCACTTCTGACCATGTGAACTTTTCGATCACTGAGTACAGTGAGTAGAGCTTTTTTCAGGAGCGTGACATCAAGCCTAAAAGGGTAATATCAGGAGGCAGTGTGCAGGTGGGCTTGAGTTGAGGTCTTGCCTCTGCATTAATGGCAGATATTTGCCTTCAGTTGACAGATTGTGTTTGTGGGGAAAAAAGGGTTACAGGGATAGTATGGTCCTGATTTGAAGTGAATGAAAAGCAACTCATAGAGGAGCGTGTAGAAATCGTCATACTTTTAATGAAGTGAAAAAGAATATGTGATTTCTCCTCCCTGTGCCACCACACCAAAAGAACAAAGCAAAGGGCTGGGAACTACCAGCTCACTGAGAGCCAGGTATTGTGCTGTTCGATTTATAGGTGTTACTGCATTTCATCCTAAAAGCAACCCTGGGAAAGTCAGTATTCTTAATCCCATTTTGTAGATGAGGCAAGGAAGTTCGCAGAGGTTTAATAACTTGCCCAAAGACACAAGGAAGTAGATGGCAGAATATTTTCCTAATAGAGGGCTCTGGTGGATGAAAGGAGCTTAAAAACAGAAATGCCTTAGGAAATAGAATGCAGCAGAATTCTACCATCACCCAGTCTTGTACCTGCCTCGAGTCTACTGTGTGTATCATTCTTGTCCATCAGAACACCATGCACTGGTTATCAAACCCAGGGGATTACAGCACTCCCGTCAGGTACCAGTTCCAGGAGAGGACTCCAAACACTTCTGCCCATTGCAGCTTAATACTGGAGTTGCCAGTGAAAACACCACACAGTCAAGTACTGGATGGAATGATGCTTTACTCACACAGAGAAGAGACAAGCAAGACCAGCTCCTAGGATGTACATCAGTCCCTTGTGGCTGGTGGGGCCCTCCTCCTTCCTCTGAAGCTGGTGCGGGGCGGTGGCCTGCATGCATCCGTCTCTCTTGCAGCAGAAGGACCCAGACCTGAAAGCTGGTGCCCCCGAGGGGCACTGATGTACATGCTTAAGCAAGGCAAAGGAACACTTGTTGAGCAGACACAGACCGATATTGCCACACAAGGTGTTAAGCTTGGCACAAGCTCTATGGGCTCCTTACCTCTTGCTGAGGAACTGTTCCAGGCCTGAGGCCCATCCCTGTGCAGCCGAGTGGGGTTGGAAATACCGCATGCGTGGACTGCCTTTCCCAGCAGTTCTGTATCGAAATTACGTGGTTATGTGTCTTTCTTCCCATTAGACTTTGAGTTCCTCAAGGACAGTGACCAGATCAGTGCATGCTATGTAGTAAAAGCTCAATAAATGTTTCTTGACTCAAGAAAGGAAAGAAGAAGGGTAATAAGGAAAAAGGAAGAAGCAAATGAATGAAGCAGTGAATCAATGATTAGTGGGTGAATTTGGTTCTCTTCTAAAGGTATCTTTTTATGTTGGGACTTAGCACCTCCACAGTTGCCTTCTCCTTCTTGCCTCTTCTTTCTCAATGGAGAGTAGATTAAGCTATTGTGACAGTGACCCAATCATTGCCTTAAAAAAACAATAGATGATCTTCATAAAAGCTCGATTCTAATACTGTAGTAACCTGAGAGTTGACGGCCTTTTTTTTTAGACTGGAGTTGTCTCTGACTCCAAAGCAACAGATTGATTGATCCATTTATTTGCCAAAGATTTGCTGCAAGTCTACTGTGGGCCATAATTGCTGTTTTCTCTTCACCTAGCCTTAGAGGCAAAAAGTAAGAGATAGTACAAACAACAAGATTGGTATTTATTTCATGTTGTTGTATCTGGCATACCCATTTCCATTTGATTTTTTTTTCTTATTTAATGTGTATTAAGTATTTTTCTGGGTTAGGTGCTTCCTCACTAGGTAGGACGGCTTTTTTTCTGGGGATGAGATGGTGATTTACCCAGGGTCATACTCTGGTAACAGACTTGGATGTCTGACTACTGAAGTCCATTTTCTTTTCACTGCACCCATCTCCCCTTTTACTAGGACTAGTTTAGCATCAATTTCTTATGTGCTTTATGTTTCGTACAGGCCTGGGACACACATTGGTTTCTAAAACAGAAAGTAGTAGAGCTGCTAAAAGTTCACTTAAGTTTAAGTAGCCTCAGGAAACAGGTCTGTAGTAAGCACAGAAACCAGTTAAGGCAGGATGATTTCCCAATCACGTGGTGGTAGTAGGATGTACTGGACTGAGTATTTCAATCCAGGCCCCTCTATTTTCTAGCCGTTTGGCCTTACGCAGTTCGCTAAGCAAGCTGCCTGAGCCTTGGTTTCTTCACTTGAAAAAACAGGGAATGGGTGTCCCCTACCTAGCAGGGCTGTGTGAGGAGGAAAAAGATAATGAACATAATAAGCACACAGTTAGTGGTAACTATTACACAGCTTGGACAATCATTTGGTGAGGAAGTGGTGGAGGAATTCTTTATAGTTTCTTTAAACCCTAAGATTCTCTGACCTCAGTGCCTCCTGAGAAGCCCTTTGTGAGGTTTATATCTGACTTTGCCTGTGGAGGCCCAGCCTGACTTACTTATGCAGCTTTGTTTAAAAGAGGTGGCCAAATCCCCTTGTGTGCAGGGTTTTTCAGCCAGTGTCTGTCTGTGTTTTTTGATATGTTTGCCGGGATTCTCAAGTTTCTAAGTAATTTCAGTCTGAGACGAGTTGGATTGATGGCAGGCTGCTTTAACACGGGTGTTATAAATAAGATTAAGAGGTTGTTGAGAAGATATCAGTGGAGCTGTGGGACTGGCTTTCTGGAGTCATTCTAAATTGACAGCTAATGGGTAGTTTGCCTTGATGGCTCTCTCTGAGTTGGTTGTAACTGACGAGAGATTCACCCACAGAGGAAACTTGCTTATGAAAATTCACTTTCCTTTCCTTTCTCAGAAAGTAAAGCTACCATAATGTGTAACAAGGTCTTCGCATTGTGCAAAAAAAACAGTTGCCGTTTGCGCTGTTTTCAGATACCTTTTTCTAAGACAGCCAATTCTTAAGGTTTTTTGTTTCTGGTTTTTGTTTTTTGTTTTTTTTGATACCATAAGCCTGCCAAGCTTCAAAGAAAACTTTAAAAGGGGGAGAGATGGTTCACATTATTTTATTCTTTTATTTATGTTTCTGTATAAGACAGTTATTTAATTATCTTAATCCTTGGTAGAGTCCCTTCCTGCCCAGAAAAGTGCGATTTTTTGCCTTGTCTGGTCTACTAGATGCTACTGCTAGGAAATTGAGTGTCCTAAAATGTTCTTGAAGTGAACAGTTATTAGTTTAAAATCACTTTAAAGTCAATTTTATAGCCTCCTTGCAAGAGAGTTGTGGTGGGGATAGAGCTTGCAGGGGGAGTTTGTAGGTGGCAAGAGGCATTCACCCAGGCTCCCAGACAGTTCCTTTTGATCATATTCCATGTGGCCACATGGTCAGTGTTCTTTCTGTATTCTAGGCAGAGGAAATATTTCTGACTCTAAGAATAACTCATTTTCCATACTTATCTTTATTGGAAATGGAGGTGTTTTGCTAACTTTAGTGGTTTGTAAAGCTTCTAGAAATAGTAAAGCCTTTGAGTTGAGGAAAATAAAGTGCATCTTAGGCAAAAGTTGACATGAAAGCATCTCTTTTCATTGGTTTTGATGGGCTCATCAACAGGCACGTATTGAGGCCATAACACCAGATACTTCGTTCAAGCTGAAAGAGGTAAATCGGCACTAGAAAGAAAGTATATTATATAATCACGCTATGTTTTCAGACTTTAAAGTATTACCCATAATGTTGAAAAATACTCTCTTTAACAGGATACTCTGGGTAAAGTTTGATGTGAATTCTGTCTTCCTTGAAATAAATGTGTCAGCTATTGTGTAACAGGCTTTGGGGGTAAGTTTTAGCTTTTAAAACAAGTACTGGTGGTAGCGGATGTCCTGGGCTCCTGAGATTAAAACCGGGTCAGAACCTCACGTTAACGAATTAATGAGCAACTGTGAAAGACCTTGATTATGTAGATGAATAAAATTATTTATTTCTTACTTATGACTCGATTCTCACTAATTCAGTCCCAGGTTATTCATCCCCCCTCCTCTCCTTTTTTCAAAACATCTTCACTTTTCTTGTTTCTTTCCTATCTGTCTTCCTTGCGAGTGTACATCCTTTCTCCCCAACCACTCTTTCCGTTTGAAAGAAGAATGAAGTTTTAAGTCTTGGCAATGACCTCAGAGGCAACTTATAGAAAAGGTAATTAAAGATTTCCTTGCCCCACTTTAGCCTTAATGAAATTGTCCATTGCTAGAAGCAGTATTCTGCTGGCTGGAATCTTCTCTGTTAGCGTAATTACATGTAACAGGTGTGCCATATTACATGCAGAGCCACTGTGTGGGGCTGCTGGTTGCTGAATGAATACTCCACCCCTCCCCAACCTCTGTGACAGGCACTTATAAAGTATCTAACCTTTGTGTCACCCGAAATAATAAAGTGAATTTATTGTATCTGAGCTTTGGTTTAAAACTATAAATAATTTAAAATAACGTTGCCATATTAATTTGTTATTTAATGTTTAAAGATGCTGAGTGGACTGGGTGGGTTCCCCATACGGTCTGGGGGAGGGAGTTCTTGCCGCAATCTCCGTACAGAGAGAGACGGCACTACGCTTTTACAAATGAGCAAGGAGCAGTGACAGAAAAGAGCTTTCCTGGTTAAAGCCATAGACAGAAAAGTAGCAGAAGAAATTTTAATGTTAGTTGAAAGATGATGGCAACAGGGAGAGATGACGAAAATTATGCCTTTCAGATGATAGTTTCTAGGGTTGTGACTAAGGAAAGGGATCCAGAGGTTGTATGTACCGCCAGTTCTGTCTATGACTTCAGGCTCAAGTCCTGTCACTTCCTTGAGTCTTGGCTTATTCATCGGTAAATTATGAAGTTGTACTGATATTCTTTGTCTGAATCTGAGTTTTACTGTTCCTATTCTTTATATCGCTTGGTGCCACCATTAGAGAATTAACTAAGCAATACGTAAAATACAACCCAGGATGGCATAAAATGATCTCATATGTAGGTGCAAATGAATCCTGCCTGGCTGCAGTCATGCTAACGACCCAAGGACCTCTGAGAATATGTATACCTTATATACATTTGCTAATAGTAAGTTATGATTCCTGGGTAGTTCATTGGTTTGGCTATCCTCTCCCCTCTGATTTAGCAACGTGGGTTGAGTGCCTGCTCTGATGTTTGGCACCGTTAGATGCTGAGGTGTTAGCAGCAAGGGTCAAATCCCATGGTTCCTGCTCTTGAGGACCCAGTTTATGAATTATTAGAGGAGATGGAGATTTATCAATGCCGATAGAGGTATGATATGATACACTGCTGAGGAAGCTCCGAGGTCTTACTGGAGGTTTTGGAAGACCCTTAGGGAACGTGACCTTAGAGCTGGAGGTTAAGGCTGAGTAGGATTTCTCTAGAATGAAAGAGGAAAGGAAAGTGATCTGCTATTCATGGTAGCATGGTATGTATTTACCCCATTCCAGGGCATTGTTTAAAAAGCCCAAGGTGACTCCTGGGTCCTTCCCTGAATCTTCTCTGATTTCATTATTGATTTTTCCTATAGCAGGGTTTCCAGACCCTGTACTATCCTGCTCATACATTATCTAGATTTAATGCTTCTTTTTCAAGTGTGGTGGCTAATTCAATGCTGCGAAACTGTAGCCAAATTGGATGTTACACTTCTGATAGTCTGACCTTAATATGCATTAGCTTTAAAGATATTTAAAGTTGGTCATCCTGTTGATTCATTGAATTGGAGATTTACTGAAGCCGTCAGCTCTAAGTCACATTTCCCCAGCGGGGACTTTATATATTTGCTATTTTGAGTTTAAACAAAGGACTCCTCAGTGCTTATACTCTTTTGGTTCAACTAGTTTTGGTTCTACCTATCTGGTCACATTTTCCCAGCAGGGACTTTATATATTTGCTATTTTGTGTTTAAACAAAGAACTCCACAGTGCTTATACTCTTTTGGTTCAATCAGTTTTCGTTCTACCTATCTGTGCTGCCATTCATCCACATTTCTCTTTCTGCCTGCTCGAGTAACTTTGTGAAAGATCATGTCAAGATAAAGGTACCCGATATGTGTTGTAAACCCTTAACCTTAGTGAGCCACAACAACATCAAGGAACTGCAACCAGTGGGGCGTGGCTTGTTCTGCATGATTCCCTGCTAGCTTCCGGTGGTCTCCCTTTTCTCCCTCTAAGTGTACGCATAAACATACCATTTTGCCAATTTACTTCAGATCTTTAAGAAATAAAATTTTATAAATACAGTTGAAGTCTCCTGTATACTCTTCCCTAATCCCATTTTATCGTGTGCCCCTTCCCTAATCCAGTTTATTACCCTTTTTAGAAGCAATCACTATCTTGAATTTGGTGATTATTATTCCCCCACATTTTTTTATTATTATGTGTACAGCCAGTAATGGTTGAAATTTTCTTTTTTCTTATTACAGATATGATCCAGTGAACATTTTTTAAGTATTCCCTTGTGCATATGTCTGAGAATTTCTATATATATACGTGGGAGTAGAATTGCTGGGGCAGTGAGAATAGATGCATTTTCAGTGTTATCAGGTATCACCAATTAGTCCTATACTCATTTATACTCCTATCAGCAAGTTTTAACAGTTCCTGTTTCTCCACATCTTCAACACATTGCTAGATTTTAAATTTTTTCATTTTTTGTCAATCCGATACCTTATGGGTTTTATGTGCATTTTTCTGATTTCTAGTGACATTGGGTCCCTTTTTAGATACCTGTGGGGTGCTCAGTGTTTTTTCTTTTGTGATCATAATTGTGATGATATTCCTTGTCAAAAGCTGATTTTAAGTAATTCTAAAAGTGTTGTATATATAGAACTTTGCATTATTAATCATTAAGAGAAATTGAATCTTAGGTTCTGTTTTCTTTTCAAAGTGCTGTGTCTTTATCTTATTTAATCTTACTCTCCCTTATCTTACTAAGACAATCTTGTGATGTAGAGCAAGGGCAGAGCGTTTTTAGAAATGCTGCACTGATAAGTCAAATGACTTATCTAAGGTCATGTGACTCTTAAGTGATTCACAAGAACCTAGATTTTTTTTCTGATTATTGGTTTGTTGCTCTTTGCATTGTACTATGCTTCTTCTTTTAGATCAGTGCAATTCTGTTGTTATTGTTGTTGGATTGATGTCTGATATTCCCTCTAGTACCTAATGGAGTGATGTTCAGGTTCTATTAGCTTAGTAAACACTTCTTGAGTGAATGAATGAATGATGATGGTTCTGGTGTAACTGACAAAACATTCATAATAAGTCTGCTAAAATGGAGGTAGTTTACCTTCCAACAATTTTACAAGTATCTGCCTCTGTTAGCCTTGATAAATAAAGAAACTGAATCAACATTCAGATTTCTGATGCAGCTGCAGAGTTAATCAGAGAAGATGTCAAAGTAAATCATGAATGCTAAAGTATAGTTTGTACTTTTAGAAAAAGAAATCTACACACCCTTTGGAGGTGAGATGAATGTATAGTCAGGCTTTAACAAGAAGTAAGAATTTTTTTCGTAGGAAAAATGGATTAAGTAGAGTCTTAATGACTAGTGATTTAAATCATAAATCGCATTCATGTTACTTGTTAGCCAATCAGATTATAGATCTTAAGTGAGAGTCTTGATGATTTTAATTTTTGATACATTGATTTCCCCCCCTCCTTGTGGGCAGTTAAAACCCATGTTCCCCAGTAATTATTGTGTTCTCAGTACCTGTTATTTTTTTTTATTGGGAATTAAGTAAATGAGAGTTCTGTTTTATATTTGCAATAACCTTGCTTTGAGATTTTGAGTTTCTGGTACTTGGTTTTCTTCCAGAAAAAAAAAGGTGGTAAATTGCCATGATTCATTGATTTTTTTTTTTTCTAAGCTTTAAGTCTTGTAAAGACATAATATGTAATTGTATATGAATACCTGGAATATTTCTCAGATATGTCTTAAAAATATGTATGATAATCCCTTGTTGATATAGCACTTTATAGCTTACATAGGGCCCCTTCGTAAGGAGTTTTAGTCATCACAACAACCTTTTGAGTTGAGGTAGGTAGAATTTTCTGTCTCTGAGGGCTTTGATCCCTGATTATGAACTTTGGCTGATGGTAGTTGCAGCATTAGGGATTGTGAGCTTTTTCAGTTCTGGTGCCTTAAGCAAATTTGCAAGGGAGCCCTGATGTTAACTTTGGCAGGTTTCATGCCTGCAAATATTGATTGAGCCAGAAGTAAAATGTCACCAGTGAATGTGCAGCCAGCAAAGGCAAGGGAAAACTCATTACTGCAGCTCATCTGTAACTTCTGGGTCAGGCCACTCACTACCATCTGGTAAAAATGAATGTTTGAAAACTCCCTTTTATTCTGACAAAATGTAATCAGGCGAGGTTAACAGCAGATGATTTCTGAGCATTTCAAGTTGGTTATACCAATCCATCCACAGCCTGGGTTTGTGACATTCCATATGTCTAATTACCTTTAGAGGTATCAGAAAGCTTTAAAATTATGAAACCTAATGGCAGGAAGGAATTTAATTATCTGTATACCTACCTTTGTCCTCTGCATTGTGTGCACCCCGCCATATTGAAAGTGTTCATTCTGAAAAAGAAAAGGCAATGATAGAGGAAGAAAGAAATAGGATTACTGTCTTGAAATAATCTAAATATTTTTTTTAAATGTGAGAGTGGGACTAATCATGTTTATATTGCTTTAAAGAGAAAGATTAAGGACCAAGGGAGAAAGTTGTAAGTTGGAAGGTTTCTCCTCATTTAACAAACTGAGTGATCCAAAGATGGGAGGGGCACGATTTAGGGAGGAGTTAAGTTTCTGGTCACTGGAAGTGTTAGGAAAGCCCCAGTGTATACCCAGAGGAGATGTTTTAAAGGGGATTCAAACCTCAGATGGATGACTGGGTTAGATTCAAGGCTTCCTAAAGTCTGGATGTCTCTAGTGCTTCAGAATTACTGCAGGAAGTTGTGAATCCAGACAGATGTACACAGGCATTTTCTGTAGAATGAATCTCAGTCTCTCAAAAATCTCTCTCAAAATTAATCCATCTCTCTGTCTCTCTCTCATAAATGTAGGAGTTAAAAACACAAATGCAATTAAAATATTGCCAAATAGTAAATATTTGTCATTGTGTTCTTTCTCAGTCATTGGCTATTAAAAGGTACAGTAGGGGGTGGGGCCTGTCATATTTTGACATTAAAAAAAAAAGGGATTTTCCTTTTAAAACCTATTAATGGTCAACACCCTTTCCAACCTTGAGGTTCTTTGATTTTTGAATCAGATGTGTCCAAGAGAGGCGGAGGCTACATGTATTATCTTCTATGAGCCAAACTCTGCTGGGCACTTTAGAAACATTGGCCTTTATGTGCTTATATACATATATACATATGTATATACATATATGTATATACATATATACATATGTATATACATATATGTATATACATATATACATAAACGTATGAAAGTGGTTATTGTTTCAAGCTTATGGATTGAGAAAACTCAAGTTTAGAGGGGCTAAGTTACTTTCCAGGACTGCTAACTAAGTAGAGGGACTAGGATTTGCATTTAGAAAAATTTGACTCCTAAACTCATTCTCCATGTAAGGTATCACCAATTATAAATAGGTTAGCAATGACTAGTTAGTATTGCAAAGTAGGAAAAGCACTATATTGGGAATTAGAAGCTTTGTATTATTGCCCATCATAGACAAATTGCTTAAAGCCACCGGGCTCTGATTTCCTTATTTCTATAAAGAGACGGATAAACTAGATTATCCCTTTGAGCTCAAATTTCTGAGTCTTTCCCATTGTTTGATATTTAGGAAATAGTACTTCATGCCCCTAGTCGGAAGGCCCTTTTCTGAAGTTCTGAAGCTTCTTGGTGCTAGGTGAAAAATTCCTGGCTTATTATGAGGTTAGAGAAGATTTCCTTTGACTTTTTCCATTTTTAAATAGAATTGAACATATTTTTTCTTCCGTTAACATGAAAGTACATTTTATGAAAATCACCCCCTCCTAACCCAGGTAACTTGGAATATTGAACTTACTTAGATGCTGCCCCCCCCCACCCCCCACATACACATCTCCACTGTTATATCCTGGTATAGATGCGCTCGTCACATTAATAATTGTGCTGTGTGTTTTCATAATTTATCATAATGACACCATTATTGCTTATTATAGAAGGCCCCTTTCTCCCACCCCCACCCCCAAGTCTAATTGAGGTCGAGACAAGACCATAAATGTGATAATATAGATTGCAAGCTCAGAGGAAATGGAGTTGGTTTCATAGTGGAGTTTTAATTTAGGATTCGTTCTGGTGATGTAGCCTCTTCCTATGGTACATTACTTTGAGCCCAATATAACTGCATTTTCCCACTGCTCCTCATTATAGCTACAGCTTCTCACTGCTTTTTAATTAAAAAAAAAAAAAAAGAGAGTGAGAGAGGGAAAAATGAAACCTACAGCTTAGGTTGGATATTGTCTGGGTACGCAGGGAGTATCCTAGGCAGATTACTTATTTAATTCTTTAACTCTTTCCAAGCTTTCATGGAGATGTCTTGATTTCTGTTTCCAGGGGGATGGATATATATATCATCCATCACACATACACACACATAATAGGCTTCAAGATTTTTGGAAAGTAATAGCATCTTAAATATATAATCTTGAAGCTTACTATAAGCTTTGAACAAGTGGAAATCCTTTATGTAACGTAGAAAGGGTACCAACTGTGTGGTTGGATGGTGGCAAATGGTTAGTGAGCATTTATACCACTCACCACCTATTAGGAGTAAGGCAGGGAATGTAGAAGATTTTTTAAATCCTTAAAGTCTGATGTTCTGGTACATCAGAAGTTAAGAGTTAATCATTTTTTCTCTAGTCTTGTGGGCAGCAGAAACAAAGAAATGACTTTATGAGGAACAGTTTCTTTTGTCATTCCTTCATTTTGAGGGATTCCAAACACCTTTCAGATACCAAAGCAAATTAATCTCCAAAGGTGACTGGTAAGAATGGCTTAATCCTTTTGGGATTGGTTTTGTAAGACACAAGGAGAGCTTATGCCTGAGCTGTTGACCTCTCTGACAGGCTGCGTGTTATATCCCCTTCCCGAATCCAGAGCCCTTTGGCTCTTCTGTAGTGGAATCCATTTGACAGCTCTGAGATTCTTCCCCACTTATGTATTCTTGCTTTGTTTTATGTAACTGATCACTCTCTCAGTAGCGAATATTGGCACGTTTATTTCCAGGTCAGGATCTTGTTAGCTTTATAATTTTTTGTGGGGACCTTTCACAAAAAGGACTTCAGCTTTTTGTGAGCCCATATTTTATGCAGTGTTGCTGGAAAGATGGTTCCATTTTGGCTTTATCAGGGAACAGGAAGCCCTTGGATGAAAATCCTCTAGACCTGTGGAGACCCGTGGTACCGGTATAGTAGCTGCTGGCTGTGTATGGCTCTTGGGCATGTGAAATGGGTCTGGGTCTGGGTTGAGATACACTCTGAAAGTAATAGTATGCCAAATTCCAGAGACTTGTTTAGTATGGAAAAAAAAGTAAAATATCACATTAGTAATTTTTAAAATATTGATTACGTTAAAAGGATATTTAAATATTTTGGATTAAAAACATTAAAATTAATTTCACCTGCTTTTTACTTTTTAAAATATGGCCCCTAAAAAATTTAAAATTACATCTGTGGTTTGCATTTCATTTTAATTGGGCAGCTATGTCCTAGACTGTTAAGCCCCTTGATAGCAAAGCAATGCTTGTCTTACATTTATGTGTCGCCAGCACAGGCCTTATATATAGTTGGCATTTAATAAATATTTGTTAAAGAAATGAATCCTAACCTTTATTCTTCAGAGTGGTCAAATTTCAGAAATAAGTAGAAACTTCTCTTCTGGAGTGTTAGTATCTGAAAAAGAGACAACACTTGTTGAGAAGAACAAATGTTCTTAAAATTTTGCCTTGGGAGAAAAAAATGGCTGAAATAAAATATCTCTGGGCCTTTGAATGGCTTACCTATCTGTTAGAGTGGGAGCAGATAATGTTGGTGAAGGAATCATGGCAGAGCACCCTGATGGGTTCTGCTTTGCTCTGTTGGAGAGTTGTCATGAGAGGAGCTCAAGCTGAATGTCCTGTGTGACAGAGGAGGGAGTTGTAGAAACAGTTAGTGAACTTGAAATTTGCCCTCTTAGAGATGTTCTGCCTAGACTGTTCCTAAAGATTAACAGAGCTATTCTTGTCTCAGGAATCCATCCTGGCCCTGTCTGTCCTCATTTCCCCATTTAGACATGACCCAAATGGAAGCCTGGGACTGCCACTGGGCTTCCTTATTACTCGAACACCCTTCAAGTCTTGCAGTTCTTTAATACATTATTTGTTGAATGAATGGCTTAACAAATATTATTTTAACTTGGCCAGGTCATATATTCTTGACTGAAGGTCCCTCGGACCTGTCTCAGTTAGGGTCCTGGAATCATGATAGATTAGCAAACTTCCCAGAGATCAGGTTCAACTTTGAGAAGGGACCAGGTTGTCTTTGCAAGAGTTTATTAAAGGATCTCAGGCATCCCCTCTCCCTTCTTAGAAAATAGAACTGTTAACCTACTTCTCTTGCCCAGAGATGTGGTGAAGATTAAGAGAGGTGCTTTAAGTTCTACAGGAGGAAAGTGCTATTTCAGGGACAATTATTAGAGGTAAAAGTGAAACTCCTCCCCTACCTCTGAAATATCTGTTTTAAAAAAGTCGATTGGAAGATGTATTCCAAAGAGACATTGCCAGTATTCTTTCAGGTTTGCATTTCTTAACTGTGGCAGTATTTAGCTTTCTCCTTTTAATTGTGGTCCACCGCCTTTTCTCTCTGCCCTCAGAGATAAACAATCCAGAAATCTCCTTTCCGTGGAGAACTATGGAGCTCATGCTTTGATTTGACTACTGCAGCAGCCTCACGCTAATCAGAATCACAGCAGGCCTCGTTTTATGAGCCTGAAAGAATTAGTGCTCCCAGGGGGCTGAAGTTCCTTACCTGCTGGGGAGCTACAGATTTCTGGTTTGAAGCCTGCCCTCCTGTAGGGTCAAGCTACCTTTCCTTCCTTTCTCACTTGAAAACCACCGCCTCCTTTTGCTTGTGGTCCATGGTAACTGGCATGTTGATTTCTTTCTTTCTTTCTTCTCTTTTTCTAAGTGCAGACCAGTGATGATGACAATAGATTCTTATAATTTTTGTATTTATGGAATAAAGTGTTATCATATGAAATTACGATCTATCTCATGGAGGCTACGAACAGAGTGAAAAATAGCAGGTGGTAACCTACAAACCAAATTGTCTAATGTGAGTTTTCTAAGCAATGTCATATGCTTAGGCTTACTGGCACACCTGGTATGTGGAACCAGCAGGGTATGTGACTATAGAGGGAAATGACTTTGCACCACTGGGGTAGTAGAGTTCAGTAGCAGTGCGGGTTATAAGTCACAAGGTGAGATCTGTAATGTGTATAGTAGAAATTTGTCTCTTATCATCACCAAACAACTTAGCAGGTTGGCAGGAAATGGGGCATTCTCTTCTGTTGGTCCTAATAAACCGTGGTGCACCCAGCACACTATTAGTGTGTGTAGTTATCATAACATATAAAGAAAAGCTCGTTGAGCCTAACACAGATGTCTTGCATTGAGGAAGACAGAATCATGTGGATTACCTTATAGTAATAATCTTTTATATTTGTTTAGTACTGTTGTCGTTCAGCATTCATTTATTTTTTTTTAAGACTTTATTTGAGAGAGAGAGAGAGAGAGCATGCGTGAGCCCGGGGGTGGGGCAGGGAGGAGCAGAGGGAGAGGAAGAAGCAGACTCCTCGCTGATCAGGGAGCTCATATCGAGGCTCCATCCCAGAACTCTGGGATCATGACCTGAGCTGAAGGCAGACGCTCAACTGACTGAGCCACCCAGATGCACTTTATTTAGCAACCATTCTTTCACGAAAGTTTGCAACCTTTTAGTACAAACTACCAGTTATGAATAAGTTCTAGGAACCCAATGTATAGCAGAGTGACTATAGTTAGCAATACTGTATAATATACTTGAAAGTTACTAAGAGAGTAGATCTTAAATGTTCTCACTACCAAAAAAGTAATTTTATGAGGTGATGGAGGTGTTAACTAACTAACAAATATGGTAATCATTTTGCAGTATATACATGAATCAACTAATCACGTTGTACGCAGTGGTATATGTCAATTATATCTCAGTTAAGCTGGGGACAAAATGGTAAAAATACACACACATAGAAGCATCCTTTGAAGTTCACAGGGAAAAGGGCTATAATTTCCGCTTGCCATTTGAAGATGAGGAAACGAAGGTTTAGAGAGGTTAATGCTGTGCCCAGAGCTGCACCAGTAGTAACCTGAGCTGCTTGGAGACGTTGGGCTGTTTGATTCCTGGTGCAGTGCTGTTTCTCCTCAGCTCTGAAGCCCATTTCATTTTATTCCAATTTAATGGAAGGTCGCTGTTAAGAACTCCTCCATGGACTGCAGTGTCAAAGGCAAAACGAGGACCTAACAGTGTGGCGGCCAGAGCCCCGGACCAGAAGTCAGGAAGTGCTGACTGTTTTCAGTGCTGCTGCTGGCTTTGTGACTCCGGGTAGTACTACCTCTGGCCCTTACTCTACCCTGCTCTTCCATAAAGTAGGACTTTGGAGTGCAGTAGACCCTTGGATGTACATATGTAATCTCTATACGAAGTACTCGTGAGTGACTGTAGTCTTTCTTAGACATGA
Organism: Potos flavus; assembly: GCA_028534135.1. Lineage (NCBI taxonomy): Eukaryota > Metazoa > Chordata > Mammalia > Carnivora > Procyonidae > Potos > Potos flavus. Next base: position 103,392,654 of record CM052885.1, read on the forward strand.
ATTAAAACCACACGAAGGGATTGGTGTCGGGGATTGTATCGTAACTAGTAAATTGAGCCTAACCCATCTCAGAGTGTCTTTCCTATGATTTCTATACACAGCAACTTTTATGAAGTGATAAAACTTTGCATATTAAAAAAGATCTGTAAAAAAAAAAAAAAAAGCCGGCTACCTTGTGAGAGACTTCAGTCATATATTTATAGAATCACTGCGGGTCTGAAAAGATGGCCACTTGGAGCTTCATTTTATGGGAGAAATCGTATTGTGGAGCTTTTCATCGGTGAATCCTTGAAAGCTTTTAGAATGTCTGCTATGTGTGCCCTTCTAGGTCTTTTCCAGCTCTGGAATCCTGTGTTTCTTTTTTTTCTTTCTCAGCCCAACAGGGGCACAAAACGTCCCCGGGATGATGAAGAGGAAGAGCTGAAAATGCGTCGGAGGCAAGCTGGTCCCCGAGACCGTGGCCGTTATCGGGAAGAGGAAATGACGGTGGTAGAAGAAGCAGACGATGACAAAAAGAGACTGCTGCAGATTATTGACAGAGAGGGCGAGGAGGAGGAGGAAGAGGTAAGGTGGCAGGCTAGGCTGGCCCAGACGCAGTGGCTGTAGACTGTCATTTTAGGTCAAATCCTTAATTTCTCTGAGCTTCGCAGCTTCATCTGTAACATAGGGTTAAGAATACTCACTGCATAGTATTGACATGAAGGTGAAGTGTGATAATGGAGTTGGGAAGCATTTTCAAATTGTGAAGATCATTATCGATAGAGTTTTTAAATTATTCTGGATCATGTGTCATAATCGAGGCCCGAGCTCTGAACTGTGGGGCTGTTGCTGTTGACTGAGGAGGGTCAGGGAGGCTTCCTAGACTGGACACATTGAAGGCACTTCCATTTTTTAATGTAGTCAGTAGTCTTTGAAAGAGGAGTAGAATTTTATCAAACTGGTGGAAGAAGGCTTTTCAGTTGAGATGGCATTAGCAAAGCAACAAAGGTGGAGAAGTTCAAGGTGGAGCTAAGAGATTAGGTATTCAGGTGTAGCTGAAAAAATACGGTTTTGGAAAAGAGGTGCTATTTGCTATTCCTCAAGATGCCTTAAGGCACACTCATTCCTACTTCTGGACCTTTTTACTTCTGTGCCCTTTGTGGAATGCTCTTCCCCTAAGGCTTTGCATGGCGGGTTTCTTTCTTCTCATTCAGGTCTCATTTCAGACGTTTCCTCCTCAGAGAAGCTTTTCCTGTCTCTGAGCTAGGCCTGTAAGTCATTCTTTTACACTTTGGTCAGTATATTGTCTTCACAGCAGTTACCATGATCTGAAATCCTGGTTTGTTTATTTTCCTCATTCACTATCCTCTCCTCCACCTCTTAGGCAACCAGGGACTGGCTGTTTCGTTCACAGCTGTATCTCTAGCACTCAGTGCAGTGCCTAGCTCTTGCTAGGCCCTTAATAAATATTTATTGAACGAATAAATGAAGCTAAAAGGAGTAGAGGTAAAATACCAGTGATTAAAAATAAAATGACCTTACCTAAGTGTCTTTTTATATCCTTAAGTGTTAACTTGTATGTTATTTCTCTCTGGCACTTTGTTCAATATGAATTATGGAAATAGATTCTTAAGAGCCAGCTGTTTTTTGGTTCCCTGAAAGACATGATGCTAAGTTTGGATTTAAAAAATGAAGCTGGAGTGTGAATCTGAGAAGGAAAAAAAAAATGGATTCATATTCCAAAAAGGTCTTTATTGTGTTGTGACAATAACTCTCTCCTCATTAGGATTTGTACCAGTGCTAATTTGGGGGTCTGCCCCTAAAAGATGGTGACACTTTGGAAATCTGCGGTGGGAGACAGTCCTGCATTTCTTCTCTGAGGGCAGTAGCCTGCTGGCTTAGACAAACAGTGTGTGTAGCACATCCTCCCTTCTTCCTTCCCTCTCCGCTCCCCCTGCCTCCCCCTCTCCCTCCCGCCCTCCTCACTAGCTTCGGCTCAATCTGTTAGCCCTGCAGCAGCAGTTAATTGGCAGGTATAATTCCCATGTAGGGCAAGGCTGGTACTGGAGGATTAGGATAGTAGCTGTCATGGGTAAGTGGTTTCTAGCCTGGGAGACAGAAATGTAGTGTGGGACCAGGCCTTCTGTTAAGGGACAAGGGAAAAAGAGATCGCTTTGTAAAAATGACACATGGAAGACTACAAGTCCAGGAGTTATTTTCTCACTGCCACCAAAGTCCCATTTGATGAAAAACAAGTGATGTTTGCCCCTAAAGTCACGTGGGCTTGTAAAATATTATTGTCCTTTTTGTGCTACATCACCAGCATTCATCTTTCTGAAATCTCCTTCTGGTTTCTGATGTTGAGCTATTGGAGATACTGCTGTGGTCGATGACTAAGACTGATAATTCAGTTTTCCCCCAGCGTTGGAGGGAAATTAAAGGAGGGAAGGCCAAACCCTGGAGAGGCTAAGATTTGGGGGATCCTATGAGAGCTGTATTAACACTATTACCAGTTTTTTCTAAGGGTGGGGAAGATGTTAGCTAAGGGAAAGAAAAGAAGTGGAGATCGAGGTTTTTTGAAAGTGATTTAACCCTTCCTAAAAATGTAGATTACGTAGTGAAACCCGTGTGGTACATTGGGTACATCGTGCCTGTTGCTGGTAGTAACAATAAGAGTTTATGTTAATGTAGTGTCCTTTAGTTTGTAAAACAGTTTTATGCACCTCATCTCCTTAGGTTATCTCCATGACCTTGAAAGAGACAGGTAATATTTTCCCATCCCTCTCTCCCTGCCTGCCTTCCTTCAACACATCTTCCCTGGGCGCTTGTTGGGCGCCAGGCACTGTGGTGGGCACTGGAGAGTCAGCAGTGAACAAGTAGACATGGGCCACCGGAAGGGATGTTTATCCTGGTTGGGGGTTGGAGACATTGTCTGGGCTAGATCCTGCCAGACCTTCTTTACATGGGTCATGTGAAGGATTTAGAATTTTATTGTGAATGCCAAGTGGATGAAGTCAAGAAAGACTTGTGAGGTAGAGTCAGTTGGACTTGGTGAGGGTTTGAGGATTATATTCAGCAAATTAACATTGCCACATGGCTAGTGAGTAGTAAAGCTCAACGCTGAGTCCTGACTGAGCCGGGGCACTGAGTTCAGTTTGTGAAATTTCTCTTTAAGCTACACATAACCAGGCATGGGGTAGGAGTCCAACAGAGGTCCTTGGGGGCCAGGAGTCATTGATAAAATCTAAGAAATCTGTCATGCCCAAAACAAATTTATAAATAACTCCTACTTAAAACCCAATATATGTTGGCTAACTGAACATAAAAGAAAACAAACAAAAAAAACAACATATGAACATTGAAATTTAATAAAATAAGAGCTAACATTTTTGAGTACTTACACAATTATGAGATGATTCAGTGCTTTCCAAAAGGATCTGTTTCCGGTTCTCTCTCTCTTTTTTTTTTTTTAAAGATTTTATTTATTTATTTATTTGACAGAGAGAGACACAGGGAGAGAGGGTACACAATTAGGGGGAGTGGGAGAGGGAGAAGCAGGCTTCCCGTGGAGCAGAGAGCCCAATGCGGGGCTCAATCCCAGGACCCTGGGATCATGACCTGAGCCAAAGGCAGACGCTTAGCGACTTAGCCACTCAGGCGCCCCTGTTTCCGGTTCTCTTAACAGCAGTCTTTGTATTGCTTTTAGATGTGGGTTGTGGTCAATGGCCACAAAAGCTGTGAAGCCAAGAGCTGGGTGTTGGAGAGGCAGCGTGTACTGCAGCACGTGACTCTAACCTTGAAAAGAAGCTGAGGAGAAAATGTTCCTGAAATTTTAGTGTAGATTTTTTGGGGGGAAGTGATTCCATTTACAAAATTTCTTTTTATTTACCTTTGTAGTTATTATTCCAGTGTTTGAAATAAGAAAACTAGATGGTCTACTAGTTTTTTATGCCTCCCCTGAGTGAGGTTACTAAATTCTTGATGCTGTATTGGGCCTCTCCGATTTCCTTCTCAGCAGCTAGTAAGGACCTGAAACAATAATTTGTAAGAAACGCAAAGCAGTGACTGTTGATAATTAACAAACATTCTTATGGTATGGCCTGTGAAATAGGCTGTGAGTTGGATTTGGCCTGTGGACTAGAGTTTGCCGACCCCTGTCTGGGGGAAAAGATTGAGGTCCACTGTCACTGACTCAGGGTTTGACCTTGAACAAGTTCTTTTAAACCTGAGTGTTATTTTACCTGTATAACAAGGAGAAGTATGGGTAAGTATTAAATAATACCATCTAATATTGTTGCTTATTCCATGCCATACAGTATGCTCAAGAAATATTTGTTGAATGAGCTGTTTTTAAAACCTTAAACTGAGCTTCCTGAACTAGTTGTGAGACAAAGATACAAAGTAGCATGTGATCTAGACCCTTAACCTTCTTTCCAGTGGGGGAGATAAAGTATGTACTGTATATTTAACCCGGAAAGGTAAGCGGCAGAATGTCATGTAAGAGCCAGGGAAAAGAAGTAGTGATTAGTGAATAAGAAATCCCTTTGGACTGAAATTATTGCTGTTTGTTCCCTTTATATCAGGAGGAACCACTAGATGAGAGCTCAGTGAAGAAAATGATCCTTACATTTGAAAAAAGATCATACAAAAACCAAGAGTTACGGATCAAGTTTCCAGACAATCCAGAGAAGTAAGGCTCTGTTTTGCTGAAACCTTCTTTCCTCCTATGTGTTGTGCTTGTTGTTTTTGTTTTGTTTTTCATTTGTTTTGCCTGCTTTGGTTTTTGTGATTTGTGTCAGGAATTCCTGGCATGTTTGGGAAATCACTGGAAAGACTAATAAGGCTCAGAGTCAGTGGTACTCGAGGGCACACAGCAGGATCAGCAAGAGGGAAAGACAGATCAGTCAGACTCTGGAGAAGTTCACATATAGGCTCCTTGTCTTTTTTCTGCCTGGTTTACACGCAGACATGTTCCTTTTTCCAACAGCGAAATACGTGAACATGTGTGTAGTGTTTCTGTCCAGGGAAGCCCATTTGAGTGAGACTAAAGAGTCCAGGATATATATATATATATATTATTTATTTATTTGACAGAGAGAGAGAGATCACAAGTAGGCAGAGAGGCAGGCAGAGAGAGAGGGGAAAGCAGGCTTCCCGCTGAGCAGAGAGCCTGATGCGGGGCTCGATCCCAGGACCCTGAGATCATGACCTGAGCCGAAGGAAGAGGCTTTAACCCACTGAGCCACCCAGGCGCCCAAGAGTCCAGGATATTTATTGAGGACAAGTTATGTACCCCTTCTCTGTCAGCAATGACTATCAAAATTCCACACTCCCAGAAGGAAAGCAGAAGTTAAGTGCTCCAGGTGGGCAAAACCCCCTTACCACTTAGGGAACCTTTCAAAAGCCAAGTTCCCAGATACCAGCCTAGGACTAGAGTCTTCTAAAGATCAGGTCTACTAAGTTAACTCTTTTCTGCATTGTTCTTCTCAAGGCGCAAAGAAAACTGACCATGCCTGTCATTAGTGATAGCTTTACTGGTGAGAAAATGTCCAAGGCTTTGCGGTTAGATGGGTATGGGTGTGACTCCTACATGACCTTGAATAGGTCGCTTCTCCTTTCTTAGCCTCAGGTGTCTCATCTGCATAAAGAAAGAATACCTCCTTCACAGGGTTGTTGTAAAGATTGAGTGAGAATGATAGCAGGTGTTTAGCTCAGTGCCTGGTACATAGTAAGTGCTCACGAAATGACAGTTCACGTGATTGTTACCATGCCAGTGCCTCCATGTCCTGTGAGGTGCTGTCATGAGGAATTTGGTATCTTTCAGTCCATCTTGACGAGTACTAACATGGAAAGATCATCTGTTATGTGACCAAAAAAATCAAGGTGTGGAATATGTACAGTATGATTTAGGTAGGAAGAAAAATGAATTCTAACTAAAGGAATTTTCATTTTTATACAGATTTTAATGTCCTAAATCTTCCCTCCCTGTCTTTCTGCCTCTCAGGACGTACACTTTTAATGAATCTTAATAGGCCTCTAGGCAATTAAGAGTTGAATAGTACGGTCTTTGTACTCCAGTTTATAGGTTACTAGGGAGACTGACTATAAATGCAGGGTAGAAGGAAATATACTTTTAAAGAGATACAAGCAGAGTGCTCTGGGAGCATAGGGAAAGAAACCATGAATACCAAGTTGGGGGCTGTTGAGGGCTTCACAGAAGAGGTGGTATTTGAGCTGGCCTTGAAGAATGATTTTTATTTTAATAGGCAGAAAAGAACATAGAAAGGCCTGCCAGGCAGTGTGATTAGCACAAACAAAGGCACAGAGGTATCAGGGGGCATAGAGTCCTCACGGCAACCTAGTGAGGCTAATGTGATTCAGTACGTCCTCCCTGTGCTATAGGTGAGGAGGTATGGAGAGAGGAGAGCCTCGTTACTGGACCCAGGCCACAGCTCTCTTTGACAGGAGGAGATCAGAGCTCAGCCCTCCCAGCGCCAGAGGCCGGTCAGTTTTGTGCTGACCTCTATCTTCCAGAAGCACTTGTGAGACTGCACTGTGTCTGCGGACGTGTGTGTGTATTTGATTACACAAGTAATACACAAACAGGCTGTCATTATAAAAAACACCAACAGTGCATTGGTAAAGTAAAAAATGGAAGTTCTCCTTCACTGCACAGACCCCCTTTCCGTTCTGCTCTCCAGAGATAGTCTCCGTGAGTGTTCTTTTAGATTGTTTTCTGTACATACATTTACATATGTAAGCTTTCCCCTACCTAAATCCTACTGTACGTATTCCGAACCTTGATGGTTTTACTTACATAACAGGAGATCTTCCCATGCATGTTTACCTTATGTTTTGTGACTGGCGTGGAGTGTTTCATGGTGTGGAGATACCACAATTTATTTACTGTTTTTCTTTGGACAGATGTTTGGTTATTTTAAATACTGACTTTTGTGAGCAATGCTGCAGTGAACCTCCGTGTACATGTGTCTTAGTGTACATTATTTCTGTGGGCTAGATACCTAAGTGTTGGATTCTCCAGTTGAAGGGATGTGTTTTAAACTTTGATAGCTCCTGCCAGATTCCACACCCTGGGCTTTTATTCTCCCACCAGGAGGTGTCTTTCCCTAAATTCTTGCCCACGGTGAATGTGATCAGTCTTTAATATCTTTGTCATTTGGTCTATTATTATTATTTCTTTCCTCAGTGGTTTTCCTGCATTAGACTCTATGTGTCTTTCAGGAGGTAGACTGTGTCTTGTTTGTTTCTGTTTGTAGTACCTAGCACAGTACGTGCCATACTGTAGTTGGGGTCATCCTTAGTACATTCCCATTGCTTGGAACCTGAGGATACATTGTGAGGAATCTAAGCTGTAGGTTGATAACACTAGAAATTTAAGAACCACAGTACTTTTTGTAATGCTAGTATTGCCTTTGTCTGCTTGTAGGTATACTTCTGTCGGTGTAGAGCAGTGAGTTTCTGCAGGTTATATTCACCATCTACATCTTAGGTACCACAGGTGCTCCAGTGTTACAATTTATAAAGTGGCTTTAAGAAAATGTTATTTTGTTTAAAAAAACAAAAACAAAAAACAGCAACAGTGTTTTCCATCCAGACAAATTTATACACTATTTTATTTTTAAGTCACAACATTCGAAAATTGAAATTATGCGTAAAGAACATTTTTTTCATATCCAAAAGCAGTTAGGAAACTACATTGTGTTTTAACCTTGAGTTCTTGAATTCTTACTGGTGCGGTGTTTTTTATAATTCTCTAGACCAGCGAGGTGCAATTAAGATGAAAATTGCTAGAGCATATTTGAATGAAACTTTCCGGTTGAGATCAGAAACGTTCAAATTTATTTTCCCATATATGCAATTGTCATTTTGATTGCATACCCAAAAAATGCCTCTCTTCATTTGGCTGCATTTCAGATTCAATTGACAATTCTCCTTATTCAGCGTCTACTTTGCACTGTGCGATCATTCTCCCAAACATCACACCGAGTAGAGTGTGCTCCTTCTCTCCTTCTCTTCATTCTTGGAGGGCTGGAATTCCTTAGGTTAGTGGTTCAGGACCCTTTGTACTCTTAAATTCTTGAGTACCCCAAAGTGCTTATCTTAGGAAATTTTAGAATATACAGCACACATTTCATTAGCCCTTAGGGCAATGATAGCACCACGTGTTGTGCAGCCCTCTGGAAAATTCCACCGTACACTCCTGAGAGAATGAGATTGAAAAAGGCAAATAATGTTTTGGATTTACCATAAAAATAGTTTTGACCTTATAGATTCCCGAAGGATCTCCAGCTACCTCTTACCCCACCCTGGGGTCCCAGGACCACACTTTGAGAATTGCTGATTCATTTGGGTGGAAGAAACCTCATACTTCCTATGCATTGATAGCTGGTTTTATGATCGCAGGAGGATTCATTGGTTTCTCTTGCTTTTCTGTTATTTTTTGACTTCACTGGTCATTTGCTAATATTTACTCTTGTGGTTGAAGGAGAACATCCTGCTGGTCTGAAGCAAATGTACATGGGCAGATGAGCAGAATATTCTCTGTCATACCAGATGGAATTGATGACCCCACCTGAGCCTGGGTTACTGTTTTAATATGTTGCTCTATTTCTTTCCCATTGACCTCTAACTTGATCCTTTCTTCCAGCTGTGCATCAGCTGTTGCTAAAGGTATGCCTAATCCCTAGACAGTCAATCCTCTACAAATATTGTAGTGTGTCCTTTAAATGAGTAGGCTTATTCTTGGTCAGCCAAAAGAGAAGAAAATTTCGTTAGAGCAGAGCAGACTTGAGAGTACCTAGATTTATTGAGCACCTGCTATGTGCCAACTGTTGTTAGGCACATTATATTTATTATCTCTTTTAATCCTCACTATAATTCATCTAGGAAGTTTAAGGAAGTTGAAGTTCAGAAATAGGTTAGTTAATATTCTCCATCTCCCTTGTCCAGACGGGGCCCTGTGCTCCGTGTCCCAATAACAGTTCTCTCAGGCAACACTGGACATCCTTACAATTAATTGCATTGAATAAATTGTTTAGATTTGTGGCTCGCTAGAAGCTCCATGAGGACAGCAGCTGGGATTATTTTGTTATTTGGTATTTCCTCAGTACCTAGCGCAGTGACTGGCACCTAGTATGTGTCCCATGAATGCTTGTTGACACACTGCTCTTGGTTACACAGCCTATAATGTGGCTCAGGGTGTGACCCAGGTGAGTCTCATCCCCAAGTCCAGGTTTCCTACTCTAGCTCATTATTAATGTAACACTGGACCCCCAGTGGTATTTTTGTGATGTTTCCCTGCTCACAGTTGAATTTTTGCTTTTTTTTTTGGTTTTGTTTTGATAATTTTATGACTTTCTAAACTTAAAAACATTGGGTTAAAACTGCATAGTTGAAAGAAGAATTTCCAAGTTGGAAAGGACTGAAAGGTGCAGTCCATTCTCCCTTCTCCTTGATCTTTTTTTTTTTTTTATGTCACTCTTTATTAATTTCCCCCAGTGACAAGGATCTAACTTTACAAAGAAACCTGTTTCATCTTTGGCAGTTCTAACTCATAAGATTTCAACTCGAAATGAAAAAGAATTTCAACACATTTTTATGAGAGGATGTCTAGACTCCTTATAATCTCAGTTGCTTCCCCGAATTGTTTCCATAGCCCTCTAAATAAAGTATGGTTCCCGTAATAGATGTCATAGACCTTAAGGGTCATCTGATCTCTGATCTGCATGATAACTCTTGAGTTATCTTCTTCTAAGCAGGCTAAAACCACAGCAGCTTTTGTGGCAGCTACTGTCCTCTGCTCCTTCCTTTGGCAGGTGTCTGCTAAATTTCTGTGGTGGACCAGGGAGTGTGCCCGGTTCTGGGCGTCCAGAGATGAAGGGGAAGTAGTCTCTGTCCTGGCAGAACTGTCTCAGGTCTGATTTGTATTGCAGTTACAATTGACTAAAACCATCAAGTCCGGGGCGCCTGGGGGTCCGGGGCTCAGTGGATTAAAGCCTCTGCCTTTGGCTCAGGTCATGATCTCAGGGTCCTGGGATTGAGCCCCGCTTCGGGCTCTCTGCTCAGTGGGGAGCCTGCTTCCCCCTCTCTCTCTGCCTGCCTCTCTGCCTACTTGTGATCTCTCTCTCTCTGTCAAATAAATAAATAAAATCTTAACAAAACAAAACAAAAAAACCATCGAGTCCTTTCTATACATGTGCTCTCACTGAACTGCATCTTTCTCACCCGTGCATTTGTACCTGACTATGGTTCGGTGCAGTACTCGGTGTGGATCCTAGGTAATTTTCCTCCTGTTGGATTTGGCTCATCATTATTGCTTGTCAGGAACTTTTGGAATTGATTCTGTCAGCTGCTGTGTTCACTGTCTCTATAAGCTTTGTGTTATATGACATTTGTTAAGTTTGCCATTGATATATCTTCACCCAAGTTGTTCATCAAAAACAGGCTTAGGGGGCGCCTAGCTAACGCAATCAAAAGAGCATGCGACTCTTGATCTTGGGGTTGTGAGTTTGAGCTCCACATTGGGTGTAGAGATTACTTAAAAATGAGATTTTTAAAAAACAAAAAACAGGCCTAAAGACGGAGCCCTGAGGGATGCCACCAGAGGCTTCTCTCCAGGCTGACATTCATTCATTGATTATACCCCAAGGTCCCAAACCTTTTCCTTGTACTCAGCATGACTTTACTTAGACTATTTAGTGCCCTTGCCAGTTCTTCCCAATGAACTGTAAAAGTCTTTTGTCGAGTTACTCTCTAGTACTCATATAAGGCAAATAAGCCTTAGTGATTTGCTGAGCCTTTTAGGTTCAAAGATTATACAGATCTACTGTCCCAATACCTGAATTCTACACCGGCCCTTCCAAGTCATGATTCTTCCACGCTTTAGGTGATAAGGAACATAGTGATCTAAAAGGGTACTCTATTTGTAAGCATAGTGGAAGGAGCCTTAAAAAAACTGGTGTGGAGGAGAATCTTGAGAAAAATAATTTTGAATTTAGAATAATAAGCAGGTGAGAATAGACCAGGAAGCATTGGAAGAGAACAAAGGAATGTTTTGTAATAACAGAGGTAAAATATGCCATGATAATGTGGAAGTGTGGTTGGTTCTGGCTCAGGAATTTGCAAACAAATCTGTGAAATGGAGTGAAAAGCCTATGAAAAGATTAGAGTATACATTAAAATTTAGTGTATGATAGAGGTGGTATTTCTTCAGATTTGTGGAAAAGGGATAGATTATGGTATTGGGACAATTGGCCAAACATTTGCAGAAACTAAAGCTAGATCTTTGCCCCATATCATATGCTAAAATATATCTCAGAATTACTTACTCCTAAACATTTAAATATGTATAAACACAGAAGTAGTATATTGTAAAATATGTTTGATCTTAGCGTAGGAAAAATCTTACTCAAGGCACATGTAAAATAGAGTTCATAAAGGCAAAGATTTAACTACTTAGACTTTTAAAAACTTTTGTTAAAAAGCACAGTGTAAAAATTAAAGGGCAAATGTTTTTCGCTGGTTTATTATTTTTTTTGCAACATATGGCAAAGATTAATTTCCTAATATATAGAGTGCTTATAAGTCAATAAATAAGATGAGCACCCTGATATAAAAATGGTCAAAAAGTGGGGCGCCTGGGTGGCTCAGTGGGTTAAAGCCTCTGCCTTTGGCTCAGGTTGTGATCTCAGGGTCCTGGGATCCAGCCCCGCATCGGGCTCTCTGCTCAGCGGGGAGCCTGCTTCCCCCTCTCTCTCTGCCTGCCTCTCTGCCTACTTGCGATCTCTCTCTCTCTGTCAAATAAATAAATAAAATCTTTGGGAAAAAAATGGTCAAAAACAAACACAGATAATAGTAAACATTAATAGAATTTTAACTTATCAGAAATGCAAAATAAAAAATAAGTTATATTTCTTATCTCAAATTGGAGGAGATTTTAAATAAATTGGAGGAGGTTTTGAGGAAGGTGGGGGTGGGGGGAATAGGCACTCCATACACGTCTGGGACCTTTCTGGCAGGCTATAGCAAAGTCTCTTAAGTTATGCATTCTTTCTGCCTGGGCACCTTCCTGGGAATTTATCCTAACACAATAGTGATGAATACATACATCTTAGTGTCATTTGTTGTAAGGGAAAAGATTGGAAACCATCTGAATGTCTGACAAAGGGGGATTGGTAAAATAAATTATGATAGATCCATACAAGGAAATACCATGTAGCTTTTTAAAATGTATTATTTAGAATAGAAATTTCAGATGGGCTTAATCTTCTACACCCACTCTGGAATTGACTAGTGGTTTCTTCTTGGAACACTGTGTTGAGAAGGATTCTGAAGCCATGTCTGGGCTCAGCATGGAAGGGCGCTGGGTTCAATGAGGGATTTTGCCGTGGGAGAAGGCGTGACAGCTGCGTCCGATACAGGCTTTTCCTATTGTAGAAGAATGCTTAATGATAAGAGAAATTGTTCAGCCTATGTTAACAATAATGGAAAAAATTGAATATAGAACTATATACTATGTAGGCTACTTTTATTTTTGGCAGAGGGGTAGGCTATGAGTTTAGAAAAACTACTTAAACCTACCAGAATATTATTAGTGGTTATTTCTGGTCACTGAGATAATGAATGATTTCTGTTTATTTTTTGAAAGCTAGTCTTTTCCCATTTTCTATAAAAAGTAGTATTTTATAATTATAAAAAATATAAATGTTATAATTAAAACTAGTAAGGGGGAAAAAACAATGGTAAGGATATTGTCTGAAATACAGGCATTTTTCTTTTTTTTTTTTTTTAAGATTTTATTTATTTATTTGACAGAAATCACAAGTAGGCAGAGAGGCAGGCAGAGAGAGAGGGGAAAGCAGGCTTCCCGCTGAGCAGAGAGCCCGATGCGGGGCTCAATCCCAGGACCCTGAGATCATGACCTGAGCCAAACGCAGAGGCTTAACCCACTGAGCCACCCAGGTGCCCCTGAAATACAGGCATGTTTTAAAGAACTATAGTCTCCAGATTTTGTTCTTTGCGGAATCCAGATTTCTGGAGAGGTGGTGTTTGCCTAGCCCCTCAGCATCTGAATGAGGCATATGTAACTTCAAGAGTCCCTGCTTATGTTCCTTTTCTTTTTTTAAATTAAAGCGCCCTGATATAAAATTAAATTGAGGCCATTTGATTAAGCAGGCATCTGTGGATATATAGAAACAAAAGATATAATTTCTGTCTTTAAGAGGTGTACATTCTAGAAGCAAAGATAGACAAAATAATAATAGTGGCAGGAGAAGAAGAAATGAGAGCAAACACGTAGTGCTTTTTATAGGCCAGGCATTTTTCTTAAGTGCTTTATATGTATTTATTCATTTACTCTTTACAGTAGCTCTGCGAGGCAACTTTATGATATTATTTACAGATGAGAAACTGAGGCATAGAGAAATGAAGTAAGTGGCTAAGTCAGGTTCAAACCCAGGCAGTCTGTTAAACTACTGCTGGGGCGCCTGGGTACCTCAGTCAGTTAAGCGTCTGACTCTTGATCTCAGCTCAGGTCTTTTTTTTTTTTTAAGATCTTATTTATTTATGTATTAGAGAGAGAGCATGTGAGCAGGGAGAGGGGCAGGGAGAGAGGGAGAGGGAAAGAATCTCAGGGAAACTCCACACTGAATGCAGAGCCTGACACGGGGCTTGATCTCACAACCCGGAGATCATGACCTGAGCCAAAACCAAGAGTCAGATGCTCAGCTGGCTGAGCCACCTGAGTGCCCCTCAGCTCAGGTCTTGATCTCCGGGTCACGAGTTCAAGCCCTGCATCAGGCTGCACTCTGGGCACGGAGCCTACTTCAACAACAATAACAACATAACCACTGCTTCCCTTCGGTTACTCTCAGTCAGGTATTGTTCAGTTGCTTTACGTGGAGTGGCTCACTTCTTCCTCAGAGCAGACCTTCCTGTCTTGTTCATCAAAGGCTTAGTGGGCATTTCCGATGTGTCAGACACCAGGAGACGGCCGGGAGAGGTGAATGCAGAGCAGTTTTGTTCTTACTGCCCGGGCATAGGTTTGTTGAAAGGTTCAGGTATGGGACTGTGAGTGGAGTATCTATCATGCCTCATAAGATGTGGCGGTGATTACAGGGTGCCGGAGACTAGCGCTGCTTTGCTTTGGGATCTGCCCCCTAATCGGCTCACTGAAGGGAGAAGGTTTGGTGGAAGGCAGGGTATTTTTGGATGGCAGGAGACTCTGAGTCTTCCTTTGGGTAAGGGAGATAACTGGCCCTAGACCTGAAGTGGCAGGTAAGAGAAACCCTTTTGGGATTAGTAGGAGAGCTGTGTCAGGGCCACACAGTGGTAATGGTAGCTAATCCGTAGGACTGGGGGCAGATCACTTAATGCTACAGAATGTTTCAGGAGCCTCTAAAAGGCAACTTGTGACTGCAAGAGTAAGGGGAACCCTGTAATGAGATCTGAATCCAAGATTGATTTTTGTAATGAGGAAATCGATTTCTCAAGGAAATTGTGTGACAGTATGATGTTTAGATGAGTGTACTTCCTGGTTGGTCTGTTGCTGACACTTTGACAGATTGTTTCTCTGTCTGGATTATGTTGCTGATCGCACCCCTTTCCTTTCACTGATGCTGTCTTGTTTTCCCCTCCTAGGTTTATGGAATCTGAGCTGGACCTAAATGACATCATTCAGGAGATGCACGTGGTGGCCACCATGCCAGACCTGTACCACCTTCTGGTGGAGCTGAATGCCGTGCAGTCTCTCCTCGGGTTACTTGGACACGATAATACAGATATCCTTGCAGATCTGTCCTCAGTAGGAAGGCTGACAGGGTGAGGGAATACTGTTTACTCTCTTCTCCTGTCTGTCTCTGCTGAAGTCTGCTGTCACGTCTGGTGTTCTATTTTCCTTCTAATTATCTCCCATCTTGAAACACACGCTGCTCTTTACTCATTTGAAAATCTGTTTTTATCTATGAATAAATCTGGGGCAATCCTTAATTGTCCTATTTTCTCTTATGAGTGCTGGAATTCATTGTGATGTATCTGTTCATACCTTAATAACATTAATTTCTCAGGATCTTAGTTTGCCAGGTCCGTTTTAGCGGCATGGCCAGATAGGATTTGAATCTGCTGATCTAGACATCATTCTGTTAACAGATGGCCCAGTGGAGTTGAGACAAGAGGAGGCAGTGAACCATGGTAGTAGAAGGCACACTGGAATGTCCAGGAAGGCAGGGATTTTAATTTCTTTTGTCCAGTGCTACATTCCCTATTCCTTAAAAAAGCCTCGGTGCACAGAAACACGTAATATTTGTTGAATGAGCATTAGACCTAAACAGATGATCTAGCTTTGGCTCCCAGCTTACTTTCTTGTGTGAAATTTGATGCCCCTCCAGCCCTCAGTATTGTCCTCTGCAGAAGTGGAGTCAATAACTTTTGCCTTTCATTGTTACAGAATATTAAAGGAGACCACGTGAGGGCTAAGTGGTTTCTGTTACACAGTAGGCACTTAGTAGATGTTACTTTTACCTGAATCTGAACCATGACTTCCAAAACCATTTTATACTTTGTCTTTGCTCTCAGATGTGCAGCAGCTTTCTGCAAACGGTTTTGATGTGCCGGTGGTCGGGGATATGTTCATTAAAGCAAATTCTCTTCCAATAGTTGTTCTGTTTGAATCCAGATTTCCGAAGGTAGGAGACAAATGTAGTTAGTCTGCCTGAGTGATATTCACGGGGAATCTGCTGCCGCTTCATGTTATTTTCATCTTCCTGGTAATCTCTCTCCTGAGAGCATGTCTGACTAGTTTCTTTCCTGCCTGATAATTCTCGTAGAAATAAATCAGTGAATAACTTTAATGCAGGCTTCTTTTTTTTTTTTTTTTTTTTTTTTTTTTTTTTTTTTTTTTTTTTTTTTTTTTTTTTTTTTTTTTTTTTTTTAAAGATTTTATTTATTTATTTGAGAGAGAGAGAGAGAAAGTGAGAGAATGCATGAGAGGAGAGAAGATCAGAGGGAGAAGCAGACTCCCCGCGGAACTGGGAGCCCGATGTGGGACTCGATCCCGAAACTCCAGGATCATGACCGGAGCCGAAGGCAGTTGCCTAACCAACTGAGCCACCCAGGCGCCCCTAATGCAGGCTTCTTGAAGGGTGATCTGAGCCATTTCTGAGACTTGTAAGGTTGGATAGTATTAAGAATCACTCTGTCAGTCCCCAGGTTGCTGAGTGTGTTCCTCAGGGTTTACTGCTGGGTTCTGGGTTCTTGTACGAGAACCCTGGTGGATTAGCTTCTTTCTGGATCAGCTTAGTATAGGGTCTCATGAATTCATGCAGTAGATGTGCTTTGAGTGCTTATTACGTACCAGGCACTGTACTAGACCCTGAGGAACCATGGACTAGACTGGATGTTCAAACAGCATCAGTCAATAAACATGTATTTGAGTATCTACCGTGTGTTTTTTATTCAAGGTACTGACTAGTCCTCACAGAGTTAGTAAGGTAGAAAGAGTTCTTAGTTGTGACTTCACATTTTAATTCACCTACAGAACGGTAGACTTTCAGAATCTAAGCAGACCTGACAGATGACCTAGCCCAGTGCCTTATTTATTTATTTAGTGACAAATTGGCGATCCAGATATTAGACAGCTAACTATTGAGGTTGAGGCTGGCCCTCTGGGCCCCCGATTCCTAGTCTGGTGTTGTTCTGCGTGCATCTTGAGCCCTCCCCCTGTAGGACTTCTTACCTCCCTGACAGAGTTGCACAAGCGTCATCTGCTACCTTGTGTATTCACACAGGAATCACCAAGTTTGTTTCTGGAAACACAGCGCTCGCTCTTTTTCTGTTCCTGCTAACTCAAAATAATAGTAGCAGCTTCCCGAAGATCCTGACATTTTGCTGATTCACCAGCCTGGTTCCCGCTGGGGAGAAGACTGACACAAGAAGTGCTGTTCGACATCGGCATACTTGGGAAAGGCAAGGGCACAGATGTTCCAAGTTGTTAAGTTCCGGTCTTTAAAAAGGAAGAAAACAAGTCCCCCTATAATAACTTTGACAGACTGCCATTTCCCTCCTGTTTTCTGAGAGCTAAACTGCGTTTTGTTTTTTTTCCCTCCTCTAGTATGCCAACCTTCACCCTACTGCCCTAATGATATTTTTTAAAATCTGATTTTTAATTATGCCCTACATCAAATTTAAAGTGCATTTGAAATTTTTTAATTACCTAATTTTAATTAGCTGCAGCAATTAGGGTAAATGTCATCCTCCTTAAAGTACAGTTTTTCTTGAAAGTGGTTTCAGGAAAGGGTAGGCCCTCTTGCCTTGCATCTGACACATCCTCTCCCATTTCGGGACGTTGATCTCCCAGTAACAGTGCACTCCGCGTCTTGTCTTATCTGTGATCTATAATGGAGATTTTTCTTCAGGAGATGCTTGTTAACAATTTACTGTTGTACAGCTGTAACTGCCCAAAACACCTTACCATGAATAAACAATTTCATGGCAGTCATGACTTAAATTTTTCATCTTTTTTAACTCTTCATTTATCAACCAAGACCATATGTGGCTGGTTGTGCTCCCAACAAGCCCAGGTCACCTTTGCTTTGTCCCTCTCTGAGAAAACATAAACTACAGGGATTTTAATTGGATCAGAGGCTGGTTCCTTGTAACCTTAAGAGGCAGAGGATGCGAGAAAACAGCTTGTGCCTCGTCCTTTCAACCGTGAGAAGCAGCTTCAGAGTTTATTCCAGCGCTCTGCATCACTGCTGCTCGTGAGGGCCTGTCAGTGCTTCTGTGCCTCGTCTCCCCCCTTGAGAGGCTGGAGCCCAGCCATCAGTTGGCTGCAGAGTGGAATTCTGGTCTGTGAAGAGCACCTCTGGGGGTGAGGGGCAGAGAGGGAGGGGCATACCCCTCACACAGTATTGAAGAGTCACTCCGAATGTGCTAGAAGGGAACACACGGTAGGATCCAACAGCTGCTGCCTTTTAGAAATGCTGCTTTTTAAAACCATTTTTCCTTTGAAGTAACTCATTTAAATATGTCTAGAGCCCTTTTTTTGTGAACCTTTTGGAGTGTTTCTACAGAAACATAAAATCAAAGGTACATTTAAAGATATTTTCTTAAGGTACTGCTAAACCAACAGTTTTTGTGGCCCATTTTAAGCCATATTTACTCATTTTGCCTAAAGGAACAAGGAGGAATAAAACAAGGGGAAGATAAAACCCCAGATGGTAGCTCATCACCCCTTTTACCACCAGCCAAAAAATAAATCACCACAGCACCAAATCCACAAGCATCCTATTTTTGTATGTCATTAGCTGCATTCTCAATTTGAGTGACAAGTCAGTGGAATCCTTTCTAAAGTCTTTGTGGCAGATCACAGCATTTATGGGCTTCCTCCTTTTTGTGATAAGCCCTGTTGGGTCCTGTTGGGGAAACAAGAAATAATAGCTCCAGTCGAGCAAAAACACTCGCTTACAAGTTACTTACAGTGTGTGGTAAGTGCCCTTGGAGTATTACGCTCACGAAATGCCATTGGAGTTCTGAGGTGTGAGTCACTTCTGGCTTGGGGGTGATAAGGGAATTGGGCATTAGAGATGGGTAAGCTTTTGACAGATGTGGAGATTAGAGTGTGTTTCAAGTTTATTTTCATGGTCTGTACCTTGGCAATGGAAATTGCCATTCCTTACATGCTAGAAGTTGACGTGCTCATGTAGTCATTACAAACTAACCAGGATATCAGGCTCAGGACTTTACTTAACAAAACAAAACAAAAAACAAAACCCAAAAACAACCAAAACACCAAGATTACTGCTTGCCAGCTAAGTGCTCTATTCTAAAAATATATATGTATCTTGAGTAAACCTGATTTGTTCAAAGACTGCTTTGTCTCTACCTGTTTGTGACTCAGAAAAATGAAGTCTCATTGTAATGTTAACCTAAGGCATTATGACAGTGGGTTGCATACTAATTAATATGCGGGAAGGGAGAAATTTAGTTACAGAGATCATTGGTGCTGATGGGACAGCTCCCTTTTTTTTTTTTTTTTTGGTCTGGAATAATTTCAGGGAGTGGTAGTACTGTTCTTTCCTAAACTACTGCCTAGTTTTCTTTGACTCTAGAAAGCCAGGAGGACCTGCAAAGTTGTCCTGTTGGATTTTGTGAAGAATTACTGCGGGGATTGGAAAATAAAGGGCAGGCAGACTTTTTTTAGACCAGCAGGGATCAATTGAATTTGAGCAGTTTGGGTCTGAGAAAGCTAAAGTGAAACAAACTGACTGCAATGCACCATATTGTCCCAGAGGGTGTGTACAATAGTCAGAGGTGCCGTGTGTTAGAGCCCCAGCGTTAATGAGCAGGAATAGGGCTGGGGAGGGTTTGAGCCTCTTGAGGGCTTTCTTCTAATTGGACTGGGAGGGAGTTGGCTATTGCTCCAGTGCTTTCCTGCAAACACTGTCTAACGAGACTTATGTATCTTGAGCTGTTGCTTTGCTGGGAGCTGTTCTCATCTTGACATTTCCAGAATCTAAACTACATTGAAGAGAAGGTACTTCTTTTTCTCATCCGTAGTCTGACCTGTCTGATAATCTGTGCAGATAAGTCACCCATTTTTCTGGAGCCTTTTAAATACGCTCTGAAGAAAGTCAGGTCAGGTAAAAAGAGCCAAATGGCAAGCTAGGAAAAGGACCTCTTAATGTAGCTTTTGTTCTTATTTATGAATTTTAGGTGAATTCTATGCCCCTGGAAGGTTAGGGTGGTTGTAGCGTGCTTTGGACATCTCCCCTGTGGCATAATAGTGCCCATTAGCATTTAGTAGGTACTTAATTCATCTTGAATAAGTGCATTTTCTCCCTCATATTAGTGTGATCTAGGATTGGGAGAAAATTAAGAATCCAGGTTTATTCTATCTAGGTAACTCTGTGTCAACTGTTTTAAAAGGAGGAAAAGACTGTTGTGTCAGTGTTTTGAAATTCATCTGTATTAATCGAGTCATATCTAATCATTGTCTTAATCTAGGAGTAAGAGAAAAAGTTTTTTTTTTTTTTAAACCCACATTTGTTCCATTAAATCATTTATAGTCCCTGAATCTAGACTGGTTCATTTTCTTAAGGAATCGTTTTTGGAATAACTTTTTTAAAAAAGCCATCTGCTTATTACATCTTGTTCTTATCATTTTTTTTTTAAGTAACTTTGTTCCTTATGGACACATTTTATTAGAGATTAATGAGATTAACGTTCGGTTTCTGTACTAAAACTCTACATGGATCATACCCAAAAGCAAATATCTAAACCGAAAAGTGGAAGTAAATACCCCTCTTTTTCCAAGAGCCTTTGTATTGACCATTTTGTGCCCAGCTGGTCTTTTCTGCTTCACTTCTTATTACACTAGCTTATTGCCCCAGTCGTGGACAGGTACAGAGGGAGTGTGCGGGGTGGCCTTTCTACTCGACATGACAAAATAGGCTATCAAAAACTGTGTTTTAGTAATTCACAGAGAGACAGGCTCTCTGTTTTCCTATTATACTTGGACGGGAGAGCCTTTTACCTTGTGAAATGAAATTGTAACTACAGTGGAAAAATCTATCAACCCATGCCCAGAGTCTGCTTGTGAAGAAATGCTGGATGGGCGGCAGACCATGCTGAATTTTTTCATCAAGATTGAGAGTACACCTGTCTATCTTTAGTTTTGGTTCTCCTCTTTTTGGTCTTCAAATGACCTCTGTCTTCTGGGTCATATTATATTACCCAGGAGTTGCCGATCACAATTATGGACTCGTTACTGCCTTGCTGAAATGTTATTTGGTGAAAGTTAGGAATTTATGTAAAATCAATGGTAGAATTGATGAGATGGTTACCAGACCCGGTAGCTGGTAACTCGTTTCATGTTTGACTTCTCAACTGAGGCAGGAGGGTAGGCAAGGAGATAACCACTGGAACATTTCTAAAAATGACTTTTCTTGGTAAAAGTTAGACATTTATCCTGTCCTACATAAAACCACCACCATTGTCAATTTTTTTCCTTTTTAAAAAAGCTCCTAGGTTTAATGTGACACATCTGCGAGCATGGTATAAGACTAATGAAAGAAAAATATGATACCTGGCCCATAGACCTTAGAGGCTGAAAAAGGACTTGATCAATCTGAATGTCTGTAGCATAGCCAAAATATAAAATTGGATCTTCCAACCCATTGTGACCCAGAAAGGGAGACCATGCTGTTGTTAGATTACATTTTAGATTTTAGAGGCTTCAGGAAAAAGTGAAGGCAACAGTGAGGACCTTGGCCATTCTGTGGAAGACTTGACTAACAATCTTTATTATAAAACACTTTCATATTTTCTTAGTAATTTAATTTGCTTGGCCTTCGACATACGTGACCTTATTTATTCCTTTTAGCTGCTCAGCAAGATGGGCTGGGCAGAGACCATTGCCACCATTTTACAGGTGAAGAAACTAAGCTATAAGGAGATAAAGGGGCTTGGACAGGATTACACAGCTAGTGATAATTTGGGGATAGTTCAGTTCACTAAAGATAGGAAGCAGAGATGAACACGACATGACTCCTGTCCTCATATTTGCTCTGACTCTTCATCTGTTGTTCTTTCAAATATACCCCACCTGTCTCTTGAGGCTGTTTTGTGTGTGTGTGTGTGTGTTTTTTTTTTTTTTTAGATTTTATTTATTTATTTGACACAGAGAGAGCAAGCGAGAGAGACAGAACAAGCACAAGCAGGGGGAACGGCAGGCAAGGCGCCTGATGTGGGGCTCGATCCCAGAACCCTGGGATCATGACCTGAGCCGAAGGCAGATGCTTAACCAACTGAGCCACCCAGGCGCCCCTTGAGGCTGTTGTTTAATGAACAGTCATCACATATGAGTTAATAAATACTTAGTTCTGCATGGCATTGTTCAAGGGAGGTAATGATAGTGCTTATTACATGCCTGATTTGTATTCTTGTCCTATAGACATCTGACTCCACAGTGGATGGATGGATGGATGGATGGATGGATGGATGGATACATAGATGAAATGTCATATATACTAAATAAGCATATAAATAGATAAGATTTTTACAATGTATCTGTAAGGACTTTTAAAGAGAATATATTTGGGAGTTTCTTAGATGAGGAGGATGAGAGGGAGTTTTCAGCATCTTGTTTCTTCCTGAAATTTTTAATAAGTTTTGGTGGAAATACATGATAGATCTTTGTGATTACAGTAGGGTCATTAGCTAGAACTTACTGGAACCTAGCCCTGTTTAAAGCTGGTATGTATTTCCCTGTGCATTAATATGAAGTGTAGTGGCAAAAGTATCATTTTTGGAATCAGATGGACCAAACATTCTCTCTTACTGTTGTAGTGCCTTTAGCTAAATTACTTAACCACTTTGAGCTTTTAGCTTTCTGACCTGTAAAATGGGATCACACGTATCTTACAATGCCCTTGTGAAAATTTGGTAGCACAGCACTTGGCGTAATGATGACTTTGAGATATGGTGGTTATTACAATGGCGACCGCTGCAGTCTTTAATTCCTACTAGTCAGGGGTAGCTCTGGGGTTTCTAGGGGTTAATTTGGTAGCCGGTTTTTGTTTTTTAAAATTAATTCAAACAACTTCTGTGTTTTGGTTTACTATATGTCAAGTATGATATGTGGTCTTTTGTGTCAACCGATTTCTGGTTAATGAAGACTAGACTAGACACATAAAGGAGTTTTGTCCAAAGACCTTTAAGCTCTTTTACATATTAAGTTTTGTAGCACTCCGGTGTTTTGGGTAAATATCACTTTAAAGAGTGAAAGAGGATGATACCGATAGCTTAGTTAGTTGTACATGATGATCAGCTGGTCAGTTATAAATGAATAAAACCAACCCCCCAATAGTTTTTCTTTCAGCAAAAGGTGTTCATAAAATACCTGGCACATTAGCTGGCAGTTAGCAAGTCCTATCATTGCTGTTACTATGTCCTTTATCTTTCCTTTTACTTTTTTCTTTCCAGTTCTATTGAAACTGCTCTGATTCTGACCTTGTCTCACTCTGGACTCTTGTATATGGTATCTTTTCCTCCAGACTTGGCTCCCTGCCCAGCCCTCCCCCTCCAGCTACCTGCTCATCCTGCCTCCCATGTGCCCACCCCTGCCCCTGGCACTGTGCGCTGGAGTGCAAGTCTGTACACAGCTATTAGGTTATTCTTTCAAAATATTTTCTTCATAGCGTTCTAATTGTAATTTTCTCTCCTTTCTCCCCTTTCTTCTGTCCTTCCCTCCCTCCCCTGATCCTATGTGTTCTCCTCTTTGTGTGCCATTGTACATTCCAGTCTCCTTACTCTTATTCCCGTGGCTTGGCTTTCTCGCCCTTTTGCCCTCATCCCTTTTAGTTGCCTTTTTAGTTTAGTTGAACGTCCTCATTTTGTAGATGAGGAAACTGAGGCCCAGAATGAATAGCGGATTTGCTTTTGTCACCATCACAGTACTTTCTTCATCGTAGACATTCAGAAATGCAGGTTGGCAGATTGGTGTCTGTGTGTGTGTGTGTGTGTGTGTGTGTGAGAGAGAGAGAGAGAGAGAGAGATTGAGAGAAAAGAGAATGTGTTTCCAAGGTGTGAAAGAAAAGCAGTTTAGTTCTGCCTTCCAGTTTCCAAACGTAACTCCTTTTTTCCTCTCTTTCATGTTTTCTTTGTTTCATATATATCTTCCTCTTTCTATTTTTCTCTAGTGTTTATCTCATTGTTCTTCCTTTGATGTGCATAGTAGCTCAGTGTTTGAGGGGAGGGAGCTGGGAGTAAGGGGAGGTCTAGTGCAATCCAGTGTAAAGCCTTCCCTCTACATCTGAAACTGATTTTGTCCTGCCCGCTCTCTGCCGACCTCTAGGTGCACACCAGCCATCTCGTCTCAGAAATCATTACTGCCTTCGAAGGTGAACTATACAGGGTAGTTCAGATTATAGTGAGTTCCAAGAATTAAATTGTGCGATAGAGTTAAGGGCGTTGGCCTATTTCTCACTGGAAAAGCAACCTCCTGAGCAATTTATTTGAAATTTTGAAATTAATGAAAATGCAGTGAACCTATGGAATAAGTGACCAGGAAGGCAACATAAGGAAAAAGACTGAGTCAGTTAACATTTACTAAACACCCACTGTGAGTAGAACCTTGTTGAAGAGATGTTAATAAAACGACAGTGTATTAAAGGTGAACGGTAATAAAATGATTGAAAGGAAACAGAAGGGAAGCAAAGATTTTAATAACATGTCAGTAAGGTTTCGGTATGTACATGATGCCCTTAACACTTTTCACATGTGTCCATAGCTGTGGTTGATTTGCTTCAGGAATTAACAGATATAGACACCCTCCATGAGAGTGAAGAGGGAGCGGAAGTACTCATCGATGCTCTGGTAAGTTGCACATCCAGCTGGGGTTTTGCGGGTGTGTGTAGGTGTTAACATCATCACCATTGTCTCTGTGAGAGGTACCAGCTGGGTGCGAGCTCTGTGGCAAGGCCGCACTGAATGAGGAGAGTAAGAAGGTAGAATTGCAACTTGTGGGGTTGTGGGGTACATGATACTCCAGAACTGTGTTAAGGAGGGGTTATGGTGGCCTAGCATTTATTAAATATCTGCTGTAGGCGGGACTTTTCTCATTTTTTTCCACTTTATATGATGTTCACCATATCCTCTCAGGTGGGTATTACTGCTACAATTCCCATTTCCAGCTGTGACATTGAGGCTTAGAGAGGCAAAACAGCTTGCCCTCGGCCACACAGCTGGGATTTGAACCTGTGTTCTCTTTGACTCCATGTTCCTGTTCTTCGGCCTCCAACTGTGGGGCTGCTGATCTTTTCACAAATGTCTCTTCTCTCCTCTGCAAGCACCAGTGAGGACAGATACCATTATTATTTTATAGATAGGAAATCAGAGAATGTTAAAAGCAAGAACAAACCTTCCAGCTCATCTAGCCAGAGTTGCAGCCCTGCTTGTAGAGACAGGGCTGGTGGATTTCTGTGTGTCTTTTTTGTGGGGCCTGGGTAAGGCTTCAGAGTCTTCCAGACAGCAGCCAGTCAAAAGTTTATATGTGAGTTACACCAATCTGTTCTCTTCGCCTCCTTTACACGTGAGGAAACTCAGATACAGAAGGGCAGCCATCCAGTGGGTCACTCATCCAGGCCCTATACAGCTGAGAAGAGAGCCTGCGTGTTCAAGTCCCCACCACACCAACTTCCCTCTTTCACCAGTGATCGTAGAGGCCTCCAAGACTGGAAAGGCACCACAGCTGGCAAGTGGAGGAGGGAGTCTACTCCAGCCTCTTACCCTGGCACCTCATATGGGGCTGTGTCCACCCAGCAAGCTGTCTCCCTCCCCTAGGAGGGAGTTAATTTTCCTTTCTCTCCGTTGTCTTCTGTTGTCTGGCCTTTACTTTGTGCTAAGAATGTTAGTAAATACTGGTTTTGATGAGTCTACAGTTTATCAGAAATGGCTGCAGTCCCTTGTTTTAGAAGCACTGGGGTGTTTGTTAGGCTATATTCTGGCCCCATCCCAAACCCTCTGAATCAGAATGGTTGGGACTGGGACTCCGAATGATTTGACACCCCATCACTGCTCCACACACCCTCTCCTCGCTCTGTCTCTCTCAAGGTGCTTGACACGAAATTTCCCATGTGCCATGCTTGTTGCTGGCACTTGGTGTGAATGGAGAGGCTGTGAACCCACTGGACATGGAGGACTATCTCCTACAGAGCGTGAGGCTGGAGTCCAGCAAGGCTATTTATGACTGAGTTTGATGAAAATTTCTATTGCCGTTTTTCTTTCAAGCTCCTTCCTAGAGCGAACTGCCACTTTTGTAGAATTCAAGACCTTTATTTTTCCTTCGAACCACTGTGCAGGAAGAAAAGGATGATGTTGGGTTGTCCTTTTGAGGAGCATCTGAAGGAAGGCTGTGGTACTTGCTCCTGCTCTGAGTCCCCACAGTGTCATTTGTGCAGTCTTACCTTCCAGAGGTTAATTACAGTGGCCCTGAGTGAGCCTTCCTGCCTGGTCCCTGGGCTGATTTTAATTACCATCCTTTGGCTGTGTGAATAGGGGAGACGAGAGAGGAGCAGCTAGCCTGGCTGCTGCCTGTAAAACACACACACAAAAGCCCCCTTTGTGTTTTCTGTGTCGCTAAGCCTACCAACCAAAGCTGGATCGTGCAGATTTTATTGTTTGTTTGGAAAGGAACAGTTCATCCTCAGTCTGGGGAGCCATTAGGTAGCTGCTATACAGGGTTTTCTGTTTGTTTAGGTTTTTTTTATCATCATTTTAAGATTTTGACTCTTACAGCTTTATACTGGTGGGGCCGGTGTGAGTCACGATTGAACGATCCTAGACTCCTATATATTATTTGCTTGTCTGCAGCCAGTCAGAAGCCATCAGTAAATAACAGAACGGAACTGGTGGGTGGTCTTTCGTTATTTATTTTTTTACCCTTGTGCTGCACTCAGGAGGAAGTTCGATAAGTATTCTCATATTACAAGGGTTGAGTTGTCTTTGTAGTTTTAATTTGGGGCCAATATCAGAGGCCTGGAATTGCATGAGCAGAGGCTAGAGGGCACGGAGCAGAATTTATTGTGGTGTGCAGTTTGCAGTTATTGCCTTGGTCTTTTTCCCAATTGGAAGTCCCAAGCAATAGACTAGCACATTTGTGGGGAGAGAGTGCTGTCCCAGCATCTTGAGGGATCTTTGGGGCCTAAAATTTGGTTCACTTCCACTGCTATTACTTATGCAAAAGGTGAGTATTTCTGCTTTGTAACAAATTGATTTGGTAGCCTGGAAAATAGTGTCTTTTCTAAGAGTAGTAAATGCAAGGGTATGTTGCTTTAATAGCACGTCTCTGGCATACCTCTCTAAAGAAGTCTTAGGACTTCTTGAGAGTTGTGATTAGATGACAGCCATTTCCTACTTTCTAGTCCCCAAATTTGCCATGTGCTTGGCAGCCCCATGCCTTTGCTCCCATCTGCCTTCAGCTTGGCAAGCCTTGCTTCTCCTGGGCTACCTGGGATACTCCCACTCATCCTTGAAAGCCTAACTTAAAGCTTTATCTCTTCTGAGTTTTGCCTTTTTTTTTTTTTTAGGCTCATCCCCCCACCCCTCAGCAGAATTTGTGTATTTGTGTTTTTTTAGCACTTTGTATATCCTGGCACTTGTCACATTGGCTTGTAGACATCTGTTATAAGTTTGTCTTTCCTGAGATGTGATTCCCATCGAGAGAATGGCTAGAGTGGTAGCTGTATCATTTACCAACTGTGGGTCCTTGGGAGAGTTACCTAATCCCGATGTACTTAGTTTCTCCTTCTATAGAACGGGGATAACAGTAGTGCCTATTGCATAACACTGAAGTGAGGAATAAATGAGCTATTTAATAAATCTTCAGGACAGTGTTCAACACAGAGTAAACACCCAGTAAATGTTGGCCATTATCTTCATAAAGGTATTATGCCTGGAACATACTAAGTTCTTAGTGAATGTCAAGTTAAAATGATATATATCATCGGCCATACAGCGAGTGCAAACATTTTTTTTTTTCATTTTGACAGATGTTCAAAAACATTTTGAATGACTACTCAAAAATTTTTTTTGAAGAGAATGGACTGAAATAAGGCATGAGAGGATAGCTGTTTAGCTTAAAAAAAAAAAAAGGATGAAATGAGTAATGATGATAATGCAAGGTAGAACATTAAGAACAGTTACGAGAGATGTAAGCTTCTGCGGAAGTGGGGAAGAGGGAGCAATCACTTGTGAGGGGAGGGATCAGGAAGGACTGCAGAGCTGCAGCTATTTACTGTGACCTCAAAGGGAAGCTTTGACGGGAGGATGTGTGCAGGTGTCCCAGCAGAGGTAGAAATGTGCCTGGGCCATGACATTGGCCGTAGTGGCTAGGAGCCACCATTCGTTATGAAGAGTTTCACAAAAGTGGCTTGGATGTGGAGACTCAGGGAACTGCCCTCCATACCCATTCTTGCACTCAGTTAACCCTGCGCAAACATTCAGTTTTGAAGTTCTGTGGTGGTGTGGCTTGGGGGTGTCAGCGTTTGTGCCTCTCAGGTGAGGCTGAGCTTGGCAGATTTTCAGTTGCTCTAAAGGTATTTATTATGTAAATTTTTATCCCTTCTCATTTTTATCATTTTTATCACTTCTCATTTCTATTAATGTCCACCTTCATTTGTATTTGTTCCCAAGCAAAATTCATTTGTTCGTTCGTTCACTGAATGTTTATTGAATGCTTTGTATGTTCTAGACTCTAGGAATGGGGAATATAGCAGTGAGCAAGACTGACAGAGTCTGCTTGTATGAGGCTCAAATTCTAGTGTGCAGAGAAGCAGTAAACAAACGAGAAAGCAGATAGTGATTCTCCATTACATAAAGAATTAAAATAGAGTGACATGATGTATGGTGACTGGGAAGTCACGTTAGATTAGATAGTCGAGGAGGGCCTGAGTTCAGCATGACATGAAGAAACCAGCCATTCAGAATGACTGAGGGCAAGATAGGACAAGTGCAAAGGACGACGTAAGGCAGAAATGAGCTTGACAGATGCGAGGAACAGAAAAACTGTTTGAGCACAGCTGGGGAGAGGGGAGAGAGTGTGGTCAGGGCCAGATTGCTCAGGGTTTTGTAGGCCGTGGTAGGAAGCTGGGGTGGAATTGCCGGTGTGAAGGGGAGTAACTGGAGTATCTTGGGCAAGGGAGTGTAACGTGGTCTGACCTAACATTTTAGGAAGACCCATTCTTGGCAGCTGTGTGGGTAATGAATTGGAGGAGCAAGAGTAGAAGCTAAAATATTACTAGATAGGTGGCAACAGGTGTAAGTTTTGCATTCTGACCATATTAACATTTGTATCCTCTAAACTTACTGCTCGGTCAAGATTCAGTGGATGCGGGAGGTTTTTTCTTAGTTTTTTAAGTACGAAATTTCTAGAACTCATAGCAGGTAGAAAATTTTACTCCACAC
Organism: Potos flavus; assembly: GCA_028534135.1. NCBI lineage: Eukaryota > Metazoa > Chordata > Mammalia > Carnivora > Procyonidae > Potos > Potos flavus. Next base: position 103,421,610 of record CM052885.1, read on the forward strand.
TCTTAAGAAAGGTTATTGACAGATTGTACAAGATAGAAAAAGAATCCTTCAAACCTTCTCATCGTCCTTTTTAAAAATTTTCTCCTTCTCTTTTGTATCCATCCTCCCTGGGCAAGGGGAAAAGAATATCTGAACATGCCCTTGAACTTTGTCTTAGTAGGACCTGCCGGAATATTGTTTAGGAGACCTGCTAACAAGGAAAGGTATCCGGTGACTTACCAGAAAACATCAGGCTTAAGACATTCATGATTTCCAAGGCCAGAGTTGCTCTGGCTGACACTTTGGTCCCTGACCAGGATTTGTTTTTGATTTCGGGTTTAGTCACAGGTCCAAAAAATTGGCATGAAGGTGGTAGACCCAAGGGGCTAGAGCGAGTAAGACAGAATGCTAATTTGTGCTTCTTACTAGGTGATATCCAGAGCTATGCATAATACGGATATTTTTCCAAGGGTTTTCTGACTAAATGTATTTTGACTGCTTTGACCCTCCTACAATCAGATAAAATTGCATTTAACCCAGCTAAACATAAACGTTCATACTTTGCAAGCTTCAAAAGGCTGTCTCTTAGAGATTTCTGTGGCAAGAAAAAATTTCCTCCAGCCAGATACCCATTCAGTTCTGGGTTTTGAGTGCATTGCACACTTCCACTGTCCCCCCCACCATTTTCCAGACAGCAGAGATGGGAGACATAGCTAAGGATCAAGGAAAGGGGGAAAATAATGCAGATAAAGGAACAATAAGCAATTCAAACGGGTGAAGCAGTTTGTAGAACCAACAGGCAGTGTGATACCCAGTGGATTTTCAGTGTCTGCTGCTTTAGGATTCAGGGAGATTATAAGTCAATCAGGGTGATTTAGGGAAAAACATACTGTGACATGGTTCATATTTTCCCCCCAGATGTTTTTCTGTTTCCTCTCACATACTCAAATTGTCCAATTAATTAAGGAAAACATTGCAGTGGATTTCTTTGGTGAAGCTTTTGCTGGCTGCAAGATTTGAGAGTGAGATTGTATATCTCCTTGGGATAAGAGGGGAAAAGAGCTCATTCTCATATTTACGGGCACCCTCAATTCTGGCATCAGTATCCCCTCAGATCTGCAGCTAGTGTCTTGCATTGTTCTTCATAGTATAAAGGGCAGACCCTAGAAAATTCTACCTCATTTATGATTCAGGTTCGCAAATTTAGTCAATAATATCATCTTTTCCCCCTTGCCAGATGCTTCCTTTAAGTGTCACCAAGAAAGAGCGGAGGCCTTATTTCAAGATCTGTCTCTCTTGCCATTGTTCCGTCCTCCGGCTCAATTTGAACTGTGTTGTAGGGTATCTTATACACAAGTGCTCAGGCAGTGTCAGTCGAATGAGCTCACACGTTTCCTTATCTCTCCTTTTCCCCTCCCCAAAGTGACAGGGTATGATAGGAAAAAATAGATGCTTAGAGTCAGTCACTTATGCCACAGCCGTTGTGACTTTGGCCAGGCTAGTTAACCTCTCTGGACCTTTGTTTGCTCACCTATATAAGCTGTGAGGATGCGTGATAGTAAACAGAGCAGTTTCTATAAAAGACCTGATTGCAGTACACAAAGTAAGTGTTTTGTCAGTTTATTTGAATGTACCGTAGCATTGCACCGCCCTTGGAAAAGTATGCCAGGACGAGTGAGGGTTTGGTGACTGCCTTCAAAGGACTGGAGTTTTTCTTGGTCTGTGGGAGATATGAATACTGAATGAGCGATGTCAGAAGGGGTCGAGAGCTAGATTCAAACTCTCTACTTAATTTTTGATCTAGGCATGCCACATAGTTTTATTTAATCTTGATAACTTCTTCCCATTTCCTAAGTGAGGCAGTCAGAGAGGATATACCACAGAGACACAGCAGGTTTTATCTTCCTGTGCAGGTTACTGACTGGCTACTGATGAGAAAGTTATTACCAGGTGGATAATCACTTCTTGATTATGCGGCGTTTCCTTAGTTACCTTCCTGGGTTTGCACAAGGGTGACCCAAAGGGCAGTCTCCCTAAGAGTACAGATTGTGTGCAGAGGGAAGCATGAAGTAGTATAAGCATTATCGCACCAAAGAAGGAAGGTTGGTTTTTGCTTCTCTACCACTGCCCAGTAGCCATTTGGTCTTGGCTAAGCCGTTAATCTCTGAATATCAGCTCTATGACATGGCTACTGGAAGTTTCCTATAAGGTTGTATGAATCAAATTAGAGAAATTTCATTGCTGTTCTATGCATTAAGTGTTAATACAAATGTCAGGCATTTTATTATGTTAATACTCTTCTCAAGAAGGAGTTAGAAATTCTTCAGAAGTAATAGTTTCATAAAAGCTTAACACAGAACATTCGGAGTGTTTTGAGTTTAACCCTAAATTTTGAGGTCAGTGTAAAGTATGGCAAGTAAACTTCCCAACTAAACATCTCTTGGTGCGGTGGTCTAGAAACATGCTTTTGACTTGAACAAACTATTGACCTGATTTAAGATGGCGCTTTTGCAAGGTGTTTGTTTCAATTCCACAGGGAAGTAGAAAGACCAGTTCTGAAACTTGATTTCAGAAAGCCTAGGTTCAAGTGCTAACGCTAGTACTCATCAACTTTGTAACCTTGAACTTTATTTTGTCTTCTTAAGCTTAGATTTACTCATCTTAATAAGTTAGGGGTAAGGAAGCCTACCCTTTCTTTGCCTTGGGGTCACTTCAGGACTCAAAGAGGTAATGGGCCAGGAGAGCACACTGTAAACCGTGAGTGGTCGATTAGTTCTTCTGTTCATGCACGTGAGATGAAAGTATGGGAATGGGAACATTTTGGGACTGTTTTGTGACATGTATACCTCTCTCCTTTTCCTTCCCTGTCACTGAAGGTGGATGGGCAGGTGGTGGCCCTGCTAGTGCAGAATCTGGAGCGCCTGGATGAGTCTGTGAAAGAAGAGGCGGATGGGGTCCACAACACTCTAGGTGAGGGGCAGGGCAACCAGTGATCTGAGACCTTCGTCTCGGTGCTCATTTCTTTCTTCCTTCATAATCGAGTCAACAGCAGTGGTGTTTTCTTTCCTTCTAGTCCCAGACTGCCTTTCCAGAAATGAAGACCCTTGTGTAAATTTCATATAACTACAGCTTTGCTTTGGCTTGCAAGTAATAAAAGCAGAAATCCACTAAGTATGGTAACTTCCTGGACAAAAACTGGCTCCTTTTAGCAGGCCTTTGCGTCCAAATGTTAGGGTCATGTCTGTGCAGGGTGAATTTTTTTTTTTCTTTTAAGCTTTAGAAAGTGTATATTTTACAATTTTTAATCCCCCTTATATTGTTTTTTTTTCCTACTCCCTTCAGTGGGACTACAAACTTTGGAACAGTGGAATACCTTTATAAGACAATTTATTTGAAAAAGAGTTAAGTGTTTCTTTGTCTTATGTGTAGTTTGCCATGTAAGCTGAATTGAAATATTGCTTTTAACTTGGATGCACTTTCATCATATGTTAATTTAAGTGGGTGTCTTTGCAGTATTTCCCTTCCTCCTCCTCAAATCTCCCAGGTCTTTCTCCCTGCAAAGTTGCCGAACCATTAGCCTATTTAAAATTGTGCTTTTGCATAGTCCTCTTTATCACTGGTCGTTGTCTTATTAAAAAGACCAAAGGTTACATATCTCAAGCAGAGCTTGAGAAACGAATGAGGCCCAGCTGAAGCAGAAATTTTGATGAGATTAGATTTTTCTCTTAGCTCTTTTTGTCTACCACAGATTTCTCTTGTAGTTTTATACCCTCTTCTGTGAGCATTATCATAAAGAAGAGGGAAGACATAGCACCGAGGGAGTACGAGAAGAGAGAACACAACAATCTGTAACTTGGGGGTTGGCTTTAGTCTAGAGCTGGAATTTGGCGTTACCATCTGTTAGCCTAATGCTGGATTTTGCTGAAAAGAAAGCTTATCAAAAGTCTTAACTGACTGTTAATAAAAAGGGCCTCATATAATGAAAAAAGCACCAGGCTGGCCGTCTGTAGAGACCTGTCTAGTTTCAGCGCGGTCACCTACCAGCTGCTCAGGAGGTCCATTCCTCTCTCATTTATTGAGCGCCTGCTGTTTGTGAGGCACTGTGCTAGGCACTGGGGCAGATTAAAGATGAATTGGGCATGGTCTTAATTCTGGGAGAGTCTTGATCGGAAAGGAAAGATAATACAGGGTGACAGATGGGGTAGTAGTCAGTGAACAGTGTGGAAGTGAGGAAGGGCCTCCAAAGGCAGCTGATTGGGGCTGAACATGAAGACAGGTGTGTTTTGACAGAGAAATGTGAGAAGGACCCTTGGGTGGGAGAGAGTCACAGTTGCAAAGCCGTGAGTGGGCGTGGGCTTGGGGAAAGAGTAGAGATGTACTGTGGCAGTGGAAGGTAGCAGTAGTGGGAGGTGGGACTGTGAGGCATGAGTTTGCTCAGATGGTGGAAGACCTTGTAAACTGAGCCAAGATGATTGGATTTGACTCTAGTGAGCAACAGGAAACCATCTAACGTGTAAGCAGAGGAATAAGATAAGGGCATTGGAGATTAAAATGAATGAGTTGATTTTCCTAGAAGATGTGAAAAAGTAACTTAGGGTATTGTGGTGATCCTCACCTCTCAGGGGTCTCTTACTTCTCTGCTGACGTGGCTTTGGATTCACTCCCTCAGGGGGCTGCCCACTGAGTCTTTAACTTGCCACTGGCTGACACGGGCAGAGGAGCGAGGATGAACATAAGAGGCATGGTGATTTCTTTATGCCTTTCTCCTTCAAAACTCAGATGTGATGTGTTCTGGGCATGGGGCTTAGAGAACGCGGAACTAACTCTGTCTCCTTTATAATAGTAACATATCCTAGGATATGGAGCAGAAGGGGCCCTGAAAGAAATGAAGACATTGGATGTGTTAGAATGGGACTATAGGGGATTTTTAAAAATATTCCCCTCTTTAGTATCATGGTCATGTAATAACTTTTTTTCCTTTGGCCTCCTAAGTTTTAATTTTTCTATTAAGCAGCAATTTGACCATTGTAGGAGATAGCAAGACCAATTATATTTGCTTCCGAGTACCTGACAGTTACCTCTGCCAGCATGGCCTTTCCCCTCTGTGCACATTATTTTGTGCAATTAAGAGGATCATGCTTGCCTCCCTTGCAGTATCTAGAGAAAGAGAACTGAAAGTGAATGAATCAGGAAGGGAAGAGACTGAATTCATCATCCCCTGATTTTTTTCCTAGGCTTCCTGCCTAGTCCCATCTCTTCAGTTATAGGTCTCTGGGACTCCAGTGCAATGAGGACTAAGAAAGCCTTCCTGGGCAGATATCCACCTTTCTCTGTGTTCTGCTCTAAGGTTGTTCCCTATTAGCACAGAGCATCTCTCACATTCCTTTTGTGAATTTCATCATTTTCAGTATGAGTTTTACTTGCAACATTACTTGCATTAAAAACAAACCATAGCATCTCTCTGGTTAATCTAATAATGACAACACAGCATCTGGCTAGGAGGAATACAGGAAGTGGGAAGAGGAATATGGTGTCTGTCATGGGAAGGCAAGCAAGCTTGTTGCAGATGGAAACAAAATTGTCCTCCCAAATGACTGCTGTCTGTCTCCCTTTAGCTATTGTGGAAAACATGGCAGAGTTCCGGCCTGAGATGTGTACCGAGGCTGCACAGCAGGGGCTTCTGCAGTGGCTGTTGAAGAGGCTGAAGGTCAGTTTGGTGTTGTGGGACGGCAGCTCACACCGCCCTTTGCTCTGGGCCTGGCTGAATTTGGCTCACCGGCACGGACGTTTGTCCCTTTTGCTGTGGGATCTAGTTTGGGAATCTTCACTGGAAGATCTCGTGTCTTTCTTTGCTTTTCCTCCGTTTGTTTTAAAAGAAGAGGCTTTAAAAGTAGCTTTTAATACCTCTGAAAATATTAAAACATTTTGTAAATACAAATAAATTCATGTGGTATAGAAAGTATAAAAGTAAAAGCTCCCCTCAGCAGAGTCCTTCTAGTTCCGCTTGCCAGAGGCAGCCACTGTTAACAATATTTTACCTATCCTTCCAGAAGTTTTCTGTGTATCTAGGAGTGTGTGTGTTTCACAAACAGAATTATACAATATTTTATTTTGCAAGTTGGCTTTTTCACTGAACTAATAGCTGCCTAGTAGTCTGTTTTATGCATATACCAAAATTAATTTAACCATTCCCCCTTTTTATAACACTTACTCACTGCTGTATAACAATTTTCCACTGCCATAAGCAGTGCTGCAGTGACTATTCTCATATACACATACACATTTTTTTCTTGCACACTTCTGTTAGTTTATCTGTAGGATAAATTCCTAGAAGTAGAATTGATAGAGATCAAAGGATATACACACTAACATTTTTGGTGGGTATTGCAAAGTTGTCCTGTGTAAAGGCTGCCCCACTGATTTGAGAGTATCAATTTCCCCTAGCAAAATTGGGTACTATCAAACTTAAAATTTTGTTAATCTGCTAAATGAAATCTGGTATTTTATTTTATTTTGGAATTTTAAAATCAGGGAAAGGATATTGGCTTCTACTTGTTTGTTAGCTATTTGTATTCATCTCTTTTAATTTACTGTTTATATCCTTTGCTCATATGTATATTTCTGTTGGATTGTTTATTCTCTTTTCTTCTTAATATAGCCCTTTTGACTATCTTTTTAACAATTAGTGCTGTCCCATAGAGTAAATGAGGAACAAGAGAGGCAAGAGCTTCTCTTAAAAGAGTTGTTTTAACCAAAGGGGTGATGGGAGGCAGTTTGAGACTGCTTATATGCTACTGAAATGGTCAGCAAGCAAGGATTCCCAGCTTTTCTGTGAGAAGAAGGCATTTGTTTATGGATAGAATGATTCTCTAGGTATTCATGGCCTTGCTATGCTTCAGAGCGTCACAGAGAGCCAGAAAGTCTGAGGGACGTCAGGACGTCAGGTCAGATTTATGCCCTGCTCTCTTGGCAGGGCTCAGGAAGAATGTTCTCCCTAAGATGGCATATGCCCCACGATTACCCTTCTTTCCGACCATCTAAGTCTTCCCTAACCCTACTTATTTAACCATTTGTTCCCATGAAATCTATAACACAGACTTACGTAGCACGACTTGGACGTATTCATACTCAGCTAGTCCGATACTACCATCGGTGGGTATGGGCACATTTGCCTGGCAGAGTATAATAAACTCAGTGCCTAGTTCAGTAGATTGCAACTCCCTTCATATACACACACACACACACACACACACCCCTGCCTTTTAGGGAAAAAAAATCAGGTCTGGTTAATTCATGCATTGTCATCTTTGCAACTTCCTTTTGACCTCCTCTCATGAGTCTTGATGTCCTTTGGTTTTAGGACTAGACCTGTTTCCCCATGTAATTCTCAGTTTTTTCTTTCCTCAACATTCAACACATTTTTATTCTCCAAAGCCTTAAAACATTCTGGGAATGAGGAGTGGAGGGGAGGAAAGTAGGACACAGTGTTGAGGGGATGGGTTAGATTACAGGGACCTGAGCTGTTCATGGGGGGGCCATAGGTGAGAGCTCCGACCTTAAAATATACAAAACAATCCAATGGCTTTTATCTCTGACGTCAAGACCAATTTCCTTCAGTTCCTTGAGACTCGATACTACTTCAGGGATCCTTAATTAAACCAGAATGTCAGGCCTCCTCTGCCCTTTGAAAGGTGTTGACACTTGTCAGTCTTTTTTTGAATTGGTAACAGGAAGGGAAATTGAGACCTTTAGGGACTTGGCTTGGATTACATTACCCTAATGAGAGTGATAAAGAGTCCCACTTGATAGTCTAGCAAGCTAGTGACTCTTGCCTTTTAGGCACAGCGTTTATGTAATCCTCAGGGCATAAATAGCCATGTTGCTGTCTCTAAAACAGTTTTTTCAAGGTTTCAGGGTATCTAAACATTAAAATGCTATTCGGTTATTTTACTAGTAAGCAAGTGCCCTTAGAAAAATCCTGTACTGCCCAGATCATTAATAAGAATCCTGCTTAAGGGTGAGGCCAGCAAGAAGGCATGTTTTAAAAAACAATGCCTTGCTCTTTTTTCTCATCATCTGGGGAAGTGCTTGTTATAATTTTCACCACCATGAACATACTGAATCTGAGTGCCGGGCATAGATCCTGACTTTCACTGGTAGAACTCTAAAAAATATAGAATTCCATGGGGCGCCTGGGTGGCTCAGTTGGTTAAGCGTCTGCCTTCAGCTGAGATCATGATCCTTGAGTCCCAGGATCCAGCCCTGCATCAGGCTCCCTGCTCAGCAGGGAGTCTGCTTCTCCCTCTGACCCTCCCTGTCTTGTGCACATTCTCCCACACACACACACACTCTCTCTCTCTCTCAGATAAATAAATAAACTCTAAAAAAACAAAATCAGTTTTCCAGACCCATTGTCTCAGTCTCTGTATATTTTAGAGAAGTTCCACCTGTGATGTTAATGGACAACCCTCACTGATATCCTCTGCTCTCTGGAGTTGTGAAATTTACTGTTAGCCGTTTCTATTCTGCACTACTCCTGCACTAGATTTAACACTCCATTTTCAGTGTGCCATTCCCTCTTCAAGAACCTCCCTCTACAAGATGCTGATGACCTCTCCATCAGAACCCACCTTCTCTGCCTACTTTTAAAGTCCCCTTATTCCTGGCCTAGTCTGACTTTTTCATTTCTCACTTTTTAAACGTTGGCCTTATTACCTTTCAGACATCTTTTTTACCTACCCCCTGCTCTGCAAAGGTCAAAATGATTTTGACCTCTGTATCTGTTGTTCATGCTCCTCCTTCCACCAGGAATGACTCCTGTCTTTCTTACACACTTCTCAGTTATACACAGCCTTCATTAACCAGTTTAAATCCCTAATCTTCCATGTAGCCACCATCATTTTTAGAACTGAAAGGAAATGTATAACTTCTATCGCAGATTAAAAAAAAATCGAGACCTGTGGAGATTAAGTGCCTTGCCCAAATTCATACAGCTAGTTAGAGATAGAGCTGGAATTAAATCCAAGACTCCAGACTTTCTTCATGCACCCTTTCCATGGCACTACTTTGCCCCCAGCCCACACCACTCTCTTTCTTGTCTGAATATCAGCCATTTTACTTTTTCCATGCTGGTACTTTTGTGGGAGGCAGCAGACCTGGGTTCTGACATGTACCTGTAACTCAGTGACATTTATCCTCATGAAGCATTTTTTCTTCATCACCTGGCAGACCTTCTTGGTATATGTGCTTATTGTCTTTCTTTAAGTATCCTTCAACTCTTTAAAAGCAAGGACTGGGTCTCCATTATTTTTGCATCTCCCAGTTGTTCTCAAGGTGTGGTTCCCCTGGCAACATGTTAAAAATGCAAATTATTGAACCTACCCCTTGATCCGCTGACTCCACCCCTCATGAGTGGGACTGGCAATCAGTTTTAAGAAGCCCTCCGGGTGAGTTGGAGGCAGGTTAACATTTGAGAACACCATAGTTTATGTTTCCTGTTAAGCCTTGCTCTTTAACTGATCATCCCGTATTTATTCAGTAGTCTTTGAGTAATTCTTCAGTGAGTGGCACCTTGATGAGTCCTCTTTTTGTGCTGGTAGCCAAGCACTATATAGAGATACGGATTTCTTCATCCACTAAATGAAATGTCACTAATTTGTGCTCATGAGGATGAAACCCACTGCAGACGATTGCATTAAATGGGTTAGCAAGTGAGCAGATAATAGGACTGTGAGTGAGACCGTCACAGTTCATTTTTATGGGGAATACAAGCTTATTAGGACGTTGTGTACTATTGAAAATAACACCCAAACTCAAAGTTTTATTTTTCCTTTTCTAAAGAAACAAGAACTAAGATTCCCTTTGTTTCCCAGTTAAGTCAGTGTTTCAGAAACAGTTGCAACATTCAGCATATGAGCTAATGAATTGAGAATTGGCTACATGATACTACATGTACAACTGGTTGATGGCAAGTTCTTAGCCTCCTATGACCAGGAGCTGGGATTTTACAGGGCACAATCTGCTTCAGCAATTGTACAGAGCTGTGGATGTGTCTGAACCTGCCCCATGTGTTCCAGGTACCAGAGGTGAGCTGCAGAAATAACCTGCAGCTTCTGGCTGCGGGTGGTAGCATAATTGTTTTGTACTTTCCAGAAAAGCAGCAGTTCCCAAAAAGGGGAAGTTTAATTTTATTCAAGGCTAGTACATGCTGAGTACAAACCTATGCTTGACTCTGTAATTACTCTGACAGCTGAAAGATTTAGGATCACCAGGCTCCTGGATAGAAGAGAGCCCCCAGAAGCTTCAAGTCCCATTGGTTAACTTTGCAAACTCCAAGAGACCATACCTCCTAAGTGAATTCTCCTTCCTCCTTATTTCCACTAAATATCCTAGTAATTTGGCGGTTTGATATTTCGTAAGCTTGGAGGCCATCGTCTCTAGCTGATATTTAAGTAGAAATAAAACTTCCTTGGTGACTTTTTGTCTTTGGCTAGACATGAAAGATTAGACTCTTCCCTTCCCACCGGACCCACACTTTCCTTTATTTCTTTTCCACAAGATTACAAAATTTGGTTGTCATTGTCATCACCATTAGGTTTTCCCCATCTGATATGAGTGTCATATGTTGGCTATTGATTATGTGGGAAGCGTTATTCTGGATACCTCACATATACTATTTCTGATCCTTATAACCTTCCAAGTGGGTGCTGCTATCCTCAGTTTACAGATATGGGAAGAATTCCACAGAGGGGAAGTGATTGCCCTAACCCCACGGGAATTACGTGGCCGAGCCTATGACAGTTGGGCCTGGGTATCTCCAAAGCCTCCCCCTCTTGCAAGGTACTTTCCAGCTGGTACCCCTTTCAGGCTCTGAAGCATTTTGGGGCTCAGTGTTGGGGAGTTATGGGGTCTAATCATTTTGACTTTCTGATTAGATTCCTCCTTCATGCCAATTTTTCAAAGAACCTATATTTTAACAGAAAAAGTGATAAAATTGTTATTTTGATTTTTAAAAATTTACTTTGGGCAAATTGGAAACTACTTGAAGTATCATAGCAAGCAGGAGATTTCCTGGGGGAATCAGGAATTCTCAGTAGAGGGGAACTAGCTGTTGGGTGCCTGTGATGTATATACTGGTTAATTTAATCCAACTACCCCATGAGGAAATTACTACTTATTTTTACTTAACATAAGAGAAATCGGGCAAGAGAGGCAAAATAATTTGGCCAAGATCACGTAGCTGGAAACCATTAGGACTGGGATTCTAGCCTGGATATTTCTGATTCCAGTCATGAGAAAAACTTCTAGTACCTAATTTATGTTAGGTACTTTTCTAGTACCTAATTTATGTTAGGTACTTCCATATTACCTTATTTATTTCTCATAGTAACTCTCCTGATGTTATGTTATTTATTTTATTATTTTATTTTTATTAGGATGTTATTTTATTACTTGCTTTTTACAGATAAGGAAACTTAAGACCGAGATATGTTTCTTGGGTCATAGATGCCCACTCTCAGTTCATGGTGCCCTGGATGTCTTAGGAATTTCATTTCTACGTGTTTACACGAAACTGTGCCCCTATGCCACAGAAGACCTAACAATCATGTTTATTAAGTAGTTAGATCCAAATGATTTAATACGTATTTATGTCCTAACAATGTAGTAGGCATTTGAAAAAGTAATACACATGAATTAAAAGAAAAAATATTTTTATTTTATATTTAAAGACCACAGTTACTTACTAATAGATGTGTGTGCCTTTTGAGTGCTGCACAACTTCTAAAACCTTGGAATACAGTTGAACACTACCACCCTTATTCCTGCTCTATACTGATTTTCACACAGTTCTTTTATTACAGCAACCACCAAAAACCAGCTTCACAAAGACAGGATGTCATCAAAAGAGTACACCTGGAGCTAGTAGTTAATGCAGTGTTCAACAGATGTCAGATGTCACTGTGCTTTCTTTGGAAATTTTAAAGTAACCTGCAGTGCCCCTGTGAATTGAGTTTGACATCCTAGGTACCTCGGCACACAGTTTGAGAACTGCATACTTTGTCTCATGTAGATAGTACATGCTCATGAGTCAGACCTAAGAGTATCAATCCTAGGTTCATATTCTTTTCTTTTTTTTAATATGACTGTATTACTTATTAAAATTAATTTTAATTCAGTGTAATATTTTTAAATGCCGTTGACAGTGGACAAGGTTCACGTCTAATTCACCTGTGTGCTTTCATGTTTAGTTCTTTGTCTTGCATATAGCAGGTGCCCAGTAAATTCTCGTTGAAAAAAAAGAGAAAATCTTTCCCTTATCTCGGAGATAAGATTTATAAAATCAAATAAAGGACAAGAGGCATTGAAATCACAGAAAGGCTATGATGTCTTTTGGCTTCTTTTAGTTAAGTGCATCTTGTTTCAAACAAGAGCCCTGGCCCTTGAAAAACTGCATATAAGTGAAGTGGTGTGGCTTAAGTCATTTAAAATACCAATACTTGTAATTTAAATAATTTAGGTAAGTAATTTTATTAGCAAATCCTTGATTCTGATAGAGATGCTTACCCCTTGGCTTATCATTGTGTTTTGGTTTTTATAAAACTGCTTTCCTTAAAGTGAAACACACTACAGATTGCATTTAAACCCTGGCCGTTATACTGAATTTCTGGAAACAAGGCCTCAAGCTTGCCCAGGGAACATACCCTGCAGTCAGTACACGTAAGACTTTGCATTAACAGATCTTTTAACCTAAGATGGTCAGCTTCCTGAAACCCTGTGGGGTGCACTTAGGCTTGACGAGAAAGCCGTGCATAGAAAACTGAGAAGTTGCTGGGTGTTGCTTCATTAGGGGCCGCTCTTCCTTCTTAAGTACAAAATCAATGTCCAAACAGAACTGGGAATAGCTCTAAGGTGATGGAGGTGTTAGCTCTAAGACGAACACTTCCCTGTCCTTTCCAGGTACAGAAATGATTTGTCATTTCAAAAACCTGGGTAGGTAGCAAGGCTGCTGCCGATTAACAATTGTTGTGTATGTGCCTGCATTTTAAGGACCAAGGGACAGTAAATAAAAACACATCGATGAGGTTTGCTGTTCTCCGTGCACCTTTATCCAAAGGGGCCTTATTAGTGGTGAGATATTCAAGTCTCACTACCGAAGCAACAATGTGGACAGCCATAAAAGATAGTCTCTGCAGTAGATATGTCCCCTCTGAAACACCAAGTAGCAGAGCGTGCAGCAGGGAAAGAATTGTGGGTAGTAATTTGGGTGTTAAAATATTAACACATTTCTGCATTTTTAATGTGGTTTCCTTTTTAAATAGTAGGCAGATTATGGCACACAAGCAGATAGGTTTATGATTTCAAATTAAATTTTAAGCATTAAAAAAAATCCAAAAGGAACTACTTTGTTATAAATACATTCAACTAATCTAAACAAGAACTTGCTTTCTTTTCACCTTCTCTGATCATCTGTCAGCTAATTTACAGCCTAATTTTATGATTGTAATATGTGAACAAAGTTTTGTAATGGATTTTAGTCTTAAAATTTCAAAACTTTCAATCATTCCTCTAGTTCACATGTGAGTATATACTGTGTGCTAGACAACAGTCCCTGGACTCAAAATGGGGGATCTGGGCAGGCTTCACTGAGGAGGTGACTTTCATATCTGGGCATTAGCAATGCGAGAGCCATCTAGTACATCTGCCATTTATGGTTTTACCATGTAGTATTTGAGTCTGATCTCTTGAGAGCAGAGGCAGACTTTTTTTTTTTTTTTTTTTTTTACCCTTAACCTGCCTTTTTGCTTTCTAACTTCTACTTCTTTCTAACTCAGATCCTAGTTCTTGTGAAAAATTCATCCTGGGGAAGGAAGCAAGTCCCCTTAACGTTTTTTCTCCTTTCTCCCATTTCCCCACAGGCAAAGATGCCTTTCGATGCCAACAAACTGTATTGTAGTGAAGTGCTGGCCATATTGCTCCAGGACAATGATGGTGAGGCTCCCTCTCCGTATTGATATTCTGTTAGGATAGGAGCCAGGCTTGTTTCAGATCATGACAGCAAGCTCTCTTGCCTTTGGCATCCCCTTGCTCTCCCTCTCGCTCTCTGTGCAGCTTTTGTACTCTGTCAAGCTGTATTGATTTTGTTTGCTGATGTATCAGTGTTAGACGGCTGTAAAATCTGACAGTTAGCTTCATTTTTTTCTTCCTCTATTTTTTTCCCCTTTTAGAAAACAGGGAATTGCTTGGGGAGCTGGATGGAATCGATGTGCTTCTTCAGCAGTTATCCGTGAGTAATTCTTATGCTTCCTGTCTGCCATGAAGATACATGGCCTGCTTTAAATGGGAGGTGGAGCTGGAAATTGGGGGAAGAAATAGGCCATGTGATGCAAGCCATATGGAGTACGTTGGCAGGTTTGAGGGTACAGTGGAGCTACGTAGTTTGCCTCCTTTTCTTAGTCATTTGCTCTTTATAACCAGATATCACTGTGTATCTGCTATGGATTTTCTCCGTCTTTTGATATGAGTCAATTCAGAAGGGGTGTGCTTCCTGCTTAAGTGTATATTCTTGAGCCGAGAATACCAAATTATTTCCAGTTGACCCACTCCCAAGATTTTTCACTTCCCTTCCTTTCAATCTGCCAGTAAAATGGATTCTCTTCATTTAGAATCCAGGTAAGCTCAAGGAGTACAAGTTCCAGTGCAGTGGGATAGAGGTCACAGAGGAGGATAGGGAAAGATGTTCTAGAAGCTGGAATAAGAAATTAGAAAATGCCATTTTCTCATTGTAAGAAATGTAAATCTAGTTGAAATGTTCCGCTGGCATTCTGAAAATACTTTTAAGATTTCTTCTAACAAATCTCATCTGTGCTATTCCAAAACCCAGACTGAAAATAGACCATTTGGATAAAATCTTGAGTGTTGGGAGTGTCTGAGATGTCAGTTTGCATACAGCTGCCATCTTGGTGCCAGCAGCCTGAGTGGCTTGGCCTCCACCCCAAAAAATAGAGCTTTGAAATGTGAATCTGTTTCCAGTTTTCTGGGAAGGTGCTTAGTCCTGTTCCTGCAAGATTATTGATCATTTCGTAGTAGAGTCTATGGGTACGCATATACTGTTAAAAGGCTTTCCTCTTAACATGCCGTATATGTCTGGCAAAGACAAAACGTCTGCTTTCAGCTATTCCTGTGACTTAGAGCCACAGCTGCTGTGTGAGGCAGTTCAGTAGCCCCGATGCTCAGGAAACTCTTCCTTAGGTTGTGGCTTCTGGATTGTGGTTTCTTTTAGAAGGAGTGAAACGAGTCGTGGTTGGGCTGGGCAAGTAGAGGGCTTTGGACGTAGCTGGCAAAGTTGTTTTTGACCTGGAGATGGTGATTTCAGCTGTATGTGCCTTTTATGGAATTGTCTGTATCTGTGTTCTAGTTCATAGTAAAAGGGTTTTGTTGGTTTGGGTTTTTGGGGGTTTTTTTATTATTGTTTTTTGTGTGTGTGTTTTTTTAATCTGCCTCCTTGGAGCTATCAATCACTCATGGACCCAGTGGTCAGTTGAGTTTTGGTTTTTTGTTTAACCTGATAGCTGTCTAATACCAGTGACTCAGAAAGTCCAGTTTCTCTAACATGAAGGCTGCTGCGAATTTTGTTTGGTGAGCTTCTGCTTCCTCAATCGTTGGGGTTATCAGGACAGGCAGACTTTGGAAATTGTTGAGTGCTAGCGGATGAAAAGATATTCTCTTATGGCTCTGTGCTTTCTGGTGTCTTCGCTTGACAGGTGTTTAAAAGACACAATCCTAGCACCGCTGAGGAGCAGGAGATGATGGAGAATCTGTTCGATTCACTCTGTTCCTGCCTAATGCTCAGTTCCAATCGTGAGCGCTTCCTGAAGGGTGAGGGTCTGCAGCTGATGAATCTCATGCTCAGGTAGGTTTCTTATCTCCTAGTGCTCCAGTTTTTTTGGTCCAGCTCCTCACTGTTAGTCCAAATTCCAGAACACATATCTATGGTCTTTGAGTCCATTGAATTTCTTAGATGTGAAAAACAGTAAGGCCTTCAGAGGTGTGTGTGTGCATGCGGTATGTGTGTGCGTGCGCGCGCGTGTGTGTGGTCTTCTCTCAAGTTAGAGTGGGTGAATAGAAAGTACATTTTGGTCTGTTTGTGCCCTATTGTGTCAGTTGGTGATACGACGGCTCCATTGAAGGGAAATGTCTTTTTGCTCCTTCTCTTACTGTGTTGGTTTTGGAAAATCTAGTCACGATCTTCTAAACATAACCTATGTTAATTTCTAAACTTTATATCACACATAGACCTATCTATGCCATATGTTTGTCTGTATTTTTCTTGTTGACAACAGAATATCATTTTTTACTTGTACATATTTTTCATTATATATTATTTTCTGTAAATTGCACTTGTGTTATGTGGCTAGCATAGGAGATATGAAAATGTGCAAGACAGTTTAGAACTTTTCTTTATAGTACTTTCCTTATAGATCTTATTATTTATGTTCTAATTCCTTAAGGTATTTAAAGTGGATGTCATGTTTAGTATTTTTCATAGAATCCTAATGTTGGAAGTAAATGGGAGGTAGCTTATGTCAATAACTCTTGAGAAATCTGGCTTGGAAGGGGGGTAGAGAAATGGGGACAGGAAGTGTGGTGACCAGACGGTGGTGTTTTTTTAAACTGAGAGCCACTAGAGCATGTTTGTGTGGCTGGAAGACACTAATCATTATTATTCTTCATGAAATCGAGCTAGAGTCTGCACTCTTGAAACTTCTGTTCATGTACATGCAAAACTCTGTTAAACTAGTTCTTTGAAAAAATTTTTTATAAATTCAAAAGTATATCTATTAAATATAATTTAAAATGTAGACATGCAAAACTGCTGTTAAAATGCTGATAAGGTACTATGTTGCTGTGCTTGTAAAGAAATGAGTAAGACAGGATTCTTTGCCTCTAAGATGCTAAAAAAAAAAACAGCTCTTGTCACGTAAACACAGCCCAACTTTGGGTGTAGATTTCTTTCACTCTTTTTTTTCTGTAATTATTTCCTTGTTTTTACCAGCTTTTTAGTCCTGTCACACATGTAATTTTCTATACTGTTTCTTTTTGAACTTAACATGGCATTTCCCATGTGGTGACGTAATCTGTGAGAGTTTTCAATAACTGCATAATGGACTCTAAGGAAGTATATCTTACTTAGTATTCTGTTGATGATATTGAGACTATTGCCATTGTTTTGATATTGTAGCAAATTCTACAATGATCATGTTTTTGTTTAAAACTATTTTTGGGGACGCCTGGGTGGCTCAGTTGGTTAAGCGGCTGCCTTCAGCTCAGGTCATGATCCCAGGGTCCTGGGATCGAGTCCCACATCGGGCTCCTTGCTCAGCAGGGAGCCTGCTTCTCCCTCTGCCTCTGCCTGCTTCTCTGCCTACTTGTGATCTCTCTCTCACTCTCTCTCTGACAAATAAATAAATTCTTTAAAAAAAAATAAAACTATTTTTGTATTTAAGCTTATCAAGGTATATGTTTCTAAAATATCTTCTCTTTAGGCCCATGTAGGGCTGGGGGCGCAGTAGACCTCTTCATTTGTCCAGTGCACACCAGACCTTGGACTGATTGAAAATCTGCCTTTGTGGAATTGCTTCTAAAAAAATCGTTTAAAGTGCAGAGAGGGGCATTGGAATTATTCGGAGGCCTTTAGTGTTCAGCTGATTTTTGTGAGCTTTATTCTCTTGAGTCTTCTGTTTGTTTATCTCCTTTACCCTTCTAATTGCCTGTCCTTTTGTTGAAATGACCCACCTTCTCTCGAGTAAATAGCATACAAAGAAGATGCATTTGGCTTCCTGGGCCTTCTAACCTTAAAACTGTACTCTACAGGGACTTTTCCCTAAGCTTCTTAAAGGTCTGAACTGCCAGTGTCTTTGGATGGTTGAACGCAAATATGAAGTGATGTATTCCTGTAGCATATGGCTTGATAATGTGCAACAGTGGGGAGCTGAACAAATAACCAGAAATATGGATTATTCAAACAGGAATGCTGAGATTCTGGGAGCCTAATTAAAAAGGTGCTCCAGAAGCCTTAGAAGCCGTACCTCTGTAGGATCTTCTAACTTTTCATTTCTGAATGCTGAAGTTACTGTTAGATTAATTCTTTTGCATTAACTAGCTATTTTAGCAGATTCAGCATTCCCTTTTTTCTCTTTCCCATGCGGCTTTGTTCTGTGTTATTTTTCTTCTTCAGACTCCCGAATGGAAAGTATTATTAATTGGGAGGGGATTTTTTTTTCTCCTACTGGATTCATCCTGATCTTCTAGCGAGAGCCGCCAAGTTGCTCTCTGTCTAGAGAGAAGCCCGTTCAGGACTTGGAGGCTGTAGCACTAGAAGTTCAGGAAAGTTCCTGTGGTTCCACTGCTCCTAAGTATTAGTCTTTACTGTGATTCAGGCATTGAGCAGTCATGAAATGCCCTCCTGGAAAGGTGGCAGTGTGGTATAGCATGGAAGAGTGGGCTTTGGGAGTTGAGGTAAATGTGGATTTGGAACATAGCTCTTTCACTTATTAGTGAATATTTGGTGAGTTACTCTAACCTTTCTGACCTCTGACCCTCAGTTTTTCATCTGAAAAATGGAAGTAACAATGCCAAATTTGCAGGGATTTATGGAAATTAAACTATATGTAATGTGTCTGGGGCAATTCTGCAGCTATTAACACACTGATAAAGTACTTAATATGTTAAGTGGTAGGCTTAATACAGAGAAGAACAAGATAGGACTCTTGCCTTCAAGAAACTCAGTCTCTAGTGAAGGAGGCTGATGTTAAGTAATTGCAATATAATTTAATGTGTAAAATGAACTGTTTCTCTGAAGGGTTTGCATGTCTGAGAACTTGTTTTTTTGTGCATTTCTGATTATTGATAAGCAAAAGTCATTAACAAGATAGTCATTTACCCATACACATTATCACACATACACATGTACTACCCAATTTAATATTTATCGACTTTATTGAAGCATAATTTATTTATAATAAAAATGCCCATTTTAAGTTTACAGTTTTAATTTTGACAGATGTATCCATCTTTGTTTTCAACACAATGAAGATATAAAATGGCAATGTCCAATAGAAATGTAATGCAAGCAAAGGATATAGTTTTATATTTTGCAGTAGCATGGTAAAAAGGTTAACAGAAACAAAATTAATTTTAATAATATATTTTATTTAACCCAGTATAATAAAAATCATCTCAACAGGTAATCAATAAAAAATATTACTGAGCCATTTTACTTTTTTTCCTACTAAGTCTTTGAAATCCAGTGCATATTTATATCTCAATTCAGTGCTAAATTTTCATAAAGTACTTGCTTTGTATCTAGATTTCGTAAGATTTATAGTTGAAATTCCCATACCTAAGTTTCTCCAAACATACTTAAATGTTTCCTAATAACTGAATCAAGTATCGGTGTTTAAATTTAAATTTATTTAGTCTGTGTTTCGTTTAGCTTGTGTCACTCAACGGATTCTGAGATTCATTCATTTTGCATGTATCAGTAATTTGGTTCTTAATCACTTTTAGCAGTATTCCATTATATTTTTGTATTCCAGAGTGTATCCGTTTTTTAATTTATTCACCTATTGATGAACATTTGGGTCGCTTCCAGTGTCTTGCTATTATTAATAAAACTGCTTTAAAGTCTTTAGATAAACATATATTTTCATTTCTCTAGGGTAAATACCTAGGAGTGGAATGACTAGGTTGTATTGGAAATGTAAGTTCATTATTAGAAACTACCAAGCTGTTTTCCAAAATGGTTGTATCATTTTCTATTCCCTACCTTCCCCCCACCCCAGCAAGGCATGAGAATTCCAGCATATCCTCCTTAACACTTGATGATTAGGCTAAATTTCTTTAAGAATCTTCTCCCCCTGTGTCGCTTTTTCAGCCCTGTCCTTACAACAATCTTCTCCCCCTATGTCACTTCCTCGGCCCTGTCCTTACACCCACCCACTCCCAAATGTTGAGGATTAGGTTCTAGCATCCTGTGCTTTTCCACTGTGGGAGCATTTACCGTTCTGTGTGGTAGGTATCTGCTTGTCTCTGACTATTCTAGAAGCCTCTTGAGAACAGAAACCAGGTCTTCTTCCTCTTTTATCCCTAGTACCTAGCAATAGATACACATTAAGTTCCCAGGAAACATTTTCTAAATGAATGAGAGAAGGATCTGAGAAACATTTTTGATGTTTTAAATCATTGGGTTATAGAATTTCTAGCAAATCCCATTCATAGACCTAAAGAATGAGGAGTGATTTATTAAAAGCCATATAGTTGAGAGCTCAATCTTCTGTCTACATGTATTTAGTCCTAATTTTCCCTGTCAGATTTTTTTAAAGATTTATTTATTTATTTATTTATTTATTTTAGAGAGAGCGCGGGAGGGGCAGAGGGAGAGAGAGAGGATCCTCAAGCAGATTCCACGCTGAGCACAGAGCCAGATGCAGGGCTCCATCCCAGGACCCTGAGATCATGACCTGAGCCAAAATCAGGAGTCAGCTGCTCAACCAACTCAGCCACCCAGATGCTCTTCCCTGTCAGATCAGGTTTTGAACCTGATCTTCAAGGCTCTGGGGAAGCCAGGCATCAGCTGCAGTCCCGGGCTCGCTGCCCTGTTTGGCCTGAGCTTGTGCTGTGCTGCAGAGGAGAAGCCAACACAAGTGTCCACACTTCACTTTATCCCCCTTGGGACACTTGAACCTCTCAACATTCTTCCTCCATCATCCTCCAAGGTATTTCAGGGTTATGGTTTAGGCATTCATTTTTTGTAACCTTTCTACTCAAGGTCCAGAGAATTCCTTCATGCAGATTTGCAGTCTCTCAGCATTTGTTTATAGGGACTATAAGGAGGTCTGCTACCTCTTCGCCTTTACAGGACAGGCCTTTCTCCTCTGCTTTACCCTCCCACCCAGGTGTTAGTGTAGTTGTCAGGTGACTCTTTTTCACTCCTGTGTTAAGAGTGTTTGGATTTTACAGTTCTTGACAGAATCAATAAGAAAAAAAAAAAAAAAGCTTTTCATTTTTTGTTTTTCCTCTGTCAAAGGACAGATGAAGACATTTTGGAAAGGAAGAAAAGATTGTTGAGGTGATATTTAAAAATGGAACTCATGCTTTGAAAAAAGCAGCAGATAGCCATCTTAGCATCTAGGAACCCCTCCCCTCAAAAAAGGAATTTCTTATTTAATCATAGTGTTTTGATAAGGAAAGAGAAAAGATGGGGTGAGCGTAGAAGGCACAGAACATCTTGGACAGTACATACTGTGCGTGTGTGTGTGTGTGTGTATTCCCCTGATGGAGAAAATACTGTTCATTCTTTTGCTTTGAGTGTCAAGAGTTATGGTACAGAAAGGAGGTTTGCATGGTCTTTGGCTAGCAAGAGAAGAGTTAAGATATGACTACGGTATTTTTGTAGCCAGGGATAATGGAGAGAAAAAGAAAATTTAGGGAAGTCACAATTTATTGTGAAGTTTAACAGAATGATCAGATTCAGAGAGTCCAGTTCACAGAAATAAAACTAACTTATACTTATGGGGGAAATGACATTATAGAATTTAGCCAGACATGAGGATAGAGCTATACAAAGTCCTCTTTACCCCTGGATGGAGACTGATTTGCCATTTCTACACCCTTGGTTATAGATATCTCTCTAGTAAGGTGGTTGCGGCAAATAGAAGATTTCAATATATCAGGTTTAATTATAGACTGTACTCCAAATCATTTGATTCCTGCGACCACAAAGCACTTTTTTTAACAGTATGTCCTGTTTCAAATGGTTCAGTGTTCTTTAAGAAACAACAAAGCCAGTGGGAGACAGAAGAATTACGTTGTCAGTTTCCTTGAAAACAGTGACATGAAGCTTATTACTTCTGTTGTAAAACCCTGTTCCAGTTAGAAAGAAGAGACCACTGAGATCCCAAGGGATATGTACAAATGCAGCTTGGGGTTGTGTAGCAGAAACACAGTGAACCCATCTTGGTTATTAACTGTATAGACGGGGTGAAAAAAAAGAAAGAGAAGGGTACATAGATACATCCCTTTAGGAACCACCAATTTTTCCCCCCTAAGGTTTCTCAGTAAGATTTTCCTTAATCTAAAGAAAAGTGTCTCTGACAAAGAAAACAAAAAAATGACGATGGTATACCATCTGCAAAGTCAGCTTTTGTAGCCCCGGATCTGGATCGTGGGCTTGAACCAAAGTATAAAGGTAGGCAGGCCAGCCTGGGGAACTTTTAAATCTTGAAATTTTATTCCCTTTGTTTTTACCTTGTTCTGTATTGGTTTTGTTCCTAATGAGCATGGGAAGGTCCAAACTCGATTGCGTTTTTATTCTTGTGGTCCTTTTCTGGTTTTTGTTGTTGTTGTTTTAAGAGCTAGAGCCTTTTCTTCTGACTTTCAGTCTCTGGGATTTAACCGAAAAAGCAAACTATAATGCAGACATTTTAGAAATCAGTTGAGCTTCCTGATGGGGTTGTATACAATGTGTGCTCCAAGCTGCATACACATGTCTTGCTTGTTGTTTGTCCAACGAGCAAGCGTTCCCTTTCCCCATTCACTGAATATTATCATTCTTTCTTAGATGGATAATAGTAGTTTGCACCTGTTCTCTGGGAACTAGAAAAACGCTTCAAAGCACAAAGTAATCCTTCCAACAACCCTCCAGGCTGGCGTTACCTCTTCATAAATGGAAAGTGCTGTGGCTGGGAAGACAGATTAAACTGAAGCAAGATTACTTGGCAGGAAATGGTGGAGGACCTGTCAGAGCCCTTCCATCAGACTTCATAGCTATTCATCATTCCAGCGCTGCTAAATTGTACATATTTAAAGTACACAGGTCGATGAGTTTTGCAGTGTGTATTGACCTATCACCTATCACTGCAAACAGTGTGTTTGCATCACTGCAAACATGACAACAAACATATTTATTGTACCCAAATGTTTCCTTGGGCCCCATGGTAATCCATAACTCCTCTCCCTCTACTTCAGGTCTCTAGGCAACCATTGGTTTGCTTTCTGTCCATTATAGGTTAGTTTGTATTTTCTAGAACTTTATGTAAATGGAGTCATACAGTATGTACTCTTTTTTTTTTGTCTGACATATTTAACTATAATTATTTTGAGATTCATTCTGTGTGTATCAATAGTTTGTTCCTTTTTCTTTGCTGGGTAGCATTCCATTTTATGAATATATCACAGTTTATTCACTTGTTGATACACATTTGGGTTTCTAGTTTTTTGCTCTAATGAAGAAAGTTATGAATATTTAGGTACATATCTTTGGGTGTACATATTTTTCATTTCTCTTGGATAAATGCCTATGAGTTGAATGTCTGGGTCATATAATGGGTATATGGTTACTTTTTAAGACACTATCAATCTGTTCTTACAAAATTGTTATACTATACCATTTTCATATTCTCACCAGCAGTGTATGAAACTTCCATTTGCTCCATATCCTCACTAATTCTTGGTGTGGTCAACTAGTGGGTGTGTATAGGTATCTTGCGCTTTTGATTTTCATTTCCCCTATGGTTAATGGTAATGGGCTTCCATGTGTTTATCTGCCACTCATACATCTTTGGTGGTATCTATTCAATCTCTTGCCCATTTTGGCGGGAGGAGGGGGAGTTGTTTGTCTTATTGTTGAATTATAACAGTTCTTTATATATCATAGATACAGTCTTTTGTCAGATACATGTTTTACATATTGTTTCTCTGAGCCCATAACTTGCCTTTTCATTTTCGTAGTTTTTTGAAGTTTAAAATTTTGGTGAAATAATTTTTAAATTTATTCCAATGGTTTTTTTTTTCCATTTGAGTAAACTTAGGTAGTCAGTGTCTTTCAAGGAATTCATTTTATCTTAGTGGTTGAACTAATTGGCATAAAGTTGTTCATGAATATTCCCTTATTCTTTAATATCTGTAGACTCTGTAGTGAACACTCTCCCTTATTCCCAATGTTGGCCATTGATGTCTTCTTTTTTTCCTAATCAGGGTAGCTATCCATTTTGTTGATCTTGTCAGAGAATCAGGTTTTTCTTATTAATTTATCTCCCATTTTTTTTATTTCTATGATCATTTTTTTTTTTCTTCTGATTACGTGGGGGTTTAATTTGCTATTCTTCTGATTTCTCAAGGTGGGAATTGAAGATCATTTAATTGAGATCTTATTTTTGGGGGGTTTATTTATTTATTTTAGAGAGAGAGAGAGAGAGAGCACACAACCAGGGGGATGGACAGGGGGAGAGGGAGAGAATCTCAAGCAGACTCCCTGCTGAGCGTAGAGCCTCATGTGGGGCTTGATCTCACCACCCTGAGATCATGACGTGAGCCCAAATCAAGAGTTGACTGCTTAACCAGCTGAGGCACTCAGGAATCCCGAGATCTTATTTTTTTATATATTCGATGCTATAAATTTCCCTCTAATTGCTGCCTTAAGCCTTGTCACACACATTTTGATATGTTGTATTTTCAGCTCAAAATACTTTTATTTAGGGGTGCCTGGGTGGCTTGTATGGTTAAGCATCTGCCTTTGGCTGAGGTCTTGATCCCAGGGTCCTGGGATCGAGCCCCGAGTCAGGCTCCCTGCTCAATGGAGAGCCTGCTTTTCCCTCTCCCCCTGCTTGTGCCCTCTTGCTCTCTTTGTCAAATGAATAAATAAAATCTTTTAAAAAAAAATACTTTTATTCAGTTCAGAATACTTTCTGATTTATCTTTTCATTTCATCCTTGACCCATGAGTTATTTAGAAGTGTGTTATTTAGTTTCCAAATATTTGGGGATTTCCCAAATGATCTTTCTGTTTTTTATTTCTACTTTAATACCATTGTGGTCAGAGAACATACTTTATATCCTTTTTATTAAGACTTGTTTTTGGCCCAGGACATAGTCTATGTTGCTAAATATTCCGTGTGCATCTGAAAAGAATGTTCTGTAAATATCAACTAGGTTAAGTTAATGGTGATGTTTAAGTCTTCTATATCCTCACAGATTTTCTGTCTACTTATTCTATCAGTTATAAAAGGGGTGTTGAAACCTCTGACTGTAATCGTGAATATGTCTGTGTCTCCTTTGAGTTCTGTCAGTTTTTACTTTATGTATTTTGAAATTCTTTTAGGTGCTTAAACATTTAGGAGTATATGCTGTCTTGTTTAATTGACTCTTTATCATTATGAAATAACTCTCTTTATCCCTGATAATGTTCCTTGATCTGAAATCTACTTTGTTTGATATTAGTATAGCCACCCCAACTTTCTCTTGATTAGTGTAGGCATACTACATCTTTAACCATCTATCACAGAATAAATTTTGTCCCCTCCTCTATTCATATTTGAAGCCTTAATTCCCAAGATGGCTGTATTTGGAAATAGGGCCTTTAAGATGGTAATCAAGGTTAAATGGGGTCATACGGGTAGGTCCGTAATCCAATAGAATTGGTGGTCTTATGAGAAGAGGAAGAGACATCATCAGGAACATGAGTACACAGAGAAAAGGCTGTGGGAGGATGTGTTGAGAAGACTGCCATCTGTAAGCCTGTGGGTCTTTATATTTAAAATGTGGGGGTTTTTTGTGGACAGTATACAATGGAGTCTTCCATAACAATTTCTGCCTTTTAATTGAGATGTTTATGCCATTTACATTTTGCTTTGTTTGCCTTCTTTTATTTTTTTAAGATTTCGTTTTCTAAGTAATCTCTACTCCCACCGTGGGGCTCGAACTCACAACCCTGAGATCAAGAGTCACTTGCTATACCAGCTGAGCCAGCCGGGTGCCCCACGTCTGCTTTCCTTTAGATTAACATTTTTTATTATTCCGTGTTATTTTCTTAGGTGGCTTCTTAGCTCTTTCTCTTTGCTTTTTTAGTGGTTGTTTTCAAATTTATAGTATACATCTTTAATGTATTACAGTCTATCTTCAGATAATAGTATACCATTTCATCTATAGTGTAAGAACTCTGCAACAATAAACTTCCATGTCTCCCTCCTGGTTTTTGTGCTATTGTTGTCATATATTTTACTTCTATATATGTTATAAATATCAATACATATTGTTTATCTTTTTGTTTAAATAATCAATATCTTTTATAGAGTTTTTTAAAGTTAAAAAAAAATCTTTTATTTTTACCAACACATTTGCCATCGCCAGTGCTCTTTGAGAATTCTTTTGTATAGATTGATTTTCATCTGGTATCAGTTTCTTCCCAAACGATTTCCTTCAACATCTCTTTTAGTCTGGTCTATTGGTGATGACTTTCAGCAACTTGGGTATGTCTGAAAAAATATTTGCCTGCACCTTTGAATGATATTTTCACCACGTATAGAATTCTGTTTTAATAGGGTGGTTTTTTTTTTTTTCTTTCAGTTCTCTTAACAACATTGCTTCACTGTCTTCTGGATTGCTTGGTTAGCCATGAGAAGTCTACTGTCATTCTTATGTTAGTTCTTCTGTATGTAATGTGTTCCCTTTTGTCTGGATATTTTTAGGATCCTCTCTCTTGCCGATTTTGAACAGTCTGGTTATGAGGTACCCTGATGTAGTTTCCTGCATGTCTCTTGTGTTTGGGCTTCATTGAGCTTCTTGGATCTCTGGGCTTACAGTTCTCATCAAATGTGGAAACTTTTGAAATCATTGTATTTTCAATTTTTTTTTCCTGTCCCCATCCTCCTGTCACGAACTCCAGTTACATGTATATGAGGCTATTTGAAGTTGTCCAACCACCTTCACTGATAATCTATTAATTAATTTCAGCCTTTTTTTTTCTTTCTGTGTTTTATTTTAGTTTCTATTGTTATGTATTCAAGCTCACTCTTTTCTTCTGTACTTAATCTTATCTAGTGTATTGTTCATCAGACATTGTATTTTTCTTCTGTAGATATCTTCCCTCTTTCTAGTTAGCATACTGAAGCTTTTTTAAATTTTTTTCTGAGATTTAAATATTGTGAATTTTACTTTGTTGGATGCTAGATGTGTGTGCATGTCTGTATGTGTGTGTCTTCTTATAAATATTCTTGAGCTTTTTTCTAGGATATACTTAAATTACTGAGAGTGATTTGTTCCTTCAGAGGCCTACTTTTAAGCTCTGTTAGGTGGGACCAAACTAACCTTTAGTCTCTGGTCAATTTTGCCTCAGGACTAAACAGTACCCTCCTGAGGACAACTCCTGATGCACTGTGAATTCACAAAGTTTTTCCACTTCAGCTGGTGGGAACACAAACTATTTCTGGCCCTGGGTGAGTTCTAGGCATTGCTTCCCCTTCTTTCAGGTGGC
This sequence comes from Potos flavus, assembly GCA_028534135.1. NCBI lineage: Eukaryota > Metazoa > Chordata > Mammalia > Carnivora > Procyonidae > Potos > Potos flavus. The sequence continues at coordinate 103,448,895 of CM052885.1, forward strand.
TCCTTTCTGCAGCCTTGGTTAGTTTCCTCACATGCATGTCCTAATTAGCACTCAGCTGAAGACTGAAAGAGACCCTGTGGGCATCTCTGTGCGGCTTGTGGTCTGGCAGTCTGCCCTGTGAGCTCCAGCTGCACTGGTCTCCCCTACTACTCTGCCCTGTGTCTCTATCCTGCTCTGAGACCTGGAGACTCTCCAGACAGCCAGCTGGGCTCATGGCATGTGTTTCCTTCTCTCGATGATCACTGTCTTGTGCTACTTGATTTCAAGTGTCTGAAAACCATTGTTTTATATGTTTTGTCCTTTTGTTAGTTTATTTTGGGGGGGCGATATAAATTTAGTCCCTATTACTCCATCTTGGCCCAAAGCGGAAGTCTAAGAGCATATTATCTATTTTTAAAAATACTTTCTAGTTGGGGCATCTGGGTGGATCAGTCGGTTAGGCATCTCCTTTCAGCTCACGTCATGATCCCAGGGTCCTGGGATCAAGCGCCCCATCGGGCTCCCTACTCAGTGGGGAGTCTGCTTCTCCATCTGCCTCTCCGCCTGCTTGTGCTCTCTCTCTCTGTCAAATAAGTAAATAAAATCTTTATAAAAAAATACTTTCTAGTACATATTTTCTTACTATTCAATGCTAGTGGACAGTAATACAGATAACTTTTATGTATTGATCTTATATTAAGCAACTTTGCCATGTCACATATCAGTCTGGTGTTGTTGCAGTAGCAACTCTGGAACCTCAAGGACTTTCAGTGACAGATATTTATTTTTCACTCCTGATACATCCATCACTGGCCATCTGAAGTTCTGCTCCACATCTTTGTTTTGGGATTCGTACTAAAGGAACAGTGTTCAATGGGATATGACTTTCTCATAGCAGAGAGAAAAGGCTGAATAATGCAATAAATCTTTAAACTTCTCCTCTGAAGACACATATATTACTTATGCTCACATTTTATTGGCCATAAAAAGTCACATGGCCAAGCCTGATGTCTGCGGTGCAGGGAGGGAAGTATAAACAGTAATATGTTGAAGCTAGCTCGTACAGGCTCATAAAAGCTCCCCTGTACCTCTCTTTCCAACACCAGGTTTAGTGGGATCACATTGGTAACTTGAAATCCAGTATAGTGGGAGTATTTACACCGTGTAAATTGGAAAATAAGACAAATCAGCACTTTTTTCCTGGAGAGCTAGTTGTTGAACTTTTACTAGGAAACCCCTGGGTATATGCCCCTATGAGGGAGTAGCAGTTAATAGGTGGGAACAAGATTATTTTCGGTCACATTTCTTTTCAATAATTTATTAGTTTGTGTGTGTGTGTTTTTACATTTTACTAGCTATGACTTCTAATGCGGGGTTAAATAGGAAGGAGTAGTGATCAAGGGCAAACTTCTCTTATTCCTGGTGTTAAAGGGAATGCGTTTTATTGAGTATAGTGTTTGTTTTGAGTTTGTTGGAGATAGCATTTATCAGATTAAGGAAATTTCTTCTCTTATTGATGTTACAGATTTTATGTAATTGATCAACCAATTTTATCAAATGCTTTTTCTGCATTTATCGTGATGATTTTTTAAAGTTAATATAGTGAAAATTGCATTAGTGGATTTTCTAATGTTGAACTAACCTTGCTTTCCTGAGAGAAGCCCATCTTTTTTATGTTTTTTAGGATTCTGTATTTTATGTAGGAATTTGATACCTGTACCTGAGTGAGTTTAGCCTGTAAGTTTACTCTCAGAAAGGTTTTGTTTGTTTTAGCTTTATTAAATGAGTTGAATAATGTAGGAGTTTAAGTAAAACTGGAATTATTTCCTTCTTAAATATTTGATAGAACTTGATATCGCTCTGGACTGTCTTTGAAAGAAGATTTTAACTACTGATTGAGTTTTCTGAATGGCTGTAGACCCATTCAGGTTTTCTTTTTTCTTTTTATTGAGTTAGTTGGGGAAATTTATATTTTCCTAGGTATTTGTCCATCTCACCTGTTTTCCAAGTTTTTGGCATAAAATTGTTCCTTATGCTCTGTTGTCTTAATAACTGCTCTTTCCGTAGTTCTCTCCCTTTCTTATCATACTCGTTATTGGTTTTTTTGTGTGTGCCTTTTTTCTATTTCTTGATCACTCTTGCCAAAGGTTTGTCCATTTTATTGGTCTTTTTGAAGAACCAGATTTGAGCTTTGTTGATCCTCTTTATTAGGGATTGGCAGCTAAGGCCTGTGGAACAGATTTGGCTGAGGCCTGTTTTTCTGTGACCAACAAGCTAAGAATGGTTTTTGTACTTTAGAAGTGTCACCTATATTTTAAAACACATACAAAGAAAAAGATGCTACAGAAACTCTGTATGGCCCATGAAACCTTCAGTATTTTCTGTCTGGCCCTTTGCATAATGTTTGCCAGCCTGTGCTCTTCAGAGCCCTGATTTTTGGTCACTGATTGTTTATCTTACTTTACTGTCAGCTCAGCCATGCCATGAGTGGTTTCTCTGCATATCTGGCCCACCATAGTGCTATACACCAAAATTTTAACCTCTGTTTTCTACATATTTGTTTTGTTCTCTGGCAGTTAGTCAAGTAGTGGTTGGTACCAGGAGTTTATGAAATACGGATGGGAATAGAAATGGAAAATTGAAAAACTATGTCTAGCAACATAGAAGATCACCATTATTGTGTTTTAGCGGTGGATTATCTCTTAGCATCTCCCAGAGCACCAGTGTTCTTTGGCACAACAGTTTGAGAGCAATTATGAATTTAGTTACATTGGTCTCACTGTCTCATTCATAGAAATCCTGGATCATGGAAAGTGATCTTCTATTCTGGGAGCTAAAAGGAAGTGAACTTTATTGTGTACATTGTAAAGCAAACAAAAATGATTTCATATGGCCTTATCCAAGTTTCTTGCCAGGATTAATTTGTGGTTCCCAGTATCTTTTAAAGACTGCCTGTCCCTTTTTTTTTTTCTCCATTTGCCAGTCCCTTTTGCTTAGGGAGGGAGTAGACTTTACCTCTTTGACTTGTTCTTTAAGTCACTTTCCTCCAGGGTTCTTTCCCTTTTTTCTGTACCCTTTCATGGTAGTTGTATTTACACTGTGGATTCAGACACTGCCCATAGATTGAATAATTCTTCCAAATTTGCCCCTATTTTTAATCTCATTCCTAGACTTCAGACCCATAAGTTTAAGCTGGACATTGATGCTATGTCTCATAGGTACCTTAGGTTCAATCTGAATTCAGTCCTTTTTACTCCTAGCCTACTATTACTTTGCTTTTTTTTTTTTCCCCATCTCTCTGCCTCTAATATATTTTCCCTCTGTTTTCTGCTCCCCTCACCACCACCAAGTACTGTTCGATCCACTGTGGCAGGTGTAATCTTTCTAATATACAGAATCAGCAGGCTTCATGTTTTGCTGCTGCCTCTCTTGCTCTTTGTATTCTAACTGTACCATTCGCCGCTTTCCTGAATGTTCCCAGCTTACTTGTGTCTTTGCATGTGCTATTGTTTCCGTCTGCTTGAAACACCCTCTCCCTTTTCACCTGTCTGGGAAAGACATCCAGTGAATGGATGATAGTTCAGGCATCATCTCTTTTGTGAGGCCTCTGTGACTCAGATACAGTCAGCCCTCCTTCCTGCGGTCCTGTTCTACTTTGTAGAACAAAACCTTTACTGTTGTGCTTGGCTTTTCTCATTATACTCATTGTCTGCATATCTGTCTCGCCTGTGGGCTAAGTTCCTGACACACACGAGCTATGCCTGCCTCTATGTCGTCAACTTATATCTGGCACCTGTTAGGTACCTCATATATTTGATGAAAAGAACAAATGAACAAAAAAATTATAGTCAAAATTATGTTTATTGCAAAAGTGGTTTTGCATAATAAAGAAGAACAAGCTAATTAAAACAGCTGTGGAAACTTTCCTCTCCCCATCCCTTCCTCCTCATCATAAGGTTCATTTTGGCAGAATAAGGAGCAGTAGATGACTCTGTGTCATTTCCCACAATCCCCACTTTTATAGAGGCTAGCATTCACTTTGGTCCTGGCATGATCAACAACCTGATGAACCCAGACAAGACTAAGATAAACTACTTGTCCTCTAGTAGAATAAATATTTCAAATAAAGTCAACCCAAGAAAGTCAGGCCAAACAGCTATTGATTGCTAAAAGCCTGAACTTAAGCCCAATGAATATTCCAAAGTTCACCTCCATGCAGCTTGCCTAAATGGTGATCAATATGCAATTACTGCCCCCTTTAAACGTGTCTTACACTGCCTACGTGAAGAAGAGTTTTACTTTTTAAATCTTTTGGTGTTGAATTTGCTTAGGCAGGAAAAAAGAGAGAAGGAGACTTGGCTAAATCAGAGTCTTTTACCTTTGTATTTCCAAGATTTCTGTGTTATTTGTGAAATGTATGCTGCATGGTAACTGAAGGTGCCCTGGTACACAACCATCCTTCATGTCAGGAGGCCTTTTCCTAGCGACTAAACAATGAGGATATTATAGCTCGGTTTCCTAATTTCTGCTCACATCATTATGTGCCCTAGTCATAACCTTTGCAAATTCAGGTTTGTGAAGTAGGATGCTCAAGTCCAGCTGCCGTGAAAACAAATGTATTATTTGCCTTGTTTCCTGTTAGAATTCCAGCTTGGTGCAAAAAACCATTTTCTGCTGAATTTGGAACCTTGTTTACCCTACTCCTGAAATTTAAGATTTCATGTCTCACAAATAAGGCTTTTTTAATACCAGAATGGTAGGCAAACTCTTTGTCATTTTTCACTTAAACCATTATCATGGTCTCCTAACTGTCCTCCCCCCTTCCCAGCTCTGTCTTTGCTCTAGCGCCTTCATCACACGGCTGCCAGAGTAAGCTTTCTAGAATGTATCCATCTAGTGCCCTCCTTTTCTTACATCTCGTGGCTTCTCAGCCCAGGGGCCCCGGCAGCACATCTAGGGCCTATTGTGACCTCTGCCCACCTCTCCTCCGTCATCTGCCAACCCGTCATTCACAGCTACCTCTGCTTCCCCTGGGTGGCATATTCTTACTGTCTCCCATACCTTTGCATGGGCTGTGTACCCACACCATCACCAGTGGCATCGCTCTCTCTCCTCTCTGCCTGGCCAATGCTCATTCTTCAGACTGCGTTCAGATGTTACCTACATGTGACACCTTCACCAGTTCTCCCAGATAAAATTAATTTTCTCTATCTCTCATCGCCTTGGACTTAATTTCTATTGCTTTGGGTCTTTGAAATTGTTTTTATTTAACTGTCCTTAAATTGCTTAAAGACAAGGAGCTTAGAATTCCCAGCGGCTAGTGCAGTGCCTGCTGCATGAAGGCACATGCTCAGTAGGAACCTTTTTTTTTTCTTTTAAACTCAGTATGTTGAATGTCATTTGTGAGTATCTGTGGGTTGTTTTGATTAATTCTATGGTGAGGAGAGTAAAGGTAGGAATATTTACAATATATCCCTGGTCTTTTGAGGTTGAAACCAAGTAAGATGTCCAACTGTCTTGGTTTGCCTGGGACTGAGAGGTTTCCGGATGTGGTACTTTCAATGCCAAAAAATGGAACAGTCTCAGGTAAACCAGGATGGGCTAACACCAAGGGGCACTGTCAACAAGATTTTTTATGTACTCCCCTTTTTTTCCCCTCACTGGGACTCAATTTTGGCTGGCTAGTCTCACCTAGGAAAGCATGCCTTGTCATCCTTAGCACTTTAATAATGCAGTGTTTTAGTATTACTTCCTCTATAAAGGACTAGCCAAAGCGTGTTATTTCTGATTCCTTTTCTTTGGCTTTCAGGTGAGAAATTGGGTGAAGGGCTTTGGGTTATGTTACTACCACCTTTTTGGTCAGGCTTGCCTCCCCTTGCCTGATAATCACCTTACTTCATCTGTCCATTCTCCCCTTTTATATCTTTAGTATCCTTATCATCATTGGCTTCTTGATGCTCTAAAGATATGATTGGATTGTCCATATTCTTAAAAATAATAATTAAAAAAAAAATCTTACCCTGGTTTCCTTCTCAAACTGATGGACTTTCTTCTCCAGGCTTTACTAGGAGTAGCTCACACTCATCCCTCTTACTCTCTCACCTGCTTTCAAATATTTACATATATATCTGTCTTTTCTTCTAGTACTCCTCCAAATACATACAATTTCTCTCTCCCTCTAAAGTAACTAAAACATAATGGTCTCAAAACAAGTATGTTGAACTATATCTCCAACTCCTAGAACCAGTTCTTTACTTGGAGGTCTAATTGTGTCGTACAAGACAAGGTGGCATGGCCTTTGGTATAGCCCATGTTTTCCCCTCAGATCTAAGCTAGGAATACCGTTCCTTTTTGCTTCAAAAAGCCAGCCTTCTGTCTGTTCTTTGACCATGCCAGCCCATTTCTACCTTAGGGCCTTTGCACATGCTATTCCTTCTGCCTTTAATGTTTTGCCTCTAAAATGTACAAGACCGATTCATCTCAACACTCAGATCTCTGCAGATGTTACCCCTAAAGAGGCCTTCCTTAATACCCCTAAAGAGGCCTTCCTTAATAACCTAACCTAAAATAAAATAATAATAATAATAACCTAACCTAAAATATCATCTCCATTCATTCTTTTACATTGCATTATTTCCATGACACCTAACACTATCAAGTATCTTGACTTTCTGCTTGTCACCTGCAGTTAGAATGTAAGCTCCATGAGGATTGGAACTTGATCTGTCTTTTTCACAGGAAATGTAGCCAGTAAATATTTGTGGATTGAATAATACATGAGAGAAAAAGTTATTTGCCGACTTCTACTTTTGCCTGATTATTTCATATTAATTTAGTTTCCCTAAATAGATTTTCATGTTTTTGAAAGCAGAAGCCGTATCTTAATTTTTGTTTTTCTCTTGTGTCTACTACAGTACTGAGTAAGTCCTTAGTAAATACTGAATATTGGCTTGGTTGGTTGATTTACCAGGTATACTAAGATATGAAACAATTGACTTGTTCTTCCCTACCTCATAGAGTGTTAAAGAAAACACTGTAAGGTTATAGAAAATCATACTCCTTAGAGAACTGTTTGCAAGAGCAGTAGCCAGTGGCAGGGGAAAAATCACCTTTGTTTTTTCTTGAAAACCATTTAACTTTCGTAAGTCTAAAAAGTAATACACGTTCATTATGGAAAAATGAAAGATACTGAAAAAATAGAGAAAGGAATAATAAGATGCAGAAAGTATTTGACAAAACCCAACACCTTTCATGATAAAAAATACCTAAACTAGGAAAAGAAGAGAAAACTTCTCCAACCTTTTGTATTAGAGCATCCACAAAAAATCCACAGCTAATATCATGCTTAATGGTGAAAGACTGCATGCTTTCCCCCTAAGATCCCCAACTAGACAAGGAAATGAAATAAAAGGCATCCAGATTGGAAAGGAAAAAGTAAAACTATTTCTATTTGCAAATGACATTATCTTGTTTGTAGACAATCCTAAAGACTCCACCAAAAAATTATTAGAACTAATAAGTGAGTTCAGCAAGGTTGCAGAATAATGTAAAGATCAGTATATAAAAATCAGTTGTATTTCTGTACACTTGGAATGAACAGTCCAAAAATGAAACTACAAAGACAGTTCCATTTACAATAGCATCAAGAATACAATACCTAGGAATAAATTTAACAAAAGAAGTGTAAAATTTATACTCTGAAAACTACAAAACATTGTTGAAAGAAATTAAAGGAGAGCTGATAAATGGAAAAATATTTCATATTCATGGATCAAAGGCTTAATATTGTGAAGATGGCAGTACTCCCCAAGACGATACACAGATCCACAACAATCCCTGTAGAAAAGCCAGCTGACCTCATTGTAGAAATTGACAAACTGATCCTAAAATTCATATGGAATTTCAGGGGACTTAGAATAGCCAGACAGTCTTGAAAAAAGAACAATGTAGGATTCCCAATTTTAAAACTTACTATGAAGCAGTGATTGGTAATCAAGATGGTGTGGTACTGGCATAAATTAGTAGAATATATTTGAGAATCCAAAGATAAAACTGTGTGTCTGTGGTCAGCTGATTGCAACAAGAATACCAAGACCGTGGAATGGGGAAAGAATAGTCTTCAACAAATGGTACTGGGACCGTCGGATATCCCCGTGCAAATAAATGAAGTTGTACCATTATTTCACACTACATACAAAGATTAACTGAAAATGAATCAAAGAATTAAATATTGGAACTTAAACTATTAAACTCTTAAAAGCAAACGTAGGTATGCATCTTTATGACATTGTATTTGGCAGTGGTTTCTTAGCTCTGACACCAAAAACACAGGTAACAAAAGACAAAACAAATGAGTTGGATTTCATCAAAATTAAAAACTGATGTGCTTCAAAGAATACCATCAGGAAAGTGAGAAGATGACCCTTAGAATGGAAGAAAATATTTACAAATCATATATCAGGGACTTGTATCCAGAATAAAGAGCTTTTACAACTAAGTAATAAAAAGAATTAAGCTAATTAAAAAATGGGCAAAGGATCTGAATAGACATTTCTCTGAAGAAGATATACAAATGTGTAATAAGCACATGAAAAGATGCTTGACGACATTAGTTATCAGGGAAATGTAAATTCAAACTATAGTGAGATAACATTTCACACCCACTAGGATGGCCAGAACCAACAAGTCAGCTGACAGGTATTGGTAAAGATGTGGAGAAGTCAGGACACTTACGGACTGCTGGTGGATATGTCAAATGGTGCAGCCAATTTGGGAAAAAAGTCTGATGGGTCTTCAGAAAGTTAAACAAAGAGTTACCATATGCCCCAGCAATTCCACTTCTAGGTATACATCCAAGAGAAATGAAAACATATGTCCACTCAGAACCTTGTACATGAATGTTTTTGGCAGCATTATTCATAATAGCCAAAAGGTAGAAACACCCTAAATGTTCATAGTGGATGAACAGATAGACAAATTGTGGCATATCCGTATAATGCGGTGTTATTCGGCCACAGAAATGAAGGCAGTACTGACACATGCCACAGCTTGGATGAATCTTGAAAACATGCTAAGGGAAGGAAGCCAGTCACAAAAGACCACATATTGTATGATAGACACATATTGTATGATACCCTTTACTTGACATGTCTGGAATAGGCAAAGCCATAGAAACAGAAAGTAGACAAGTGGTTGCTATGGTGGGATGGGGAGGGGCAGGGGGTGACAGCTAAAGAGTAGGGGATTTCTTGTCAGGATAGTAAAAATGTTCTATAATTGACTGTGGTGATAGTTGCACATTATCTGTGAATATACTAAAATTCATTGAATTGTATATTTTAAATGGGCGAATTGTATGGTTTGTGAATTATATTTTGATAAAGCTGTTAAAAGAAAGAAAAAGAAATAATAAGGTAATTCATAATCCCACCACCCTGAAATAACCTGTTAACATTTTTGATCCATTTCTTCCCAGTCTTTTTAAATGCATATTTTTCACATAATTGAGGTAATGCTTCATATAGAATTTTGAATATTCTATATGAATATCCATAGGAATATTTTGAATATCCATAGGAATTGAATATTGAACTCAATTCAATCTTCAATTGAATTGAATATTCAATTCAATATTCAATTGAATTCAATTCAATATTCAATATTCAATATGGAAAATGAATATCCATAGGAATTCGTTCATTCTATTATGGACTTTCCTAATTATCAAGAAGTATATAATATTCTGTGTAAATCTATCATTATATAATAATTTTGTCATTGGTGGACAGTTGTTTCGTTTTTTCTTTCTTTTCCCCCCATTATAATGAGTACCCCCCTTTTTTGAAGACTAGAACATCCCCATGAAGTGCCTTATATGAAATCTCTTTTGTTCCCAGAGAAAAGAAGATCTCCCGGAGCAGTGCCCTGAAGGTGCTGGACCACGCCATGATTGGACCCGAGGGCACAGACAATTGCCATAAGTTTGTCGATATTCTTGGCTTACGAACCATCTTTCCCCTCTTTATGAAATCTCCCAGGAAGATCAAGAAAGTGGGAACCACTGAGAAGGAGCATGAAGGTAGGATTCACTGGAGAAATCAGCCTACTTGAGGTGCATTAGGAGAAATGGGGGGAATGAGAGCTACTTTGAAAAACTGTGACGTGCGGTTGAGGAGCGGACTCTGAGTGCCGCTTTTTTTTTTTTTCTTCCCATTTTCTGTGCATGGAAATGCAGCCCGGAGACCCCAGATCACTGATGGTCTTTGTTGCATTGGTTCTCTGCTTCCTTAAATCCTGTGGTTCCATTTCCTTCTGGTCTATTAAGTCTGTGCGTGAGGGTTTTGTTTTCTTCGCTGTAATTTGTAGTGAGGTGCCTCTCTGATGGAAGACCCTTTTGAAAAGAGTAATGAGGTGGCAGTGCATGTCACCTCCGGAGTGGTGCTTTCGTGTATTTCTGTATTAAAGTATGATTCAGCCAACATCAGCAATTGCTGAAATAAACTATTTACAGCCCAGGTTCCCCTTTTTATGTTTCTCCTCCCTGGTGGTGCACACTCCCAGCAAAATGCGGCCATGAATTGCGATGCTGTAACCAGAGTAGTTACTGCTCGGCCAATCTCCTCCTGCTATTGTCTGGTGGCTTGCTGCATCCCTCCCCCGAGTAAGTAGCTGCAGTGTAATCTGGAAGGCCAGCAATTTATGAGCATTGACAGTTCTGCTGGAGACTAACAGACACTTGCACCAGGCAATTTACATGGTTGGATGGTTATTTTAAAGTGTGGGGAGGGGGCAGAGAGGGGGCCGAGGAGCTGGTGTGTGGAGCTGATTGGCCCATTTGGTTGTCTTGTCAGAAGTTAATGTTTGTTCCATGGTTAGGGTGACTTTTTTGTTGGTGATTGGTAGAATTGGTGGGGTATCTACAGGATCTTTTGCACTCCTCACCCTCCTAGGTAAAAGTTTGAGAGTTCCTGTCTATGCCTTCTCAAATGGATTTGGCTTATTAACCTCTTGCAGCTCAGAGTAGCTAAAGGGAAGGAGACGTGACCGTCTTCAGTGGTCACCTCCAGCGGTGTCTTCTCCGATCACATCAGCCCTCCAGAGACAACAGAAAGTCTGGTAGGGGTGCAGCTGGCAGGGCAAAGAACTGGACTCAAGATCTGAGATCAAGGGGAGAGTTCAGTTCACCCCCGATCAGTTATTGGCACACACCAGCTGTGAACACGTTGACCCCACGGCCAGTCTGTTTTCTCTCCTCAAAGGGAATTCAGCAGAATGAGGCCCCGGAAAAGGGAACGGGTTGTTTCGGAGACCCAAGAGACAAAGTTTTGTAGCCACTAGTCATTGGACACTTGCCACCTTTCTGGCACTGCCGGGTTATGGGCTCTCTTATTTAGGCCTCACAACCTACAAATCTGTTTTTTAGGTAAGGAAATCAGCTGGGAAAGGAACCAACCTGTGGTTCTAAATCTCCCTGGCTGTGTGATGACAGACCTTTTACTTAACTTCTCTGGACTGCATTTTCAGACCTGTAAAACGAGGAAGCTAGTCTAGTGAACTAGAAGCTCTGATATCTGTACCTTAAGATTCAAGGCACAGGCCCTAGTTGTCAAGGCTTTGTCCTATCATCCGGGAAACTCCTCAGGAGCTGTGCCGTGGCTGACCTGCTAGGTTCTGCTGAAAGACCTGATGCTGCATCATGAGCGTGCTTGAAGGAAGGGACGGTAGAAAAACAGCCCTCAGCCGGCTCTTGCTCTGTGTGCATGGTACTGAGTAGAGGAAAAGCGACAGATTCAGTGAGCAGCTGTTTCCTTCTGAAAAATGTGCCCAGTGGCGTGCTGGTAACAGTACATTTGCTTTAGAGTACCCGCATTAGAAATTTGATAACATTATATTAGTGAGGGCAATGGCTTGGTAAGACAGCTCCTGGAAGGCATGTTTGGCCTGTAATGGCTGGCAAGGATGAGCTCTGCATTCTGAATACACCAGCACCCAGACAGAAGAAGGGAACCCCAAGGAGAAAATGCAGCCCTGGGCCTCCTCCCGCCCCTGCCAGCTGCTGCTGCTCCTGGCACACTGACCCTCAGGCCTTGATGGGAGTGTGAGAAGGCAGGCAGAGCAGAGCAGGGCAGGGGCACATGGTGCAAGGTTTCTTTGTCCTGTTCCGTCCCGTCCTCTGGGTTATTCTCCCTGTGCTGGCCCTTCTGATGCAAGCGGACCAGGTCTGTGTAGTAAGCTGGAGCTCAGCAGCCTCAGACCGCCAGGACTATCCGCAGACGTGCCCAGCCCATTCTGGTCCCCGGGCTTCTACCGTGCTCTCCCCTCCATCCGCAACAATTTTCTCTGACCTATCTGTCTGGATACCTTTCAGTCATCCTTCAGGTCCTCAGTTTTGTGTTTTTTGTGTCTTTTTAAGACTTATTTATTCATCTTAGAGAGAGAGAGAGAGCATGAGAGGGAGAGAGAATCCCAAGAGCAGACTCTGGGCTGAGTGCAGAGCCCAGCACAGATCTCGATCTCACAACCATGTGATCACAACCTGAGCCGAAATCAAGAGTCAGATGCTCAACCGGCTGTGCCACCCAGGCACCACTTCAGGTCCTTAGTTTTGGTGTTACTTTCTCAGGGAAGCATATGATGAGCCCCTAGATTAGAATAGAGCCTCCTATTACATGGAGTCTTGGTCCTAGGACTTTGCCTTCCTAGCCCTAAGAGTATGGAACCAATGGCCTTGTCCCCTCTGGGACCCAGGGCTCAGCCTGGTGCTCCGCATGTGGGGGATGCACAGTAAACATTAACTGACTGCAGGAATGAGCAGCCACTTCTCTAAAGGACTGATGGTTAAGCACAAACATGGATTTGGGACTCTCCCTAGAACTCTGCATGATTAAAGTTAATTCAGTTGACTTTAGTAGATTGTTTGAAAGCAAAAACAAATGGGTTGCTAGTCATAAGTTTTACTTTGTCTTATTGGCTTTGAAATTATGGCAGAAGCCCCACTTTAGAGCCATGCCCTTAAGAACCACATCTGAAATTGAATAAAGAAAACCTCATTTAATATGGAGTGAGGAGGCCAGAAGGGGGAGCTCTCACCCCCTAACACTTGCTGTCAATTGCAGACCCCAACAGGAAGAGACATATCTTGCATTCCCCACAGGAAGAAGCTTATACTTGACTACCCCAGCAGGAGGAAGAACAATTTCCCCCTTGCCTAGCAGTAGCCTAGCCAATGACAGGCCACTACACTTCGAACTCCTGGTTTATTCAGGTGTACTTTCGTTTATAACATCCCTTCAGAACCCCCCCTCCCCATAAAAGAGCAGTCTTCTCCTTTGTTCTCTGGACTTGCTTATAATTTTGTCATAGCTTGAATGGCCTGAATTGTAATTCTCTACTAATCCTGAGAAAACCCATTTTTGCTGGTAAAATAACTAACAGTTTTATTTTTAAGATTAACTTACATTATGGATAGAACTTCCTTATGTAAGTGAGGCCCTCCTATGACAAGCTTCTTTTGGTAATCCAGCAACTCCTAATTAAGCACTATAGGCTGGGAATCAGCTTGCCAGTCCAGAACCTCTAGAGGGCTGCCCTGCGCTCCCCCCCTTTCTTGTCAAACCTCAGGGACTTGTCACATATGAGAGTGAACTGCCTTAAACTGTCCAGTCTCAGCACTTGTCACCTCTCAGCACCTTCCTCTAAACTCCCAGGGTAGCAGTATAGCCCGGTGCCGTACGGAGAGCTCTACTGCTTATGGACCATGTGATCTTCCTAAACTCTCCGAGTCTTAGTTGCCCTGTCTGTGAAATGCTAGATCTACCACATGGGGTGGTTGTAAGGGTCAGGGGAAATGACCTATGTAAACTCACTGTGGACCCCAGAATAGAGTAGGTACGTTAAGAAGTGTAAGTTCTCACTTCCACTAACTCTGTCTCCAGCTCTGCCCATCGTGGCCTTTGTCCCATGCACTCATCCTCCTGAGAGGTTACCGGGAAGCCAGCGGGAGAGCGTGAGTAGATTTTACTGGCCTGCGGTGTAATTGCTCCAGGAGAGCTTCGTGAGACTGGGCAGGCTGCTTGTTGATGGGCATGTCCTGCGTCATGATGTGCTAAATAGTGGGGTGACATAAACACAGCGGTGTTCCCCAAGCCCACAGAAGGGGTTGGGAGAGGAGACTCTAGATTAAGGTGACTCTGGAGGGAAGGCAAGAAGCAAAAACCACCCTTAGGGCCTAGAATTGCTGGTAATTTAGTTCTGCTTTTGTGAGTTGGGCTGGAGAAGGACAAGAATTATTGTAATTGAAATCCTTTCAGGTTTGCATAATAAAACCTTCAGAAATAGATCAGGGGAGGCACTTAGCTTGGGGGTTGGGTTGGAAAGAAAAAATTTGCCCTTGGGTGTAATAGCATGATTGGCTGCCTCCTTGGTTTTATAAGGATTAGTACGGGATGCATAGTCTCCTTGGTATTAACTGCTTCCGAATGGGAGGGAAGAAGAAAGGAGCTGGGATCCAGAAATGGCATTTGACCTTTACGTCTTGTCTCTTTTAAAATTCTTATTAAAAGAGGTCCAATTTTCCTTGTATTGCTTCATTAGGTAGGTGAGATATTGAGTTTGTAGCAGTTCTAGTTAATTGCGCTGTTTTAACATGGTTCCCCTGGAGGCTGTTACAGACTTTAAGGGAGTAGTGAGCTACGAAGCAGCGTGTGGGTGTGTGGTGCGCATGCGAGGCATATGCACCTTTTACCTCATCAGCAGTGACAGCAGTTGATAACAAGTCAGTGTTTTTAAAAAATACTTTTCTGTCATCTGCAAGGAATTGTGATTGCGGTGGACTCCACGCATCAGGAAGTGTGTAGTTGCCCGGTGCTCCTCGGACTCCCGGCAGCCAGGAGGTACAGACCAGAGCTCCTGCCACCTACCTGAGTTGCAAGAGGGAAGTGGCAAAACCTTTCCTACCGTCAGAAGAGAACCGAGTTTGGTCAGCGTCAGTGAGAAAGAAACGTTTTTGATGCAGTGAGTCGTGGCAATGACATGGCATCATTTGGGGCTGCCTTTTATTGGGGCTCCTGCAATGTTCAAAATTTAACAAAGACAGGAATGAAATCTGGGGGATGCTGCCCTTCCCCGGTATTCCATCTCCAGACCTTTTCCTTGGCCTGTCCCTGTTCCTCAAGTGCTCATTTTTGCATGGGTTGGCAGAGTCTTCCCTCGGTTGTTTTTGTGTTTTACTGTGTGTACTCTCCTTGATTTCATCTACTTCCTGCAGCTTTAACTCACATCTCTGCTGTTGATCCCCAAATCTTCAACCTTGTATCTCTCCCAGGCTCTAGTCAGTTCAGCTAGTTAACCAACAGACAGTTCCCATCAGACAGGCCTGCTCAGCTCATTCAAAACCATACTCATCCCTTCATTGCCCAGGGCTCATCTGCTTTTCCCATCTGGGTAATGGTCACAGCACCACCCTCCACTCCGCCACCCAAGGCAGAGATCCATGTGCCATGCTTAAGTCTCATAGTCCCCACATGTAATTGATTACATTGTGAGTAAGTCAGTCCTCTCCAGTACCGGTGACTCTGCCCTTATCACCTTTCCTGGCTATCACTGCAGCCTTACTAAGTCTCTCTGCCCTAGCCTCCCAGCTCTCTTGTCCCCTCAAAATCTGTCCTGCATGTCCCCACCCAAATGAGAGAGACACTCCCAGCCCACAGCTGTAAAATTACAGTTTATGAAAGGGAAGGAATGAACATAGGAAATAAAGCAATTTCAGATGTATTTACCAGAAAACCATATTAGCAAATACAAAAACATACCCAACAAGAATTACTTCATTATTAAAGGGCGCCGGAGCATAGGAATGCTCAGCGAGGAAGGCACTTCCAGTGGAAGGGAGAGGAGGGGTGTAGGCTAATAACAGACAGTACCAGGATTTCAACCTACCAGTTTGTCATTACCTGTATTCAGCACCTGTAGGAGTGTCTTTACACATCTGATCATGTTTGAGTCTTACAGATACCTTACAAGGGTGGTGGCATTTCTAACTCTGAAAACGAGGAAATTGTAATGACTTCAAGTTATATAGTGGGTAGGTGTCTAAACTAAGACTTACACCGTCAGCTTCTGACCACAAATCCCACGTTCATTTCATGAAACCAAGCCATCAGTATGTGTTCTTCTGGATTCAAGCCAGCTTGCTCTTCTCTGGGTTGCTGGTGAAATCAAAAGTTCTTAACCAGAAGACCTTGGTTCTAATCTTGCTGCTTTGACCCAGGGCAGGTCATTATGATGCGGAGACTCCAATTACTTACCCTCTCAAATTGCACAAGTTATTAGGAGCAAATGGCAAAATGACTCAATTCTAGTGCCCTTCACGGGGCTCACTTATGGTAGGTGCTCAGTAGATATTAGTGGAATGTACAGATGAATTTATTTAACACCAGTATAGCATTAAACCATCAACAGTTAGGATCAAGGCACATGTCAGTAGTTAAAAGCATCGCACAATTCAGGGGATTCTTACTATTGGTAACCAATGTATGGTTCTCCCACAAGGCCACTCAGCTTCTGTCCCACAGTAGTGATTAAAACATAATTTGTTTATTCATCTGTAAGAATAGGATAATACCTACCTCCTTGGGTTAGTGTGAGAATTATTACTGTGAGGTGACTGGCTTAATGCAGGTCTAACATCATGTGGGGGTTTGATAAATGTTAGCTTATTTTAGATTATTATTTGAATACTGACCCTAAACATCATACTATACTAATACTTGTTATACCAGATGTTGTAAAAGCCTAGAGGAAGGAGTATTCTAGGGATTCGGAAAATGCTTAAGAAAAGAGATGGCATTTGAGAAAGATACATAGTATTCCTTCTTATACTAGTGAGGGAAATGGCAATGGGGACAGTGGGCGCTAAAGCATATATAGCTAGTTATCGTGATATGGATGATTAAGAATCTGGGCTTTTGACTAAAACAAGACTTATGTTGGTGTCTTGGTCTTGTTGTTTACAAGCTGTGTGATTCTGGGAAAGTTGCTTAACCTCTCTGAGCCTGTATTTCCTCAATTGTAAAGTTGGGATGATAACTGGAATCTATCTCGGAGTGCTATGCGAGGATTAAGTGAAATAAGACAGATCAAGTGCTTATTAGCACAGTGTCTGCTTCCTTAATATTACTGGCTGGGATGAAGATGGGTTTCCCATTTGTGTTCCTCTTCTTTCTACTCTGTTGGTGATTTTTAAAGTATCTACCTAAAGAAATGCTTTCCCTCCCTGAGTCTGCCATTCATAGCTGTGTACTGTAAACATGGCAGTCCCATGTGGAAGGTAACAAAAACCTTCCCCAGAGAGGACATACCAGGGAGCCCCGTGTCCCCACTTCTCCGTATCATCTGTAAACAGAAACATCAAAGATTTCTGTCCCCCTTTTTATATTCCCCAAGCTTGAAAATTACAAAGGGTTGGTTATAGTGGTCAGAACAGTGAGCACGTGAAGAGTGAACGGTATTTAATTTTAAGAATAGCATTAAGTCATGTACTAACAGGCACTTTATGTTAAACAAGGATGGAAATGTCTTGCTGTTGTTTTTGTTGCTATTTGAAAACCTCATAATTGAACAGTTTCTGGATCAATTCCTTTTCTCTCCCTCCAGCTGCTTGTCTCATTCCTGACCTCAGATGACAAAATGTAGGGATGCTGAAATAAGCAATGTGTTTGTGTTCCTTTCATCAGGCTTGAGGGGATGATTTTGAGTGTTGCACATCTGGCTTGCTAACTGGTTCCAGTCATATTAAGGATTTACCCACAGGCCTTTCCCAACTAGAGCACAACATAGTTGTTTGCCAGCGAGGAAGACCGTGAAACAGAGGATATATTTGCCATCCCAGAAGAAACTGCTCTTTTGTGCAGGGGAAGAGGGAAAGTAGGCTTATGGCCAGCTCACATTTATTGGGCATCTACTAAGAGACTCAGGGCTTTACAGGTGTACATATTTTATGACTTAGGCAGTTTAATCTTCTTTTTAGAAATGAGTCTTAGATAGTTTGTTAATTACCAAATACCTTTTAGCAAGTAAGTGACAAAAGCAGAATTTGAATCTAGGTCTGCTTCCAAAGCTCCTTCCTACACCAAGGTGGCTCCAGTGGTCTGGTTGGCATCCAGAGGCAACACAGAGCGGGGGGGAGGGATTGTCTTTGAGGTCGACAGACCTGGCTTCAAACCCCAGCTCTACCCCCAAACTAGCAGGTAGCCTTGGGCAAGTTATTCTCTCTGGATTTTGAATTCTTCTTCGATCAACAAGCCTGATAAAACCTTTCTCAAAAAGCTGTGTGAAGGATAACGATCATGAGCATCCTACAGAGCCTGGCATATGACAGTTTAATAAATGATAATATAGATACTGCATATCAGTCTCTTTTCAAAAATAGCCCTGTCAGCCTCTTCCAGTGTTCACATTTACATGTAGCATGTCAGCTCATTAACTTTTGTGGGTGTGAGGCCCAGTGGCGGACCAGGACTTCATGTACGGACAGGCTGGGTCAGAGCAAGGCTTCCAGAGAAACAGGACAGCAACTATTTATGTCGATGGCCTGTTAACATGGGCCCCCAGTTACAATCCTGATCATGCTAGCCCCATCAAAATATGTCATGTCTCGAATGAGGTACCAGACCCTTCTATTTGAGTTTGACTCACATGTAGAGGGTCTGTTTCTATGGATAAGAGCCCCGAAGGTAGTTTAATGAGGCTTCATTCATTCTTTTATTAACAGATCACTAGCCCCTATTTTGTGCCAGGCTTGATGCTGTAGATGGAGGGTGAATAAGCGCACAGCTCAATAAGGGAGACATAGAAACCTGTATTTATATTGCAAGGGAAAAGGCGGAAGCAAGCATGAAGCACTGTGGGAGCAGGGACCAAGGGCTTCCCATCTGTCCTGGGTGGTGAGAGAGCTAGTGGAGATTAGAAATCACTCCACCTCAGATACATGGCTCTTGAGCCAGTGTTCAGTATGAGTTAGCCAGGTGAAAGAGTAAAGTAGCATGTACAAATAAAAGTTGGAAGCGGTAGACTGTACGGAGCCTTAAACCTAGCTGCCTATAAGAATCATCTGGAATCTCGTTTCAAATGTATTCTTCTGGGACACCTTCTCACACTTACCGGTTTCACCAGTCTGCATGATGTCGGCGGATCTATATTTTTATTAGGCTTCCCAGGAGTACCCTCTGAGACCAGTCTGGCACCAGCCCTTGGTGAGAAGAGCACAGAGCCAGAGATGAGGTAGTTAAGTAGAAGCCAGACCTTGAAGGATCCTGCAGAGCTGCCTTGAGGACTTAGTTAATTCGTGTAAGATGCTTAGGACAGTACCTGGCACATAGTAAGCATACATTGATGGTGGTGGTTATTGCTGTTCTTATATTATTTCATTATGTTATACTAAGAAATGGACTCCCCCAAATTTTTACAGATCATGGTATAGTAATAATTTTAGTTGTTTGTCTCAGCTAATTTGGCACAAATCTGAGTGGAGAGGATGAAGGAGAAACTGTCACTCCTGTTTTTCTTTTGTGTTTTTCATTTTGCCAGGTAGAAATTTAGTTCTCTAGTGACAGCATTAGCTGAATTCATATTTTGGATATAGAATTTTCCACCAGTACATTTATTATTTTGTCAATATAACTCTGTTAGTTTTCATTTATAATCTTGATTAAATTTTATAGAACTAGTTTTGTATGCAATGCATCTCCTTTATAGAAGTAAGACAAATACCAGGAATGTAGAAGCAACAGTAGAGAAGTAGCCAAACCTTTTCAGGCTATTTCTGCAGCATTTTTAGGTGGTGCCAAAATGAGGAAGTAACCTAAGGGCCAGGCACTGTGGGCTCTGGTTTCTTAGAATTCAAAACATAGTCTTTACTCAGATGTGCTTCCTAATGTTATCATTTGGGAGCGTTTCTTGTTCTGAGTACTCTGGAAGGTTTTTACATTCATTATCTCATTTCACCTAATCCCCACAATAACCCCATGAAACGTGTGTAATTACCCACATTTTACAGGTGAGAACACTGAGGCACAGAGAAGTTTGTTGTCTCGAAAAATCACACAGCTAGTACATGGCCTTTACTAGGATTTTTCTGTGGCTTCCAAAAATTGAATCATAAGCAGTGTTCTTCTTTTAATCATAAATCAGGGCTGCTCACCTATAGCGGACCTAATTTAAACTGCCCACTGTCTTTTCCTATTCAGTTTCTTTAAGTCCTCCGAAGTCCTGCCTCCCACTATTGCATAAATAACCTCTAACTCTTAGTCCCGAACATTTTGCCCTACCACACTTTATTCACCTCTTCTTGGCTTCCAACTTTAAGCGTATCTACCTACTGATAGCCTCCTCTCTCCTCGTGGCCTTCCAGACCTGAAGCTCAACACTGCTTCAGCCTTTGGTTTTCTGTTCCTGAACAGTCCTGTCCGCTTCCCTTGCAACTGCCTGCCTTTAAACACTTCACTCAGCACTGGTCTGTTCTCCCTCCGTGGGGCCCCTTTTGAGAATGAGACATAAATCCGTAGTTTTTGACCCCCCACTGATCAGTATCACTCAAAGAGCTTTGACAAAATACACATGCCTGGGCCCCACTTCCAGATTTTCTGAGCACTGGGACTCCGAGCATCTATATTTTTAAACAGCTTCAGAGCCTGTTGCTTAGCTAGTTCTGAGAACCACTGGCTAGATTGTTCAGCGTAGAAGCATAGATAAGCATCCTTTTTGCTTTCTCTCTGTGCCAAGTGAAGATTCTTGACATGGTGGGTCTTAGGGGGAGGCTTGCTAGAAATGGCTTTGTTGGCTTTTCCAAGTATTGTGAATGCGCTGGGACTTCAGGATGGTAAGGAAATGAGGCGTTGACTGAAGGCTAACGCATCTCAGGTTAGGGACAGGTTCCTTGGTTACAGTGTAAGGGGGAGTGAAGAAGCCTTTCGAGTGGTATTTTTTTTTTTATTGCGTGACTATTTGAATGTGTTAGACATGTTGGCATCTAGCAGTAGATATAATGTGGAAGGGGGATAAACTGAAAATAAACTTGTATACATTTCCCTGGTCATAAAGAATACAATTACTTGTGTGAGATGTTTGTTAGTGTCCACCTTCCCGGACTGTTGTGATATTGGATGTGATTTTTATGTGTAGCAGCCTGCAAGTTACTGGGAAAATGCTCTGTGTATTTAATCATGTTGCAGTCTTACTTGTTTGTATTTTGTTGTTGTTGTTTTTTATGGTAAGAAAATGTGGCTTGCTTTTATAGTCAGATTGATTTTGCTTGTGGGTGTCCAGATGCTGATGAGCTGTAATTAGCATAAGAAGGAGGTTGGAAAGATGTTGAACATTCTTCTCTGGTAGCCAAACAAAGATCCCCAAACAGAAATTTTTCTCAGGTATCAGGTCCAAGAGAAGCAGCTCTTTTCCCTTTTAGGTGTGGGTCTATTAAAGTATAGGAGTGTTGGCTGAGGAGATCACCAGTGGGAATGGGGCTGGAGAGTCCTGCTGTGAACCGTCCGGGGGATTGGGGGTGATTTTCTGCCGCAGAGTGCCTCTGTGAGCACGGTAACTTTAAATCCCTTAAGTAGCCTGTTAGAAAGGCCCCCTGGGCTGGGTTCAGGGGATCTTTGTTTACGTTTCTGCCATAACTCAGGCTCATGCTCTGTGACTTGGGTTAAGTAGTTTGCCCCCTTCAAACCCGTTTCCCCACCTTTAAGAAGGAAACAGTAACATTTCAGTGTGTGAGAATTGGATAAGATAATGTATGGGGGAGTGCTTTGTATACCATAGAAGTATGCAGTGTCTAGTGTGGTGGTGTGTGTTACATGGCCTTTCCCTGGTCTCTTCTACATTCCATATATATTTTTTTCTTTTAACACTTTTCTTCCTTGTCCTTGGCTCCAAAATAGAAAGAAAATGATTGTTAGTATGTTCCCTATTTGCTGCAGTGTTACCATAAAATAAATTAAGCGTATCATTTTGATAATCACTAAAAAAATATGCCTACAACTTTCTTAAATGTATTGATTACTAATAAATCATGTCTCTTGTTAAGTACGCCTGCTGGCTGGCAAACTTGCGGAATAACAATGTTTGCTAGCCGCGGTAACAGGCTGATTTTCCTGATGATGTGTCAGCCAGGGTGAGGTCACTCCTGCCGACGAAGGCAGCAGTGGTGTCATGTTTATGGAGTATTTGTGTGTTCCCGTGTATACATAATGTCAGTATCCCTCCCATCAGCCCCTTGTGGGGTGTCGTTAGCCTGTTTCATTACTGAGGAAACAGCCCCAAAGAAGTTAAGTACTTTTTCAAACCATGCACACGGCTTAAATTAACATCTGCTGGAACCCAAAGCCCATGTTCTTGATCCTGTGCTTCAGTTTCCCAAGGAGACATCTGAAAACCAAAAAGTTAAATGACTTTTAATCACCAAAGCAACAATCCAGTAACTTTAGTTATTTCTAGAAATATAATAGGAAAATTTATAATACTGGCAGGGCAGTAAAGTTCTATTACCAAGTTTTTTGGTATTTGGTAATGCGGGTTGTGAATTTTTTTCTTTTTATTTCTTTCTTCCTTTTTTTTTTTTTTTTTACGGATGGGTGTATTTTGTAATGTGGGACGTGAAATTTTTTTGACTTCGATCTAAATTTTTGAAATAATGAACCTTTTTATAATAAAGTTTTTTTTCTGTACATTTTATATTAAGTTGGATGTGTTTTTCTAAGCCAGAAGCTTGGCATGGTTAATAGCAGAATAGCACAGCCTTACAGAAAGAACATAATGCAGATTTGAGTTCAAATCCCACACCAGTTGTGTTTTGAGACTCCGTTTCTGGTGTGATGGAGGGGGTTCCCCACAGCAACAAGCAGTTCGTGGACGCCAGCATGGTCTCTAAGAATTCAGCTCAGTTCTGACGCTATCTACCCAGAGATAGCTTCACATTCCACAGATTTGGGGCTCAGTCCTACAAGACTGCCCCCCTTCAGATGCCATTCGCAAGCCCAGGTTGTTACCTGTTCTTCTGACCAAGTGGCTATGAAATCAGAGGTTCTCAGGACCTCCTCGTCAGGTTCGATTAATTTGTTAGAGCAGTTCACAAAACTCAGAGAACATTTTATGTACTAGGTTACCAGTTAATTATGAAAGGGTGAGTCAGGAACAGCAGCAGATGGAAGAGCTGCACAGGGCAAGTTATGGGGAAGGGGCGTGGTGCCTTCGTGCCCTCTCCAGCTGCCACTCTCCCAACACCTCCATGTGTTGACCGGCCTAGAACCTCTCCACACCTGTCCTTTGGGGTGTTAGGGAGGCTTCCCTATATGGGCATGGTGAATTGAACGGGCAACCTTTCTCCCCTCCCAGGAGGTCTGGGGGTGGGACTGAAGTTACAACCCTCTAATCACATGATTGGTTTTCCTAGCAATCAGCCCTTACCCTTAGGGCATTCCAGAAGCCACCTAATTAACAAAACAAAAGACAACTTTATGGCTCCCTTCACTTAGGAAATTCCAAGGGTTTTAGGAATTTTATGCCACAAAAGGGGGCAAAGACCAAATATATGTATCTTATTATAAATCACAATATCACAGTAACCTTAGGCACATTAATTACCTTCATTGATCCCAACAAAGGTTGAAAGTGAGTAGGAATGTCCCAAGTGGACAAGTAAGGGAAGAGCTTCAGGTAGTCGGGGAATAGCATATACAAAAATCCCAGAGGGGCTCTGAAAGAGGCAGGCGTTCAGTGTTGTGGTCTTAGTTAGAGTCTAATAAGCGCAGTGAACTGGACTGCTGACTGTATTTGTCAAGGCTAGTTGAGGGGACCAAGAGGGCAGAGGACCTGGGCCAGGACAGCCTTCTCCTAACCCAGCCGGAGCCGACACTCCTAGCCACAGTGTCATTGCTCTTAAATGACTTAAACCTTCAAAAACTGAGAAAGGAAGCAGCCAGCACAGCCTGTATATTGTTGTCTTCCTTGGCTATCATTGATAAATCTACTAAATTTATTTTATTTTTCTAGCCCTTTTGTAGATTCTTCTCTGTTAATCCCAATTTTGGTATCCTTAAAGCATACCTCTCTTTCTGTCTCTTTGGAGTTAATTTGATGGCATTAGTTATAATCATAAATACCTCCTAAAGTTAATCTCATCATAATTCCTATAAATCCACACTAACCCCCATTCCCTTTTAGTTCCTTTCTCAGATGACAACAACATTTTTCTCCTCTTACAGGCTCACTATTGGAATTCTTGCCTCTCTCCAGTCCGTCTTTGCTTCTTCCAAAGCACAGGTGAGGTGCCTCAGGCACCTCTAAACACATATCTGATCACAGGACTCAACTGCTGCTTTCTTGAGGGCTTCCTCCTGCAGGTCCAGGATGAAGTCTAGATTGTTTAGCCTGACCTAGAAAACCTGCCCGTTTGGCCATGCTCATCCCTGCCCTGTCTCCAGCCTGGACTATTGTAGTTCCTCGGTGTCTTGACCACCATGTGTTGACATTTGATGCTTTCCCTTGACCGAGACACCTTCCTCTTCTGTGGGACTGATTACTTACTCTTTGGAATTTCCCCCAACCTGCTTCCTCCTAGAAGCATTCCCTGGTTTTCCACATTTGTGTTTAGATTGGCGCTTTCTTAGGCTCCCAATAGCATCCTCATGGGTGGTGGTCTTTGGCTGGCTTGTTTCCATTCATTTGTGAGCTCTGCTGGGCCATAGACTATGTCTTAGGCTGAAGAGGGTGAGAGTGGTGGAGGGTAGAATCCCTTTGATCTTTTATCCCTCTGAATAAAAACTCACTTGGAAGAAAAAATACTTTTATTATGAAAGATTTCAGGGACACCTGGCTGGCTCAGTCAGTAGAGCAAGCAACCCTTGATCTCAGGGTTGAGTTCAAACCCCATGTTGGCCATAGAGTGTATTTAAAAGAAGAAGAAGAAGAAGAAAAATTATATTGTGAAAGATTTCAAAAACACAAGGTAGAGAAAATCATACCTTGAACTTTATGTACCCATCACCCAACTCTGTGATTAACATTTGCCAACCTTATTTCATTCCCCTCTTTTTTTCCCCTGGAATATTTTAAGGTAACACTAGATATTATATAATTTCACCGTATGTGTGAAATTTAAAATTTATAAAATTAATAACTTAGATGAATGAGAGCCTTGGATTTAGGCATTTTTCTAGCTAGAATATATATGCAAACATTGGGATCTGCTGGTAGTGTAGTGTCCTACTATTAGATGTCAAAGGTAGCTTAGATTGTGGCGATTCTCAGTCTGGGCACTACTGACGCTCTGGACTAGGTAAGTCTTTGTGGCGGGAGGCTGTCGTGTGCATTGTAGGGTGTTCAGCAGCTTGTCTCGCCTCCACCCAGGAGATGCCAGTAGCACCCCTCGTTTGTCACAGGCACACACATAAAAATTGCAGACCGCCTCCAACAGTGGAATCTTTGTCTCATCCCACCCCTCTCCTTTGAGAACTTGACATAGAGAAAGAGAAGAATTGTGTAGACTTTGAGAGCTAGGAGCACTGTTCAAAAGACAACTGGGGAAACTGAGGTCCCAGAGAGGAAGAGTGCCATTCTGGATTATAACTGTGCTTATGAGTATCATGCTGGAGAAGAAGATGTTTCCTTGTCCCTGTGCCAGTGTGTGTCCCTCTCTACCACACAGTTTCTAGGAGCTACCAGGGTACCGTCACAGGCCTACTGGGGGTGTCTCACTGAAAAGGGAAGATCACGTGGCTAGGCTGAGGGGAGTTCTGGAATCCCATGACCAGGAGGGACACACTGCTGCTGATTTGCTGTCACGCCCAGTGTCCGCCGAGGCCGCTCATCATTCCCCTTTACCAAATATTTATGATGAAGCAGGCGAGGGAATTCTTTCCTTGGGAATGCATCTTGGGTTCCACAGCAGTAAACAAGTAGGATTTGTTTCACGGAAATTACTTTGAAGTCAGTTTTTGCCAGAAACCATCTGTTTTATATAAAGCAAAGGGACATTGGCGGTTCAGTTTATAGCTTTGTTCAAAAGGGGCTCTCTTTTTGTTTCTTACAACTCAGTTTGCTAAGCAGTGCCCTGGAAATTTGGGTGCTAGTAAATTTAGTTCACCACTAGAAAGGCAGATTTGGGGTGACAGAAAGAAAGCTGGCCTTGTTGGGGGTTGCCTGGGTGGCTCAGTTGGTTAAGCATCTGCCTTCGGCTCAGGTCATGATCCCAAGGTCCCAGGATCGGGATCGAGCCCAGCATCGGGCTCCTTGCTTGGCAGGGAGCCTGCTTCTCCCTCTCCCTCTGCCGATCACTCCCCTTGCTTGTGCTCTCTCTCTCTGTCTCTCTCTGACAAATAAATAAAATCTTTAAAAAAAGGGGGGGGGGCGCCTGGGTGGCTCAGTGGGTTAAAGCCTCTGCCTTCGGCTCAGGTCATGATCCCAGAGTCCTGGGATCGAGCCCCGCATCTGGCTCTCTGCTCAGCAGGGAGCCTGCTTCCTCCTCTCTCTCTGCCTGCCTCTCTGCCTATTTGTGATCTCTCTCCTCTCTGTCAGATAAATAAAATCTTTAAAAAAAAAGCTGGGCCTTGGGGGTCAGATCAGTTTCTGACCCTCACTAGCTCTGAGAACTTGGGTAAGGCCCATAACCCCAGCATGCCTTATTTTTTCTCATCTGTAAAATAGGGAGAATATTCCACTTCAAGAATGTCGTGAATATTAAGTGAGAAAGAGTGTGTAAAGCACCGAGCACAGGAACCTGGCACATAACACTAATAAATGCTTTTTTCTTCTTGAGAGAGACCCCTTGGGAAAGTCACGTTGACCTCTCAGGCCCGTCATTCTTTATTGAACAACGGTAAAATGGTTGCACTGGGTGTGTGTGTGAGACAGTGAGGGCGGCAGACTACTTCATCTCTTTGTTGTTGATGCTAGCCTCTTAGTAAACCAGAGCATGGAGTCGTTGTTCACAAGGGCAGTGTTTCTTAGTATTAAGCAGCTTCCCTTCTCTCCTCCCTATTAAGGGCCTCATCCCTGTTAGAATATGATCAGGAAGCATCTTCACAGAGATCACCACATGTTTTTACAGTGGTTTTGTATGTGCAAGATTGGAGAACAGTTTAGTTTAGTTCGTTAGCCTCAAACTGGAAATGAAAGTACTGTGTTAATGTAACACCAAGATGCTCCTGTCCTCTCACTCTGCCATGTTACTGGCTGATGGAAGAAGGTTAAGAAGTCAGACTTCAAGCAAATGAACATAAGGCCACCTTGGGTCTGCAAGCAGGGTTTTCTGGTTTCTGTGGCAATGAGCCGAAGCCCCAGAGTCTGGAGGAAGAGTGTGCGGAGCTTAGCAGGTGGTGAGGCCGCAGCAGCTGGAAGGAGGGCCAGTCCACCAACTGTGGGAAGAATGGGAGGAGGAGCCCGTGGCTCTTTGAAGAGCACTAAGGCAGGCCTGGTGAAGCAGATGAAAGGAGCGAAAAGCTAGGTTTAGATCATTCCCCGAAGGCCCTGGAAACAGGCTCTTCTTTTTCTTTTTTTTCTTTTCTAAACTGAATTTCTAATCTGAAGCAGGCATCCAGGGATGGCTTTCAGAGTGTGAGAACGCCGCCCTTGCTTTGGGGCTGTGATGATAAGCTCTCCTGCGCCTTGGCAGGTGGATACTTGGAAAGTGGGAATTGGAATGGTGGACAGATCATGGAGAGGGGAGAATGTGGGGGAATTCCGGTACCCGGGCTTAGCCCCAGGTATGGCCAAACCCAGGTATTCAAAAAACTGCCTGGGTTGGGCTGTGCCTTCCCCAACTTTCCGGACCATCTGAGAATACAGTAAGCTAACCATTGAAAAGGACTCTTTAAAAAAAAAAAAATCACACTACATGCATTGAGGGGGATTGTCTCATTTTAGGATCTAAAGGTTTTTATGTTTTTGGTTGGATGTGGGTAGAGAGATGATGGTAACTGTGTCATGTCCTTTTCAAACCCCAAGAGAGCTTCTGGGCCACAGGATCAGTTTAAATTCATTTAGGTGGAATACCCCTAAAACTGACACGCTACGGAAAAGTAAGCTGTAACCAGCCACACCTGACATTCAGCTGTCTTCATCACTAGAGGTATCAGTCTAGGGAGTCAGAAACCCTGCATCTGGGCCATTTCAGGCCATCTTATACCAGTTCTTCAAAATACTGCTGGGTGTGGGTGCTACCAACCCAAGTATTGGTGAGAATGCAGAGAGAAAACAGAGGTCCCGAAAGACCAGGCATTTATTTCTGTCATTACAAGGATGAGGGCTAATAACCTGAAAAACAAAAACACGTTAGTGCTTCCAGCCAGGTTCTCCAGAATATAATGGAAAAGCGTTTAGACCTTTCAAGACATTGAGGTGGAAAAAAAAGGGAATGTGCCTTTTTATTAGCAGTTATTCCTAGTTCTAGGATTTTCCCCACTGGGATGTGTGGCAAGTTCCCCCAAAACAAGTAAGACTGTGTAGTCAGCTTTCTTGGAGTAAATACCTGACTTCTAGGCACACAGTGTCTCTTTGGACTTCCTAGAAAAGAACTTACTGGATTAGTGTTGTCAGTTAGGAAATGCAGTTCATTGCTAATAACAGAGACTGGAAATAACAGTGGCTTAAATAAAACAGATCACGTAGAGATTTATTTTTGTGTCACATAAAGCAAGTCAGAGGTCAGGACTGGACTGATAGCTTTAAGATGTCATCAGGAACCCAGGTTCCTTTTGTTATTCTGTTCTGCCGTCCTTCTCACAGGGCCAGGGATATTTGTTTGCTTATTAGTGAGCCCCAAGCTCATGTAAATGTGCCTGTCTTCTATTTTCAAGATTGCCTCATGGTCTTGATCATGGCGTTCCAGTAACTGTATCTATATTCCAAGCTGCAGGAAAGCAAAAAGGGGGAGGGAGCAGGGCAGAAGGTGACATATCCCCTCCTGGAAGTTCCAAATCCCCATTTGTCTTAAGTCTTGACCCAAAGTTAGTCACTTGGGTCACTTGGGTCAAGCTAGGTCATACCTAGCTATAAGGGGAGCTGTAGTTTTTTTTCTGCCTTTGTTTTTTTAAGCTGGGTAAATTACCAAATATATATGGGTTCTATTAGTAAGGAATCAGAGGAAATGGGTAGGTAACTGGCAGTCTTAACTAGTCAGGATGCTGCCAATTGGCATAGAACATCTCTCTTGGGTAGAGATAGTCCAGGCCTTCTCAAGAATTCCTGAAGTCATTGGTGGCCATGGTGCCTAATCCCCACTGCTGCCACTAGAGTGATGGGGTGGTTGCACTGACAAAGCACATTGTAGGAGCCATCAAAAACTACAGGTCGGAGTCATTTTCCACTGGAGATGGTTGGGTGTGCACGTAGCAGGCACTTAAAGCTTCATGGACCTCTCCTTCAACCCATCTGAGATATGGGCCTTCCCTGAGACACAAACACTTGACCTAGGGAGCTTCATGCTTTCAGCTCAAACCCTGAGAGGGAATGTTAGCTACCACATCATTCTGTTCTTTTCACTCAGAGCCCTTGGAGAATAGTTGTATAGCAGAAAGAAGTATTTTTTGAGCATATATATCCCTTTCTTGCTGCAAGGCCTATTTTCCCACAGATTCAAGGCTGTAAATTAGTTAAGCTAGCACTTAAACACTTTTTTAAATCCATACTGGTGCTCAAGCTCTGAAAGGAGGGGGAAATCCCATGGGAAAGAGAAAATAAATTAACCAAA
Organism: Potos flavus; assembly: GCA_028534135.1. Lineage (NCBI taxonomy): Eukaryota > Metazoa > Chordata > Mammalia > Carnivora > Procyonidae > Potos > Potos flavus. The sequence goes on from CM052885.1 coordinate 103,478,614, forward strand.
AGCAACACCTATCATATTGCTTTGCAGTCAGTAGGTGATTAGGCAATGTTTGTGGAATCTCATCACAACTGAAAAATGAGAATACTGAATTAATTTTGGCTATATTTCAGGTTAAATGGGTTTCAGTGGGCCTATTTCAATGGAAAATGCATTCAAAATTTCAAACAACAGACATATTAAAAACTACTTTTTGGAAAAATAACCTTTAGGAATCTCATCGCATTTATATTCCAAGTGCTCATCTCTCACTTTTTTCCCTTTCCTTCTTCCACCCAATATTTTCTTACAAAAATTTTCAAACATACAGAAAATTTGAAAGAATTGTACAGTAAATGCTCACATACCCACCGCCTAGATTCTATAGTTAACATTTTACTGTATTTGCTTTGTCACTTCTGTCCATCTCATCCACCCATTTTATTTTTTGATGCAGAAAGTAAGTTACAGACATCAGTACGCCTCACCTTAAACACTTCAGCAGGAATATTAGCCTAGAAGGAGGCTAATAGCCTAGAGTTCAATTTAAAAAAAAAAAAAGCACATAGAGTGAAGTGCACACATGTCGAGTGCACTGTTTGGCAGATTTGGACAAATACACATTCTGTCAAGGTCCAGAATGTTATCACTACCCAGAAGGTTCCCTCATGCCCTTCTTTACTCAAGTCCCTCCCCCCACCTCGCAAAGGCATCCACTGTTCTGAGGTTTTCACTGTGTCTTAGGTGAACCTCGTCTAGAGCTCCATGTCTGCGGACTCAGGCAGCGAATACTCTTTAGGGATAAAGCTTTCACTGAGCATACTGTTTTTGAGATTCACCCATGTTGTCGAGTGCATCGATGCTTTGTTCTTGTTTGTTCCTGAGTAGTATTCCATTGTGTAGGCGCATTTTTCCATTTTTCCTGTTGCTAAACTATTTCAGGTTTTGACCATTATGAGTGGAGCTCCCTGAACATTGTTTTTGTAGGATGTTCTGTGTATAAGTCTTTTTGTGGTCATATGTTTTCATTGTCTCTTGAGTAATATCTAGGAGTGGAATTGCTGGGTCACTTGGTAGTTGTTCACATCTCATTTTGATAAGTAGAATCTTGTAATTCAATTAAGGGAAGACTTTACTTATATATCATCCAGGCCACGTCTCTCCTTTACAGACAAGGATAATGAGGCCCAGGGAGTAGATGGACAAGAGACCTATTCAGAGCCAAGGAGAAGACTTTTTTAAAGTTCATATTAGAAATCCCTGTCTCTTAAGTCTTTTCTGGTGTTCTTTATGTCACACTTTACTTCTTCCCTCCAGAAGGGGGCAAGGAAATTGGGCTTCTTTCTGAAAGATCATTAACTACTTCGATTTTTGCTTAGGGAGAAGTAACTCTTAGATATACCCAAATGCAATTTACTGTGTTTGTTTCCTATGTTTCTGTAATGATCTGGATCTGGTCCTGCTTCTCCAGTGTACATTTTAGTAAATCTTCCAGAATGATCTTTCTGGAACATAAATCTGACCATACTACTTATTCTCCATCATGTGTTCTGTAGGTCCTACGGGATAAAGTCCTGCCTCTAGCTGAGTGTGCAGGGTTCTTGCTTCTCTGGCTTTGTCTTACACCCCATCATCTACCCCCTGCAGCCTGCCCTCTGTTGTGCCCCTTCAGACCTCCGTGCCTTTCAGCCTCTTGTGTTCTGTTCTAGAATGGTGTTCCTCCTTTGTCTCTCTGATAAATTCCTCCTCATTCTTCAGAGGAGACTCTGAAAATTCCCTAATTGATCCAGACCCTCGCAGGGAGTCAGTTATTTCTTTTTTATGCATATGTATCTCTGACAGCTAACTCTTAAAATGATGGTGTTCTCTTAGGATGTCACATTCAGTATTAGTTGAATCTTCAGGTTCAATTAGTTGAACCTGGCACAGGACTAGATGCTGAAGGTATAGAGATGAATAAGATGTGGGCCCCGCTTTTGAGGCGCTTGCCATCTATGGAGGAGACTCCTACAGCAGTGCAGTGGTCTCGGTACTGCGCCGAGCACTCATGGGGCCAGCAGTGTAGGCGCTCACCTCCCTACAGCCTTCCAGGCATCAGCTGTTTCGAAATTTTCATCAGATGAAACTACCTCATGACTTTATCTGCAACGCTAGTGAGGTTGAATAGTTTTTAAATATGCTCATTGGGTATTTTTAACTCATGAGGAAGATAATCAAGTTTTATTATAGTGGAACTAATTAGGTCACTTCCTAGCTGTGAAACCCTGGGAGGCAAACTTTTTTTCCTGGCTGAGTCTCTAGTTTCTTATCTATAAAATGGGGAGAATAATAAACATGTTTCCTAGGATTGTTGTGAGAATTAAATGAAGTAACACACGCAGAGTACACATAGGCACATAGTAGGTTTACAGTAAATTTTGCCTCTCTAAGTCCCCAGTCTCTAGCCCAGCGCCTGCCACATATTGAGGATTCAGGGAATGTTTATGAAGAATAGGAATATATGCATTTTGTATATATGTGTCTAAAGGACTATATATAGATGCTAACACAGATCCATCTGTCTCGAGAAGAGTGTTTGATTTGACTTGCATCAATATTCAGCTGGAGTGGCTGAGCACACACGCGTGACTCTTCTTGGGTTACCACATCCCCTGCTAAGCAGATGTCCATTATAATGGAATGTAAAAAAGGAAAAAATAATAATAAAGGCAGAGGAGTGTAATGTTGTGGCTTGATTTGACAGGGCCTCCTGCTACTTCAGCTGCTAGTGCCGGGCATGAAGCAGATTAATCTGTATTCCAGCATACCACTGGTGAAGTCAGGATCGGTTTAATTAGGGTATTTTAAACATCCTGTTTGCATCTAGAGTCTTACCAGGAAGCAGGATATCTGTCTGTCTGAGAGAGTTCAGGGGCAGGTGGGCAGCAAGGATGGGCAATAAAACAGAGATGGTTATAATTTTAGAAACGAGAGAAGAACACTTCTGTATGATCTCCTTAAGACAAAAGAGCTAATGGCCTTAGATGTTCCATGGAAACAAAGGCAGCCCTGCTGCATGGCCTTGAATTTTAAAGTGGCCTTGCAAGATCTTGCCAAGACATGGGCCTGATGGTTGACGTACAGGGACCATTTCCATCCTAAGAATAGAGCTGTGACTGACCCATATCTTTCTTAACCATTTGGGCTGCTGAGAGGCAGGTGCAGGCTCTGAAGCTGGATGTGCCTCAGAGGGGCCCTGAATTCATTGTCCAACCAGCCAGGCTGGGCCAATATTTAGATGCCAGGCTAGCAGGGCACTGATCAGGGTCCACTTTCCATAGTCCAGCATTTGTATTTATCCATGATCTGCACTCCTCCCATACCTTTCCCACCTCATGGCCTTTCATCCTCCCTTCCCTCTGTCACACGGATCTTTTCCCAGTTCTTTGTCCATAACCCGTGCATTCCAGCTTAACGCCTTTGATGCATGCTTGTCCATCGGCTTGGAATGCCCTTCTTCCCCTTGCCCCTCCTCCCTTCAAAGCTCTTTTCTTGCTTCTCTTCTCCCAGGCTCAGCTCACATGGCATCTTGCCCACCAGTCTTCCCAGACACCCTGGCTAGCAGAGTATTTGCCTCCTCAGTTTCTGCCTCTTTCTCATCACTACCACTTCCTGTCAAGTAATTTTAGACTTGATAGACCGCAAGCACCTGGAGGGCAGAGTCAGTGTCTGGATGTCTTTGTCCCCAAACACTGTATCTTATACATCATAGAGTTGTAGTTTATGAGTAAATGAGTGAAGCCGTGTCCGTTCCTGTGTCTAAGACCCCTTGGAGCTGCCTCCTGTGGCCCCGCTCAGGTCATTAGTGCCTCTTCTTCCCCTTCGGTGGTCTCCTCGAACCAAAACTTCAAGAGATGCAAGCTGGACACCTCCGACATCTGGAGGCCTTTCTCTTGGCACAGAAGGATAAGGAAGTCATTTAGGGATTGACACTGTGCTCCCTGTCACCTCCTTCCCCCTGTTGCCCACCTCCCACTCCAATCCCTACCTTGGGAGACCTGTAGGAACTAAATGTGTCCATAGAACCCAAAAGCCTGGCCTCTTTGTCTCTGCCAACTTTCCCACAGAGAGCTTGGAGCTCTGAGCTCACAGCCGTTCACTTGCCTGTGTAACACACCCAGCTCTGCGTCACTCCCAGGAGTCTGAGAAAAGTGCGAAATGAGGAAAATAGCCAGCCCTACCCATTCCTTCCTCTTGCCTACCCTATCCCCAACTGAGTAAGGGACCCTTCACACGTGTGCTTTGCGTATTCCACGTGTGGCACATACTTGTGTACTCGAGTGTAGCTGTTTATTTCTTAGCCTTGCTCCTAGGATGATGAGCTCCTTTAGGGTGGACTATCTTCTTTCATCTCTGTGTCCCAGCACCTGCTACATTGCCTGGCACATAGTAGGTACCCAGACGTTTGAGCCGGTGTATGCACCACTTCATACCCTGTAATTAATTAATTGTCCTGTGGTCACGAAACTCATAAAAGAGAAGGTATTTTTCATTTCCTCTACTGATCATGTGCTGTGTTTTCAGTTCTACAGCAAGATCAAAAGGCAAATGATTACCATGGCTGAGTACATTTATTTTTATTAAAAGGTAGGACCATCTCTGCTTCAATGTGCTGTGTCCTTCAGCTTACAAGTAAATAGCCACCGCCCACTGCAGGTCTCCCAGAACTTGTATTATTTGGCTTTATAGGCAGTCACACACAAGCACTTTATTTTAATTTATTGTGGGATTAAAGAGTCTGAGTGAAGTTGGCCTTGCTCTATCTTAGGGTTAGAACAAATCTCGAGTTACAGAAGATAACCCCACCAGCTGAGGAAGTCAGGGCACCTAAATTCCTGTTTTTCTCGGCACAGGCTAGTGAGGGTGGCGCGGGCAGACTGAAACACGTTCGGTGGCAGGCATTCGACCAGGAGACACTCTGGAAGGAACTGGGTGGTGATCTGCGACAGGTGCATGGGCTGGAGACTGTCTTGCGATATTCCTCTTCGCACAGAAAATCTCAAATGAATGTCTATTGGGTGCCTATTGTTTACCCGTCTCATTTGATACAGTGGATTTACTAGCTGGAAGGGACCAGCCCCATTTTACAAACAGGAAAACTGAGACTTAGTGATTAAACAATATGCCCATGTTTTAGTGAGCACCAGAGGCAAGATTCAAATCCAAGTCTGTCTGATCCTAAAGTTCCACATAAGGTTAGTTAATTGTTGGCCTTTCTGGAGCAGGTCCTGGAAGTTAGACTTCTTGCTGTACCCATGCGTCTTTCTTAGCAGTGGGCCACTAGTAGGCCTGGTTGTTAACAGGCCTATCTATGGATTAATAGCTCTCCTCACAGAGAGAGGTGTTGTTGACCTCCTGGGATTTGGACACCCTTTTTTAAGAATGAGGATGAGAAACATTAGTCCATCTCCTTCTTTACAAAAACAGCACACCCTGTACGAGGCTAGGTCGAGCGACTGCCGCAGTCTGGTTTGTACTGTTCTGGAAAGACCTCTAATCTGGGTATCCTAGATCACGGGTTCTTAACCAAGGAGCTGTCCCCCAGAGATGGGAACACTCTGAAATTCCATGGAAATGTTATATTTGTATATAATACATTTTGCAAGGGATAGCATGCATAAGAGTTCATTAGATTCTCAAAAGTTTCTGTCGTGATTTTTACAAAAGATCAATTGCAGATTTAGATCACAGTGGCCTATAAGGCTCCTTTGACCTGAAGCAAATCACATCCCTTATCGGGGCTGTTGTTTCTATACTCAAAATTCCAGAGGAGTTGAACCAAAGATTTCTAATTCTCCTTCCAGATCTGAAAATTACAGAACTCTGACTGACTCCAGAGAATCAAACTTTCAGTCCCCTGGGAGATACCCAGGGGTCTAACCCATTGCTAATCACCCTTGAGAGGCCCTTAAAGAGACGTGAGCTAGGGAAGAGGAACCAGAACCACCCCTCGAAGGCGGTTTCACTGATTAGTGTCTGAGGCTGGCAGTTGTCTGTTGAGTGGGGCACCCGACAGGGAGGGGCTCCCACTGGCACAGTTTCAATACTGGCTCTGGAATATGCCACCGAGACCGTGACCTCTCCCTACCTAGTGACTTGAAATTGTAGATTGGCTTGGCCTTCCTCTTGTGAATTCCTTTACCGTGTGTGTGTGTGTGTGTGTGTGTGTGTGTTCTGCTCTCCCTGGGCCCTGCCGTAGAGGTTGTTTTCTGCAGCGGGAGTCACCACACCCACCCCATCTGCGTTGACAGCTCCATAGCCATCCTTCGACTCCATTTTATCCCGTCGAAATGACAGAGCAGCTGAGCGGTGCTGGCCAGCAGATAAACCTGTTATCTCCCCTGCTCTCTGTGCCAACAGCTCTCCCCATCTTGGTGCATGAAAAATTGACACCACCTTGGGCTGAAATCTGTTCCTAGGGAGGCTACATTTATTAGTGGCTAATGAAACTGTGTGTGTGTGTGTGCGTGCGCGCGCGCGTGTATAAGTATAAAACTTGGGGTAGCTGAAGTGTTTTCCTATCTGTCAGGCACCAGTCACCTACAGCAGCCACAGCACCCAGAGAGAGAGAGACAGAAGGTACCTAAGCAGCTTCAGGTCTCCTGAAATTAACAACCTGTTCTTTGCTTCAAACCCCAAATAGGTAAATGCCATTTGTTCTTAGTATATACTCTGCAATAGATAAAGGTATCTCCTGCTCCAGGCTGGGATGAGCTGTACAAATGCGTGCTAATATGATCTAGTGCCAAAAAAGATGATTATTCTGTGTATTACACTTTCCTCTTTGAAAATTACAGCTCCTGATATCCTCAGTGTTCCCCCGCACCCCACCTTGTTCAGGTATATAGAGAACATTCTCTCGCAACTCTTTACCCTCCATCATAATTAGCAAGATTGAAAGGGAAATCTGAGAAGTTCTGGTTCAGTATTTGCAGAACTGCCTAAAACCCAAAGTCTCTTCTTTATTTGGACTCTGGTAGACATCACCTCTGGAAAGAGTAATTCAGTAGAAGAGAGAAGAGGGGTTGTTATTCATGTCTTACTCCACATGGCCTTTTGTTTCATTTTCTCTCATTAAAATTGTTGAATTTTTTTAAAATCCACATTTATATAGTGCCAGTCTTTTGGACACAATGAGCCCCACATGAAGCACATTGTCAGGCTTTGCATGGTTTAGTTTCTGGTCTCTTTTTCTTCTTTAAAAGCTTTGATGGTTACCTTTTATATCTGGAAAGCATATAACAACATAGTAGGAAAGCTTACTGTTTAGAGTCAGGCATCTGGGGTTCAAACCTAAGCTCCCACCACTGACTGAAGGGCATAACCGTAAATAAGTTGATTAACCTCTCTGAGCCTTGGATTCTCCATTTATAAAAGAGGGATGAGAATGGTACCTTTCTCACAGCTTAGTAGTGAGAATTCAATGAGAAAATGGTGTACAGACCCAAGCCTACTGTCATAGATACACAATTGGTGACTGTTATCATTGTACCCTACTTACTTTCAACTAGGTATTTGAAGCTACTTATAGCAAAACAATATGGTGATACTAAACCTTAGCTTTGAATAAGAATTTGTCAGAACATAAATGTCAAACTGGGGAAAATATTTGCAGTGTATATGACAAAAGGATAATATTCTTAATTTACAGAGAGCTCATAGAAATCAAACTGGCAATAAGGCCAGGCAGTTCACCCAGAAAGCAGTACAAGTGGTCAGTAAACATCAGAAAACCTGCTTACCCTTGTTCATAACAAGAACAAAAACATGCTAATCAGAAGAAGAGCTCACTTTTCACCCACTAGATTGTCATAATTTTTAAGTTGGATAGTATCCAATCTGAGTGAGGATATGGGAAAACAGTCTTTATATATATAAAGAGTATGAATATTTGTATATTTATATGAGTGCATATATACATGTACATATATATTCATATATCTATTGTATATATAAATAAAATTTTGCTTCCATTCTGTGTGTGTGTGTATGTGTGTGTGTGACACTGAGAGTGTGTGTGTGTGTGTGTGACACTGAGAGTGGACATAAAATTGGTACAACCTTTTTGGCAAATAATTTGTCAGCGTCTTTCAATATATTCTATGTGAATTCCTTTTGACTCACCCAATTCCACTGCTAGGAATTTGCCATAAGAATACACATGCAAAGGTGTATTGATGCCAGAAAAAAGTCCACATGCCAAAATATGTGTACGTGGGTGTTTATTGCAGCGTCGTTTCTGACAGCAAAAACAAAACAAACAACCAAAAACTGGAAACAACCTAAAATACTCATGATTGAGCGGGGCACTAGTTAAATTATGATAAATAAGGTCAGCGGAGTTCTAGATAGCCGTTAGAAAAAAATGAAGTATGTACCGATATGAGAAGATATATATACATATATATCTTTATATATATCTTATACATATATATGTGTATTTTTATATCATATATATATATCTTATATATATACACACATACATATGTATGTGGTTTTTTTTTTTTCCTCTAAGAATGTACACAAGATACCTTGTAGGTTTTTTACCCTTGGGAGAGAAGAAAAGGATGATAGAAGTATGGGAAAAGACAAACAGTAGGTGTTCAATAAATACTTGTTGAATGTGTTTTTTACCTTTGTGTATAGTCTGGTTTTTACCACGTGTATCCATTAGTTCTATTTTATCTAATTTTTTAAAGATTTTATTTATTTGAGAGAGCGTGAGATAACGTAAGCAGGGGGAGGGGCAGAGGGAGAAGCATACTCCCTGCCAAGCAGGGAACCCAACATGGGGCTCGATCCAGCACCCTGGGATCATGACCTGAGCCAAAGGGAGATGCTTAATTGACTGAGTGACCCAGGTACACCCTTACTTTTATTTTAAAATCCATTGGTCGATCATGGAGGGAATCCCTAATAAGGCAGTAAAAGAAATTGCTTCCAATGGGTGAGCATAAACTCATCTTTGAGCTTCTCAATAGCCAAGGCAAAGAGGGAACCCTGATAAGCATAAAAAATTCATCAAGAAAGAGAAACATTTTCCTGATCTTCATCTCTAAAAGGACTCTAGCACCAAGGGTTGGTCTAAACTCAGATTTTGTCTTGTCTCTCCCCAGCTTAAAATTCATAGGTGGATTCTTGTGACTTCTTTTGATGATCCACCCTTTGCCACCTAATGGGCCTTCTCTCTTCCATGTGGATATGACACTCCATCCAAACTGGCCTTTGCATGTATTGTTCCATCAGCCTGCAGTGCTCTCTCCTCTTCTCTACCTAGTTGTCAGCCATAGCTGTTGTATTGGAGCTTTTTGAAGATGTTCAGTTGTTTGTTACCTCCAGTGGGAATCCTTTTAGGTCCGCTATCCCTTCTCTGTGCTCCCCAAGTCTCCTGTGCCTACCTCAGTGATGGGACTTGTCACACTACACTGTAGTCATTGTTTTGTTTCTGCACTAAATAAGGAGCTCCTTAAGATTAGGGATAATGTGGGGGTGCCTGGGTGGCTCAGTGGGTTAAAGCCTCTGCCTTCGGCTCAGGTCGTGGTCTCAGGGCCCTGGGATCGAGCCCCGCGTTGGACTCTCTGCTCGGCGGCGAGCCTGCTTCCCCCTCTCTCTCTGCCTGCCTCTCTGCCTACTTGTGATCTCTCTCTCTCTCTCTGTCTCTCTGTCAAATAAATAAATAAAAAATCTTTAAAAAAAAAAAAAGATTAAGGATAATGTGTTGTTTGTTTGGGGGCCCCCCAAGCACCAAGTGCTTGCCTGGCACAAAGATAAGCAGGTAGTCAGTGAATGATCGAGTGAGTCGTCTGAAGGTTGAGTTCTGCCTCTTTCACCAGTTAGCTGTGCAGACCAGTCACTGCGCTCTTTACTCCGTCTATACAATGAGCGATTTGGCCCAGATAGTCTATGAGAACTCCGGCTGATTTCTTTTTCTTTCTCTGTGGTTGTCAGATTGTCATATATACACATGGAGATTATTGCCAGTTGTTATGCTGAGTGATTTCAAAGTTTCAGAACTGAGCTTGTTGGAGTTCACTCCATTGATTACGGCCTGTCCCACATCAGCTCACCAGCTAGAGAGATCAGAGCCTAAGATTGGAGAACTCATTATGTCCCCTACTCTGCCTTTCTCTCCTCTCCTTGGCATGCATAGAGGTCGGAGAACTTTCCCTGACATGTGCCTCCAAAGACGGCCTTGTCTTATCCTACATTCTCACCCTGAGCTGAGTTGTTGGTTCACTGTCCTTACCCTGGCTTCCATGACAGTTTTTACCTTCTTGTGAAAATAGGGCTTGTGCTTTCCACTCTCCACTTTCTGCACTCACCCCATCCTGTTCCCTGTTCTCTGCTCCCTTCAATTTGTTCAAGATGGAGATTATACGGCCTCAATCTCAGCTTCACACGAAAGTTGAAAGAGAGATATTGGGGTAAACCTGGGGCATTGTGTGGGGACCAGGGAGGGATATACCAGTGAAAAAAGCAGACAAAGATTCCTGCCTTTGAGAATAAATAAATAAATAATACACTGTTTTAGAAGGTAATTATGCTGAAGAGAAAAATAAAGCAGCTAAGACTTGGAACTAGGTAGTGTCAGGGTGTTGTGTTTTTAGATGGGGTGGTCAAGGAAAAGCCTCATCGAGACAATGACAGCGGAGTAAAACTGGGCGCGATGATGGAGCCATGCAGAGAATCTGGTGAACAGCATTTCAGGTGGAGGGGACAGCAAGTGCACAGGCCCTAGAGCAGGAGCTTGCCTGATGTTAGAAACAGCATTTAGTCCACAAGTGAGTTGGGGAGCCATCAGAGGGCTTTAAACAGAGAAATGAGGGGCTCTGACTTTGGGTTTTAACATAAAGGATCGTTCTGACTGCTCTATGGAGATCAGGCCAAAGAGAGCAAGGGTGGAAGCAGGGAATATTGAATTGAATATTCCAAGCAAGAGATGACAGTGGTGTGGACCTGAGTAGCTGCTGTGGGGGCAGCGGGAAGAAGAAGTGGGATTCTGGGTATAATTTGAAGGTAAAGCTGACAAGGTTTCCTGTGAGACCTGTGAAGAAGGAGACAATAAGGGACATCTCCACTGTTTTCAGCCTGAGGAACTGGAGAACCTGGTTGCCACTAACCAGGTAAGACTGTGGGGAACAGGTTTGAGGAGGCAGATCAGGAGCTGGATTTGGGATGTGTTCAGCTTAAAGGCCTGTTGACAACCACGTGGAGAAAGCAGGTAGAAAGGGGAGCACATGAATCTGCTTTCAGAGAACAGGACTGGCCGGTACACCCAATTTTGGGAGCCGTCAGCGTGTAGGTGTTTTTTTTTTGTTTGTTTGTTTTTTAAAGATTTTATTTATTTATTTGACAGAGAGAGAGAGAGATCACAAGTAGGCAGAGAGGCAGGCAGAGAGAGAGGGGGAAGCAGGCTCCCTGATGAGCAGAGAGCCCGATGCAGGGCTCGATCTCAGGACCCTGAGATCATGACCTGAGCCAAAGGCAGAGGCCTTAACCCACTGAGCTACCCAGGCGCCCCTGTAGGTGGTTTTTAAAGCTGTGGGACTAGCGTGGGGCTTCCCGGGGAGGTGACTGTAGGTAGAAGAGAGGATGCCGGACTACCTCCGGCTGTACGAGACTGGGGACGTGGAGAGGCAGGGAATGCTTCCGACATAAATGAGGGGAAAACAGTCCTATCTGTGCTGTGGTGAATGCCTACCGGTGCCTTTAATTAATAGGTGACTTTTTGAGAACTCAAGGGGAGTTTGACATGTGAAGATGTTCTTCAGTCACTTTTCAAATAGAGTATTTGTTGCCCACGCTCTGGGCATTATCTCAAAATAAACTTCACTCTGTCATTTCTCCACGACTAGACTTCTGCTGCCTCCTTTTCAAGGTCATTATTCTTGATTTTTAAAAATTCTTTTTAAAGAAAAGAATCTCTTCACAGCTAAAGCCTATAATATACCCTTCAATTACCCTCTTCTTCCCAAGGTAGAAAAATAGTAGCTCATAATAGAAGCCTGTGGGTTACATGCACTCCAAAAGCATTGTTAACCATTTTGAAGTACTTACAGGCCAGCTGCTTTCAAACTTGGAGGAGTTTTAGCTGCCCCAGAATGGCAGTGATAGCCCTGGCGCCCCGGCGTGTCTCTTACTGAATTCCGGGGTATGGATCTGGGGAAAGTGTGAGGGAATTTGAGGATGTGATAGAACACATCTTGTTTGTTCATTTTATACTCTTCTCATAGCAGACATTCATACTGTGTTCACAGGTTATTTCTGTAAATGGGGGATTAGTTTAAGGTTCTGTTGTGGACAATGAAAATCAATTAATTCCAGGCAGACTAGAAGTTCTAACTTAGTTTTGATTCACTTGCTCAAGTTGTCCTTGAGGATATCATCCCTTCTGAATACGTTTCTTGTGCAGCGTGTCAAGATCAGTTCGGGTTTCCAATGACACAATTTAAGTTCTTGTCTTATTAATCAATAGCAGCAGTCAGGGAAGGCCTACTTATTCCTCCTCCAATAGAACCAGATCAGGCTTGAAGAGAGGTAATAATTACCGCTCTGATCACAGCATGTTCCCTTTTCTCCTTCCCAACCCAGAGCATGTCTGTTCGATCCTGGCTTCCCTCCTGCGGAACCTGAGAGGGCAGCAGCGAACCCGGCTTCTGAATAAATTCACTGAAAATGACAGTGAGAAGGTGGGTGTGCCTGTTGCACGGTAAGGCCGGGCCCTGGGCCGGGGGGAGCTAGAAGGGCTCTTTACCTGATGCCTTCTGAGGGGTGCTGGGCTGAGCGCTCCTGCCCTGAAGTATCTTCTCCCGCAGGGCTGTGGGTCTCGGGTTTTTCTGTGACTCTGCCTCTCCTCTCCAGATCCATCCTTCCGGGAGTAGTAGCACCTTGGGGTGGCAGCAGCTAGTACTTCAGGGAGATTTTTAGACCCAGTGAGAGTGGGTTGTAATGGCATTTGGATTGGGGGTTGCACAGCATGGCAAAGTCATCGAGAACCATAGGCTTTGGATTCAGATGTCTGGATTTGAACCTGGTTTTGCTATTTTCAACATGTGTGCCACTCTGAGCCTGTTTTCCCTGTCTTTGAAATGGACATGTTAATTCCCATCTTGAAGAGTCAAGGAAAGGAAGACTAAACGAGGCCTCCTAGGTGGCAGTAATGGAAGCTTCTGGTATGGACATAGAAAAGGGAGAGCCTATCCTCGATGGCCTATGGGATAAGGGAATGATCACATAAATGAGATTAGGTGCATCTTTTACATTGTGATTTAGCATGCCAAACCATAAAAGTTTTAACAGTAACAAGAGTCAGCATGTATTTAATGATTGGGGGGCTTAGCAGGTCCCTTTCGTTGTTGCATGCATTCTCCCGGCACCATGGGGTTTACCCTCTGTGTGGCTTTCGTCCACATTTGCAGGTGAGGAAGCAGGCTTGGAGGCATTATGTGGCTTGTCCATGATCACGGTCTACTATGGTCATGCCGCTAGCTACGAATTAGATCATTCTAGATGAATAAAATTAAAGACCCCAACCCCTTTTATAACTTACCATAATTTCTTTCCCTTCCGTGTCCAAGGAAAGGCTGAAAGTTTGTCCTCCTTCAGAGGGAGGTTTGTGGCTGTCTCTGTGAGCTTGCATCTGACCGTTTCCTCCGGCCTCACTAGCAGCATGCGTGGGGAAGAGGCCGTCATGAGGTCAGGCACAGAACGCCTTAGCAGTCACATCACCCTGGTGACACTTAACGTCTGTGCTTCAGTTTCTTCGTCTTTAAAATTAGGGTCACTATCTTTCCTGCTAGGTTCTCAGGGTTTTTTAAGGTGTAAGGAAATAATGGACACGAAGATACTCCATAAACTGAAATATATAAGATCTTGGGGTCGTTGTTGTTATCCAGACAAGTTTGGGCACAGTCCTCCTGGACCCCAAGGCCGTGTTGAAGCACCATCTGCTGTTAACCGCTGTAAGCTCTTGAGTAAATACCAGGGTTGCCAAGAGCCGGGGTGGTGCCAACCTAGTAAAGAGATAGTTTAGAAATCTAGGCTTTCTAGGTTTCTAGGTTTCACGGTGTTTGTTCAGTCGTTTGGAGGTCTTAGGGAAAAATGAAACTTTTTCAAACCCACCGAGTGTTCCTCGGGCCATGTTTGAAGCATGACTTTCGCTAAGTTGAAAACTGATTTTTAAGTTATTTCTTGAACAGAAGTCAGGGCCTTTTTTTAAGTTGCTGAAAGAGTTTTTTTCACGTACTCTCTTCTAACTCGAAAGCAACTAAAGAGATTTTACTCAGACCTTTTTAAAAAAAGATCAGCTCTGGGGTAGAATCTGAACATGAAAGGTTTCAGTTGGAAGAAAGAAATTTCTGTAAAGTTCTAAGTGAATACCAAGTATGTAACTTCAAGCTCCTTCTCTTTGTAAGAAGGGACTTGAATTTTTATTTATCTATTTGTTTTTAACAACTCGAATTCACGGGAGCCCTCGAAGGGCTGAGAATGCATTGTCCTTTGGGGAATGGGCCTGTGTTTGGACTGCACCCATCCCAGGTGTTCGCTTGTTCTGCCCCAGCTCTTCCATCCATTCCTGCCGTGTTCCCAAGCAGAGCTCATCCCGATGTCAGAAGTGGGAGAGTGGGGCTCCTATTGTAAGGAGTGACAGTGAGACGAATGGGAGCCCCACTGTTCTCTTGCCTTGGTATTCTTTTCCCTTCTCACTCATGTCTGAAATATCTTTCAGGTTGACAGACTGATGGAGTTGCATTTTAAGTATCTGGATGCAATGCAGGTGGCGGACAAGAAGATTGAAGGGGAGAAACACGTACGTATCCCTGCCTGTCTCTTGCCGACTGTCGACTTGCATTTCATTTGGGTCCCTTTGTACCTTCTCTGTCCCCATAGGACAGGCAAGGGCACGGGTACCACCTACCCTCACATGCCGCCTAACCTGTTAGAGCAGAGCAGGTGACAGTCTGCCAGTGGTTATACCTGCTCTTCTGATAGGAGTGCACGTCTTTTAAGAGGGAGGACGTGTCGGATAGATCCCTGTCCGGCCATGGGGTCTGGGGGATAGCACGAGTACCCCTGACATGAGCCGCTCTTAAAACATCTGGCCGAAGTGCAGTGCGGTGACTTGGTTCCACGCTGGCAGAGCTGGCGGAGTCCGTCTTGCCTCACACCCTGGCCGGCTTCTGTAGTCCTGGGGGAACCGTCCGAGGGAAGGGTGATCACAGGGGATAAGAACTGGAAGGAAAGGTCGAGGTCACTCACTGGCAGATGAAAAACTGGAGACCTGGAGAAAGGAGCCTCAGAGGCATTGCAGCAAAGCCTGAGTACCAGGCTCCAGAGGACCGACCCTAATTTCTTCCGCTCGTGGCTGCTGAGGGAAGTGAAACCTGTCAGGTTTGTTTCTTGAGGGGCTGTGCTCCGTATGCTGGTATCCTGCCTTCTGTACTTCCCGCCTGCTTCCATGTTGTTCTCTGCCGTCTCTGGCCTCTACCTTTCTCATCTGTCACCTTCATCGGGGCAGGCATTCATGTCGTTTAATGTCCGCTCTGTATTCTCCTCCCTGCAAGACGTTCCTCAGTCTTCCGTCACATTGCCAAAGGATCCTTTCCTTGCTTTTTTTTCAAAGTCTCTAATAGACTTCATTTTCTTTGTGATCTTGATTTGCTCTACTGCTCCATTCTCTTTTGTTCTTCTTGCCTCAAAGATGCACTGGAGGCTTTTGAGCCGCACTGGTGAGAGAGCCAGGCTGGCCCCAGCTCCCATGTGTGGTGGAGACTCGCAACTGCGGGGCGGAGCCCAGTGCACAGGGAACCACGCTGGCATTTGCCCCCAAGCTAGGCCTCAGGCCGGGGTGAGAGCCCTGAGCTTGTGGGGAGACAGCGACCTTCTTGTCTGTGTCCTATTTCTCTTCACCCCTTTGTGACCACCCCCTCCTTTCACAAGCTATACCTTCGTGTATGAATGCCAGGGGACAGGTCACTGTGGGTGTCGTGCGAAGGATCTCCTTCCCCCTAGTAAGTCCTCCAATGTTTGTTGATTGATTGAATTGACTGGGACATTCTTCGTTTATGCGGTGATACTCCTACAAGATAAAAGGTGGAGGCTCCAAATTCTGAGGCTGGACTGCAGACGCCAGCGTGTTGCACATGCAGTTCTTTTGTTCTGGCCTCCCGCCCCCTTTATTTTGTCCTTTGAGTTTCCTTTTCCATCTTTTCTTCACTTTACAGTAACTTGTGCATGATGGGCACTTAGTGACTGTTTAAGTGGCAGAGTAATGTCTTCTTTCTCTTCATCTGAATGATCATTAGAAAGAGATTGAAATTTCCCTAGACTTTTGTAGGGAAACAGCCATGAGACAATTAGAACTCCAGCTCTGACGGAAGACCTGTGTTACCTGCGAGAGGAGATTTTCAGGGGTAGAAAGAGCGCCTGGGAGTTGAGGGACCTAGAATTTTAGGCAGGCACCACCTCTCCGTCACTGCGTGGCCGTGGTTTGTCACTGTGCTCGTGTAGCCGGCTTCTTAGCTGTAAAGTGGTATCAGCAGAGGTGATCTCTCAGATCCTCTTCAACTCAGTGTTGCCCCTCAGGTTCAAGCGCACATCCTTTGGTCACTCTGCCAGCTTGTAGCAGTGGCGTGGAGTAAGAGCACAGTGAGGGGGTGATCAGTGACCACGCGGCTCTTTATACAGAGGAGCAGCAGCCTCCAAGAAAAGGTTGGGCGAGTGGGGAGTCACAGAACCCTGGATTCGGATTCCAG
Organism: Potos flavus; assembly: GCA_028534135.1. Classification (NCBI taxonomy): domain Eukaryota; kingdom Metazoa; phylum Chordata; class Mammalia; order Carnivora; family Procyonidae; genus Potos; species Potos flavus. The sequence continues at coordinate 103,495,383 of CM052885.1, forward strand.
CTCTGCCACGTCCTAGCTTGGAGACCTTGGACAAGTGAGCTGACCTCTCTAAACTCTGTTCGTCTCATCTGTAAAATGGAAATAACACTTCCCTTTGGGGGTTATTATAAAGACGAAGCAAGAAGTGTGTAAAGCACCTCGCTACATTTCTGAGAGCCACTGCTGCTTGGTGCCTCTAGCTTCCTTTGTCGTTCTTGTGCAGCTTTTAAAACTAGCCAGGCGGTCCTTCTCCTGAGGGCATCCTCCTTGCCATCTGTCCCAGAAGGAGTCTCCCTAACAGACCAGAGTGTTGGCCCCATCATATACTTCATTTGAGGGGAAGCTGGAGTAGATGGCTTTTCTGACGGAGACCGAGTAAGCTGTTGGGCGTGAGGGAGCAGCTTGCATGTAGCCGTTAGGAAACTTGGCCTGCTTCCCACAAGATTATCTATTATCAGCACTGAAGAGGGTGTGAAATTGATTAGCACTGAAGGAGAGTAATCGCCAGAGCCACTCTCCCCCGGCATTCACAGAGCTCCTGTGTGCCACGGGCACTGGGGCTCCTGCCGTTCCCTGACAAACATCTGTCTCCTTGATGCCAAGGCCGTTTTGCTGGGCACTGGCAAACATTCCAAGGCCATTAGTGCTCAGCAGCCTCAGTGTTGCTCAGAGAGACAGGGCGGGGTGGGGGGGCGAGGGATGCATTAGCGAGCAGTGCTCTCTGCCAGCCCTCGGGCTCCGTCCTGGCAGGTGCAGCCGCCTGGCAGGTGTAGAGTGACTCGGAACAGAACGACCTCTTTTTCACCTCTCCTTCATGCACTCTGCTCTCTTAAGTCATAAACAATTTGTTGCCTCACCCCACCCCATCTCCATTAAACTTGGATGTCCTACACCCATTGGGAGCTCAGCAAGTATTTGTTGACTCGAATCGAATGCTTATTTCTCAGGCATTTGATGACATTGACGGTCAGATCAGTAATGAATAAATATCTCCTACACTTCCACACTTCACCAAGTCTGCAACAAAAAAGACCTTATTTAACAGGGTCAGGGACTCCCCCCCAGATAAGGAGAGTCAGGTATTGGCAGTTTTAGTGTCTCGGAGCCCCCATCTCCCCTGTACACTTCAGACTTCCACAGGCATGGTGCAAATGGCCGTGGATTGCAATTGACCAGGATTCACTGGAGAGAATCCAGTCATCTGGCAAATATTTCTCAGGCACCTGCTCTCTGCGAGGCACTGGGCCAGCCACTGGCAGGGGGTGAGAGTTGGAAGTGCCCATGGAAGAAGGGGTCCCAGGAGCCGTGCTGCTGACGAGGACTGGAGGTGCCCAGGGAGCCGGGAGCTGTCGATTGCACCCGGGGGCACCCTCAGCTGTTTCACGCATGGTGCAGGGTTCGAGCTGCACGTTAAAAGATAGAGACACATCAGGCATTCGCAACTGAAGAGGAGCAGGAGCAAAGGAGGGGCGGGGGAGCCAAGTTTGGGGGGCAAGTGGGAAGTTAAACCCCAGGAGCAGAGGGTGAGGGTGGGGAAAGTGGGCTCTAGAGCCCGGCTTCTTTCTGCTTTCTGACTGCAGACAAGTAGCTTAACTTTTCAGCCTTATTTCTTGCTCAGTGGTGTTTTCTTTCTAAGGTGTATGTCCCAGCCTGTGTACTTTGGGGAATTCAGAAGGTGGGATTTGGTGACCTGACACCTGAAAGCTGTTTCACAGGGCTTGGCACGAGCCGGTGGCCAGAGAACCTTTCATTGCCTCTTTAAGGACTGTCTGCACCCCATCACCCCTGTATACACAGACACTTTCTAACTCCCCTAGGACTGCAACATTTCGCATGATCTGGGTGCCCCCCATTTCTTCAGCGTCCTCTCCCACACCTGGGCACTCCTTCCTGCTGTAGCACCTTTGCATTTGGTTCTCCCCACTGTCCTGGCTCTTCTCTTGCTGGCACTTCCCTCCACCTTCAGGTCTCAGCCTAAATGTCACCTCGTCAGAGAGTTTTCAGTCATCACCATACGTAAAGTAGCATCACCCCAATCTCCAGGGCCCTTCATCACCTCTCAGTATTGGTTTGTTTACTCTCTGTCTCTGGGGCTGTAATCTCTCTTGTTCATCATATTCTCAGGACTTACATAGTGATTGACATGCCCTAAATGAAGGACCATCGTTCATGGTGAAATTAGTATTTGTCCCTGAGTATGAAGGAAAATTGAAAGTCTGAGGTTTTTTTCCTACATTGTTCCTTAACTCTCATTTTTAACCCTCTTTTTTGGTTTGCTCTATGATTAGCCCCATCATCAAAAGCATCTCAGGACCTCTATGTAGGTTCAGTGGCCTACCTGTGGCAATGTCCAGTAAGGTGAAACACTCCTATTTAGAAGAGTCTACAGGACAAGCTGATAAGTGTATACACATTCAGTTGAAATCACATTACTGCAGTAATCTGTGACTGGCAGAGACTTCCCCGTCTGGGGCAGTGGCCCACTGCATTCATGTTGTCTTCAGTGACTGCTGGATTCCAGGGCCACAGTGTATCTGGACATGCCTTCAGGGCTCCTGGTTAACAAGATTTGACCTGAACTTTTAAAGGGCATGTAATTCTTAGACTCTTCTAGTGAGCAGCAGTTCTCCATGATCTGTAAATATTCAGGATGCTTGTCTCAGCAGATTTCACCTGACTCCCAAACCAACACCAAGGCCGGAAGACAGCAAGGTCCCTGTTATTGGGAAGATGTCCTGACTTCTCATTGGTTCCTTCTGGCTTCTCTTGGTTAAATGTACAGAGATGCCTGACTTCTGACTGTCAGAGTGAGACATAATTATATAGGTACTGGCAGGGATTTTAAAAGAGGGAGGAGAGCCTTGGAGAGAGGTTTCCCTTTTTTAGTTCCTGGGAAAATTATACTCAGCAGGTTTATTCAATAAAGTGTTCTCACCACATACTTTGCACTGTAATGACTTACAAATTGCATGCTAATTTTGCCACAGTTAAATCATTCTAGGATTTATCCTGGAAAGAAAAGATGGACTCCTTGTAATGAAACAGTATCCACAGGACTTGATGTCTGAAACAGATTTGGACTATTGCCTTAGCATTTGAAACTCATTTAAAGATCTGTACAGAGCGGGTGGAGCCCAGGAATGGATGCATGGGGTACGTGATCCTAAAGCACTGGGTAAGGACGTAGACAGGAGAAGACTGCCATTGATTCATCTGCTAACTGTGCTGCAGGCTTCTGGGGTGTGCTTTAAAAAGAGAATCTTGCTGAGAGTTCCTCTCCGCTGTTCTTTAAGCCAGTCGTTCCAGACTTTCTGATTCTAAGAATTTGCCAGAACACAGCTGATAGCCAGTAGAAGCCAGTGATGGTGGGGGAGGGTGCTTTTTCCTCTCTTTTAGATGCCCACCGATGTAGCCACATGCACGTTCACCCTCCGTAACCCCCTGTCTCCCCCCTTCCCGATCAGTCATCCTTTCCTCCGGTAGAGGAGGAGTCAGAGGAGCTCAGTTCTGATCCTGTGCCTCTGCCACTTCCCTTGCAGTGTGGCCCTGCGAGCTCTGTTTGGCTTTTGTCATCCTCCCTGCCCTCCTGTTCCAGTGGGCTTCATAGGCTCTAGGGCTGTGGGCCGGGGACTCCCAATGTCTGCCGACTCTCACAGTCCCTCCCACGGGCCATCACCCAGAGGCTTTTGTGGCTCTGCCAGTCCAAAGCCTGGTCTGTGGCCTTATCCGTGTATCATCCCCTCCCCTCCTTCACCGCACCAGGGCCAGTCACCAGTTTCACCAAGTCAGAAACCTGGGCTGCATCTGTTTCCTCCTTTACGCCTGCTGGGTCCATCTGGTAAGTTTTACCTCCGATCTCTGTGCATCCTCTTCGTGTTCCCCTGTCCTCACTACCACTGTCGACACTCGGGCAGCCAGCATCTTTTCTTGTAGGAGTGCAGCGCCCTCCTCGATAACTAGTTTCCCTGTCCCTAGGTTTGTCCTCTCCGATCCATTTCTTACATAGTAACCAGAGATTTTTCTGAACTGAAAATACAGCTATGCCACTCACCTATGCAAACGCAGTACACACTGGCTCTGTGTTACTTGTGGGATGTGCTCTAAGTTCTTTCCAGGACTTGCTAGGCCTCTCCCACTGGGGCCCTTGCCGGGCCCCCTGCCCCCCCACGGCTGCATCCCTCACCACTCCTCCCCTTGTGACATGCAAAAACAGCTCTGTACCACCTGTGCCTTCCCAGGTATTTGCCCAGAATACCTCTGTGTACCGTGTTTCCCACAGCCCTCTCCTGCAGCTGGCTAATTCCTCTGTATCCTCAAGAGCTTTGGCAGAAAAGTCTGTCAATAGATGCATGTTGAGTGTGTACCATGTGCCAAGCATGCTGCTTAGTGTTGCCGTGCCAGTGCCTGCAGAACGCCTCCCAGTCCCTGTGCTGCATCCCCCCCCCCCCCCCGTGCTCCCTGCGCGCGGCAGCCTGCGCGCCATAGACCCAAATCTTGCCTCTGCTTCAGTTTCCTCATCAGGAAAAGGAGGAGAATGGTAATACCTATCTTGAAGGGTTGCAGGGAAGATGAAATAGATCAATATACAGAAATTACTTAGAATAGTTTCTGGCACAAGCAAGTACACCATAAGTGGTAGCTATTATTGTAAGTGTTTTTGGCCTGTGTACTTGTCTCTCGCTCCCTCTAAAGCTGAGTCTCCACAAGCCTGGCCCGATCTTCCTTCCTCGGCACCCCCAACAAGATTGTTATTTTCTGGCCTTGTGTTCTTGTATCTGCTGTCACGGAAGCTCTGGTTCTCTCAAGGCTGCCTTATATGTTGTCAAGATTCAGATGAGCAGTCGTGGGTATTTTTTGTTTTGTTTTGTTTTGTTTTTCCAGTAAATTTAGAAGTGGAAGACATGCGCATCATGGAGGCATCATGGTAGCTGGAAGGAAACATGAATCCTGAGGTCATACGGCCCGAGGTTAAATCTCAGCTCAGCCACGCATGACCTCTGTTTTGGGGGAGATAACTTGCCCTGTGCGTGTTTTAGTTTTTACAGTAACTTTACCAGAGGGTCATTTTGAAGATTAATGAGATTGTTTATAGCAACCAGTCACATGCTTATGTGCTAGGGTTGGCCTAACACATAGTCAGTTCTCCTCTGTGGGCAGAGGTCTGGCCTGAGATTCTTGGACCCTTATCGGAGCTGCTGTCAGTTAGTTATGCATTCTCCGCGCTCCCCCAAAAAATCCCTTTTATTATTTCTTCAGCCTCGGTTTCCCCAGCTAAAAATGACTGGCCATCTCTAGGATCCTACTCTAACAGTCTGCCCTATTTTATTTTATTTTATTTTTTATTTTTTATTTTATTTTTTTATCTCTCCACTTTTAATTATGCTCTCAGAGTACTTTAGCCGCATCACCATCTACTAACTGTTTATTTATTTATTTATTTATTTTTAAATTTTTTCAGTGTTACAAGATTCATTGTTTATGTACCACACCCAGTGCTCCATGCAATACGTGCCCTCCTCAATACCCACCACCAGGCTCGCCCATCCCCCCACCCCCGCCCCTCCAAAACTCTCAGTCCGTTGTTCTGAGTTCACAGTCTCTCATGGTTCTTCACCCCTCTGATTGCCTCCA
>CM052885.1:103501492-103526668 GCA_028534135.1 Potos flavus
CCACACCCCCAACACACACATCTCCACTTACCTGTCTCTCCCATGGCTTAAACTCTTCCCTTGCTTTGAAGAAAAAAGAGATGGGCCTTTTGTAAATGGTGGGGCGTTCTTACCCATGACTACAGACCGTAACTGTGACCCATCGGGGCCCTGAGTCACGTCCCCTCTTATTAAGGCAAGAGGGATTCTTATTGGCTTCATAGCAGCTTCTTTTATGACTGTCTCCTTGCATCAGTGAGGGGCAGCTCGCTGCCTGTCAGGGGCAGATTAGAAATGGCATCCACATGCTCATTTGGAGGCTTGCGACTTGCCTGCTGAGAGAGAGAGAGGCGCATGGAAAGGTGGTGATTCTGTAGTGCTCCTGACAACAGATTAACATTTAAAGTGAGGATGTGGCTGGGGGAGGGGAAAACAACACACAACCCTGCAGAAATGGCACCTTGACACCGCACGTACCACCTCCTTGTGTATCTTTAGAGAGGAATCTGTTGATTTTAGCGGCCCCCAAACAAGCTTATGCTGCAGTGAATTGCAATCTGTTCTACTTAATGCGCCATTCACTGAATTACCATCTAAGTTTTTATTCTAGCCCTCTCTCTTGGAATGAGCAACACAAAACCTTTCTGAGTGTCTTCCGTTCTTTCAACTCTTCCAAATTGCATGTGGAATTTGCTGGCCTAGTTGTAGATTCACACCCTGCCCCCCCGCGCCCTTTTTTTTTTTTTTAAAGATTTATTTATTTATCTGAGAGAGAGAGCGTGCTTGCAAAGAGAGAGCACAAGCAGGGGGAGCGGCAGAGCGAGAGGGAGAGGCAGGCTCCCAGCTGAGCAGGGAGCCTGATGCAGGGCTCGATCCCAGGACCCTGTGATCATGACCCGAGCTGAAGGCAGACACTTAACCAGCCACCCAGGCACCTCTTGCCCTTTTTTTTTTTTTTTTTTTTTTCAGTTTCTTTAATTTACAAGGAATAGGCCCAGGAAGCCACAAGAGGACCACACATTTAATACAGCTGGTTTGCATTAGACCCTAGATATGGCATCAAGAAAAAAATGCTATTTGTTCATATGCTAATACTGGAAAAGGTCGATAAAACAAACTTTTTCCTTCTTTGGACTATGAAAGGAATCACAGGCTTGGAGCCAAACTTTGTGTGTTTTATCCTGTCTCCAACTCCTACTCAATCATGAGTTTTGTGGCCTTACGAGATATTTCACCTCTGTAAGCCTTCCTTTCCCATCTGAAAAGTGAACACAGTCAAAGTTCCCAGCTCCTCGTGAGGAAAAATCCGTGAAAGTGCTTAGCCCAGTGCCTGGCACACAGTGAGGACTCGGGAAAGGTTGTTGTCATTATCCATGTGTCGCATCCCATCTCTTGCCAGAGTGAAAGGACAAGTAGAAAAAGGTCTTGGATGAGGAAATCATGTTCCACCAGTGTCTTTAACTGAAACTCAGTGACAGTCATTTGACATCTGTCTCAGTTTTTCCATCTGTGAAATCTGAAAATGGTATTTGAAGTGTGCATACCCGACACAGGGCATATACAGCAAGTGACGTTAATGAAGATACTCTGCTTTCAAAAGTAGAAAGCACTTCCGTGGATGTTGAGTTGTCATTGCTTCACAAAGAAGACCGTCACCTTCACTCTCCTCAGAGATGAGAGTTGAATGAATGAATTTGTGAAAGACTTCCTTTACATCTTAACTCTCCTGTCTCATTTCAGATATAGTTTAGTGTACACACAGATTTTCAGTATGAAATTTTTTTTTTTTAAGATTTTATTTATTTATTTGACAGAGAGAGAGAGATCACAAGTAGGCAGAGAGGCAGGCGGGGGGTGGGGGGGGGGAAGCAGGCTCCCCGCTGAGCAGAGAGCCCGATGCGGGGCTCGATCCCAGGACCCTGAGATCATGACCTGAACCAAAGGCAGAGGCTTTAACCCACTGAGCCACCCAGGCGCCCCTCAGTATGAAATTTTTTAAAGGTATGTTTATGATACTTTAGGAAGTTACTGGATTTTTGGAATTTCTCTTTAATCTCTGTTAATCGTATTGCCGTTTGAAGAGCACTTGATTTTCATGTCCAGATTGTTTCAAGATGGCCTGTCTAATGTAGCAGCAGATCCAGGACTCATCTCTTTGTCACAAGGAAATCTAATTCACTGCGAGAGGATGAGCTCATTGTCAGTGCTGACCGCTGTGTCGTGTCAGGGTGACACTCCCTGTCTCCTACCTGAGGTCTTTGTCACAGTGGCTCTTCGGACTATCTGGGAGCACTACCAGTCAACAGCTTCAGTACATCCGTACAGAGACCCACATACTGGCAGAAATCCATCCCGTCTGGTGATGGAGGTGGCTCAGTCCTAGATTTGCCCTGGTTGATCAAAGCTGAGAGGAACCTTCTAGAGCATGAGATCAGGGAAGACAGGTGGGGCCTCCTGCCACTCCCCACCCTGCAGTCAGCGGAGATACGGCTGACTGGTCTCAGGGCTCCTCCCACACAAGCTCCAGTCGGCCCCCCAGCCCTTTTCCACGTAGAGCACCTGACAGCCACGGCGGTGCGTGAGAGCGGGCGCTCCAAGTGAGGCCAGGCTTCCCGTTTCCAAGCAAAGAAGCCGAAGCCACGAAAAGTTAGATGACCTGCCTAAGGACACTAGTAAGTTAGTGAGTGTTAGTTTGTTTAGTGCTCTGTCCTGTCTTGGCAAAGGAACCTGTTTATAGAATTAATACATCATCATTCAGTAAACTCCCAGTGTCTAATTAAATGCTTCTTGTAATGTCAAAGGGAAATGTAAGAGGCAAAGAAGGCAAAGGAGATTGGGTATCTTTCTAGAAGGAGGTATTTGGGCCTGTTGTACCCACGTTACTAGGTTTGGTACCCACGTGCTGAGACTGTGGAGCTGCTGGTTTAGTCTCTGCATGGGCCGGCCAGCTTCACTCCTTTCTTTGTCAGTCACTTTGAAGCACGTCTTACGGGTCAGTTGGGCAGAAGACATTCGCTCCCTACCGCTAGTGAGGCAAGTCCACTTGTGCACTACTAGTATGTAACCATCAGAGTGTTCTAAATTGGACTCCTTCGGTTCTTCCAGAGCCTTCTGTGAGGAAAATAAGAGGGTGGGGAGAAGCTTGTGATGATCCTGGAATGCTTATGTTACTTTTATATTACTTCAAAGACTGAACCCTAGCCAGACAATCATGAGGTGGGTTGTACCGGCAGCTAACTTGGAGTCTCACACACCCCGAGAAATCTTTCCGAGGTTAGTTCTACTTCCTTATCTCCAGATCATTTTTTTTAATCTGGTGTCTTAGAATCCATAAAAGGAGCCAGAAATTCATTGATCCATTTATAATAAAGGTGATATATGATCCTACTTCTTCTTAAGACAGACCAAAACTTGAGAAGATGTTTCACCAAGAACTGTCCTCAAACTTTCTTATTTTCCATCAGAATGATACATAACCATCCTGCTTCTTTTATTTCCCTTTAAACACAGAGTGCACGTTTGTGCTCAACTTTTCTGAATCCAGTCAGCAGTAAATATTCCCTGCCACAGAGTTGTAACAGGCTAGATAAGGTGCTATCCTGACAGCAGTCACCTTCTCTGCTTGCTGGTTTCTATGATGCTTCTAAAATTGTCAGGGCAGAGACTTCGTCTCAGAAGCCAATCTCTGTTTCATCTTTGTGCATGTTCAGCACAGTGATGGTGATGCCTTTCTTGGAGATGAGCTAAAGTCGTATCTCAGATCTACATTTGAAATTTTCACTTTCAAATCATCTGGCCGTATATCTAAAAGTAGAATGTTGACTTGAATGTTGTCAGAGTCTTGAAGTTCTAAGGAGAGAGGAAAAAATAGATTTTGGCATTGCTCTCTTGGGTCCATCCTTTCTGGATGACAATATTTAGAGAAACAGGAAGGTACAATATGTGCCTGTCTGGTTAAAAGAAGATCAGATTGTAGGGGAGAGTGTGGAAAAGGAGAAAGCACCAGGAAGGAAGAAACCTAATTTTGCTGCGCTCCATTCTTGAGCCTCTACCACTCTTACTTAGCATCTTCCTTTGTTCTCGCAGACAGCTCCGAAATCTGCACCCACACAAACATGGCGGCATGAAAAGAACACGGACTTGGGTTTGAATCCCAGTTCTGCCACCCACCGGCCTTGGGGTGGCTGCTCTGCCGAGTCCCATTTCCTCCGATATTTGTGAGAAGCAAAGGAATATAAAAGCACTTAGACTCAGTCTGACACATAACGAGCCCTCAGTAAACACTGGCTGCCCCTCTGAGGTGGATGGATGGTGGCGGCAGAGGTCTGTATTCAGACGGCCTCCCGCAGTGCCTCGTATGTAGCAATCGATCAAAAATAATATCTGCCGATAGCCAGGATCTTTATAAGCAAAAAACCATACTTCCTTCCTCCTTTCTAACCTTTCTTTTCGTGATACTGATGTTCCACTGTTGATCTCTCTCACCCTAGCCAAGCTTTTCCATGCCTTGATCCGTGCTGTTACTCCTGCTTAGAATGTCCTTTCCAGCCTGTCAGACTCCTACAGAGTCCACCTCAAATGTGCATTTCCTTTGAAGTCTTTTGACCACCCCCCCCCCCAGACAGAGCCAGTGTGTCCTTCTAGGTGCCCATGGCACACCGTACAGTTTGAGAGGCCCTTGATCATAGGCGTTATTACATTTTTTTAAAAATTAATAATTTGGCAGTATTATTAGGCTATAATCTCCTTGATTGTGTGAACTCTTATTTATGTTTGCTGCCCCCCAGCACATCATACAGTACCTGGCCCACAGTTTGGTGTTCAGAAAATCTTTATCAGGTGGACGAACAAGATGTGTTCCACTCCCAGTTTCCATGTTTGCAAACCTCTAAGGGCTTCGTCACCTCTTCTCTCCTCTGTCTGATCGGCTCCTCATAGAGGCTGATACTGCGGCCTCCCCACCATGCGTGCTGCTTGCCTCTCAGTGCTGTGAGCCAGTGTGTCCATCGCACAGGAGTTGCATGTTCTCGTACTGTTTTCCTGCACAGGCAGCCTGCAGCCCGTCGTGTCTCACTTCTCCGGCCAGCGTTCAGGCCCCCAGCAGCCGACGTGCCACAGTGCTGTCCCTCACCACATCTGATGCCTCCTCTTCTCCCCATCCACAGGGGTCTTAGCGCGCCCAGCTCATTAAGCATCACTGAACTTCTACCTGCATTTTGCAGTCCTGTTTGACAAATGCTTTCCAAGAGCCTACTGTGCTCAAAGTAGTATGCGAGGTGCTTTCTAGGGTACAAAGAAGAGTGAAACACAACTCTTGCTTTCAAGGAGCCTACACAGGAAAGAGGCACACATCGGAGTAACTGCTGTAAGGCGAGTCATGGGAGGTGCCATAAAAGGATAAATCCAAGTGTTGGGGGGTTTCCAGAATGAAAAATCCTAATATCTAGTTGGAAAAGTTTGCAAGTTGGAAAGCTTTGAAAAGTTTTCCTAACTCTCAGGAAAAGTTTTGAAAGGAATATCACACTATAGGCTTTAGCTATATTATGATAGAGATTGGGGGGTGGGAAAAGTACCAACATCACAAGCTAAGGTGAGGAGATAGAGAGCAGAGGGCAGGCCTGACTGTTCTGTGTGCAAGGCCTGTGGGCAGGGGTGTGGGGGGAGGTTGCTGGTGAGCAGAGAGCAATGAGCAGCACGAGGCCTCAGACCCCTGGGAGGCCTCATCCTTAAGGCCTTCATTCTGCTGTCTCTCAGAAACTGGAAAGGCTGCCTGGGAGTCACTTCTTCCCAGATGCCCTCCCATCTTAGCCAACCCTGATCAGCACCCACCACCTGTCATTATCTTTAATATCCTCTTACTCTCTGGTCATTTCCTGGGTCCCTGTGGCCTCCCCAGACAGTCGGCCCCTCCATGACAAAGACCAGGGCATCCCCTTACCTCCATTTTCATTCTTTTTCTGCCTTAAGTCAATGCTTAGAATGGCGCCCTTGCTGCTGCTGGGCGCTTAGCTGGACTGGGATCTGAGCACTTGGTGTTATGTTAATCATTTCCACCTCAGAGGTGAATCAGACAGGATTCCTGTCCCCAGGGGGTCCATATTCTAGTAACTGGTAATCATGTAATTACGAGCAACTTACTTAACCTCTGTGTGCCTTGGATTTTGATTTGTACAATGGGATTAATAATCCCCTCCCTGCTCTCTTTAAACGTGGTAGTCAGAACTGTATATATAATGACACTTCAAACTCTACAGCATTATAGAAATGTAAAGTATTAGCGGCAAATGCTTTTTGCATGAGTGGAACTCAGGAGTAATTTTGCTTCCCATGCCCCCTGCTGCTGAACACTGAGGAGGTCTGGAGCAGGAAGTTACGATCATGAGTAAATGAGAAAGTAAAGAGACCCTTCTATTTTTAAACTCCTCGGACATCAGTCCAGTGCTCCATGACTACCTCATGAACATTAACACTATTACCAGGTTACCAAGGAATTTGCTACTAAATGAAGCTAGGAATTAGCAGTGCTGATTTGCCAGACAGTGCAACCCTCCTTTGCCTCAGACAGGGGCCTTTAGGAGCGAGATGAAAAGTAGCCTTATGTTGCTACAGGCTGGCCCCTTGGGCAAATAAAGAAGTGCGTTATCTGCGTCTAAATAGTCTCTGAAGGATTCTTGTTGGAGATTGATGACCAAGCGGTAAGTCCTCCAAGTTTAGGAGAGTGGAAAGCAGGGTCCCAGGGGCTTCCATCAGTGACAGGAGCCCGAGCTGTCAGAGGGAACCACGGCCATAAAACTACTGACGGAATTAGGAAATGGATTGTTTTCGTCAAAAGCATGTGTCAAGCTCCTGTCTTCTCAAGCCAGTCTGCCAGTCGTGCGGAACGAGGCCCTCGCCCAGTTCGTACTCCTGAGAGCCAACAGCCCCAAACAGAGATGTCCTTTCCCTTTCGTTCAGTGCGTGGATGTTTACTGAGTGGGGACATGAAGACAGAATTCAGTCCCTGCCTTACCAGAGTTCATAGTCCACCCTTACGGAATGAAGGGAGTTGTAGATGGGAGTTAGCAACAGAGGAGGGCGGTGGTGGAAATCAGTGCGAGCGTGGTGTGCGGGAGGAGGTCATGCGAGGGAGAGGCGTGTTGAGAGGAGCAGCCGTAGCCTTCAGTGATCAGGGAAAGTGTGTGCTAGAGGCAGCATAAAGACAGTGCTGGCCTCAGAGATACCCTAGGATCCCGAGGAAGGAAGGCAGCGAAGGCCCAGAGGTGGGGAGAGGAGCTCTGGCGGCAGAGGCGGTGATAATCCGCTAGTTGGGGGCTCGGGGGTGGAGGGCGTGTCCTGCCGTTGTGCCGGTCACACAGCTCTGAGTCCACTAAAAGCCGTTACACGGTATACTTTAAATGGGCAGATTGTCTGGTATGTGAATTGTATCTCAATAAAGCTGTTTAAGAAAAGAATCTGCTAAAGAGGAATAGATTTGGGGATAAAAGTCGGCTAGGTCTGGGGTTGCAGCAGTTGAGGAAAGAGACTCCTGTCACTCGTCGGGGTGTTGGCCTAGGGGAGTGCCTGCTGGTGACGCCAAGTGGAAGGGGCGGTGGCATGTTGCCGCTGACGCGGTGTGGGCCCGGAGGGGCCTGTGCCGTCGCCCTCTGCCTCACCAGGGCAGCAAGACAGACCTGTGGAGACAGGGCCACTCTTCCCGAGTTCCACCTGACTGGGGACTGAAAGAGATCTGAAGTCTTGCAGAGAGGTGATGTACGGGGGCCAGAAGCAAAGAGTGAAGAATGAGTGGAAGCAGATAAAGAGCTGAGATTTGTGTTCCTGTCAGCCTATTTTTTTAGATTGAATATGTGAATGAGATCATTTTGGCCTTGACTCATTGCATAGGGGAAAAAAGAGGTTTTAATCTGACTCCCTGGGTCTCTAGTCCATTAAAAATGAAAACATAAGGAAGAGACTTTAGAAGGTAATGGGAGGAGCAGGAGACACATCACAGTAGAATGGTGTTGGCGTCGTTGTTGCAGTTGCTGTTCTTTGTGTACTGTGGGCTCACTGGCCCGTTCATTTGTCCCAAATGCTCATTCGCTTGCAGGACATGGTCCGGCGCGGGGAGATCATAGACAACGACACGGAGGACGAGTTCTACCTCCGGCGCTTGGACGCGGGGCTCTTTGTCCTTCAGCACATCTGCTACATCATGGCGGAGATCTGCAATGCCAACGTGCCCCAGGTAGGAGGGGCTGCCCCCGATGGACCTGTCCCTGCTGCCTCCCTCCTGCGCCCCTGCCTGGGCGGAGACTCCAAGAAGGAAGTGGATCCCCGCTCCTTGCCTCCCTGCTCAGTGTGTGGGCCCGCTCCTTTGGGGGTGGCCATGCGGTGCACACTTTGTGCAGGGTGGACGCTGCTGTCTGCCAGGACAAACAGTGCTTTTCCTCTCTCCCCTCCCCCTTCCTCATAGATTCGCCAGAGGGTTCACCAGATCCTAAACATGCGGGGGAGCTCCATCAAAATCGTCAGGCACATCATCAAGGGTGAGTTGGGTGCCGCTTGTGTCTGAGGCTCCGGGAGAACTAGGTGACACTTGCTTTTCGAGTCTCTGTCAGTATCCCTGGCGTTTGGTGCCCAGCATTCTCTGCACTGCAGGCTTAAGTGTGGGTCACGTGCACTGTGTGTCCAGGTCGTCTCTGTCAGGATACCAAAGACTAGCCTCGGTATGCATTCTGTGCCTCTGACCCTTCAGTTCCAGCATTTAAAAAACCTATAACACACACGAGGCAGCAAGGCTTAGAAATATTTGTTAAAAATTTAAAAGAAAGAAGAAGAAAAAACAAGAAACAAAAAATCAGTTGCAAACTACATGTAGTGGAAGGAAATTGCTTTCTTAGTGGGGAAACAAACCAAGGAAGTAACAGGAAGTACCCGGAATAATGCAAGACAGCAAGAAGTGAATCTGAGGCAGTGTGGTGTAGCAGAAAGAGCATTCGTGCCATCCAGCCTTGGCTCTGCCTTCCCCTAGCCGTGCGAGTGTGATCTAGAAGAACTTCTGCAAAGGTTCAGAAGACACTGTATGACAGCGTCCAGTCTAGTGCCCAGTGGTAGATAGTGCCCGGCACGCAGACAGTGCTTAGTCAGCTGAGTGTCCCCCCTGCCCTCAGCTACCCCAGCGAGTCCCTCAGATGCCGTGACACCTCGGGGACCTTCCTTAGCTGGAGTGGCTCCCGAGGCCTGCATTGGTGAGCAGGCTCGCAATCACAGGGGTGCCGGAGCTGGACTCTGATGCGGCCATGCCCGTGGGCCCCTTAGCACAGACTCACACACGCGGCAGGAGAGGCCCGCATTGGACTCTGTGGTACGGCTCCTGCCGGAGGTCAGAGAGACCCAGGGCAGACTGGTCGCTGTGGGCAGGTTTTCATTTTCCTGCCCTGGCCCATTTTCTGCTCATTCCTCAGGTGAAGGAGTAGGCTAGATTTACTCAAAGGGTTTGCCTATAAGTGGCTCATAACTCCCATTTCAGATGGGAGATGAAATGTGAAGATAAATGGTACATATAATAAAGTGGAGAGAAGTTAAGAGCCGTGGTCTCTGGGATCCGCCTCCTGGAACCGAATCCTGGCCCTGTTACTTACTGTGTTACCTGGGGGGGGCGTACCCAGTTGGTCTGTGACCTCATAGGACGGGTGAGAAGATTAAGTAAGATGATAGATTGAAATATCTGACCCTTAATAAGTTCTCTGTAAATGTTAGCTATTACGAATATTATGAAATATGATGATGATAATTGTCATTGTTATTATAAGTGAGGCACAGCTACAGTCTTACTGGAAGTCTTGTGAAAGTGGCATCGAAGCGGGTCTTAGCGGGCAGGACCAGGACATCCCAGAACGAAGGAACAGTGTGTGTGAAGGCACAGGAGCAGGAAGCCCGGTGTTTAGCACAGTGGCCGCCCTGGGCAGGTGCTAGTGGGACCGCCATTGTGTCCATTTTGCAGATGGAGAATTTGAAGTATTGGACTCTTGTTTTCTCCCTCAGAGAAAGAGGAAAGGGAAACCGTTCACAAAGCAAGCCCAGCACCCTGCCTTCCACGGCGGCATCCCGGGCACTCCTTCCCCTCTCCGTGTCTCGTTTGGCCGAATTACTGCGTGCGTGTCCCGCCGCCTCCTCCCCGAGGTGTAATTTCCAACTCCGGTTCTTAAATGGCATCTACGTCTGACGCCCACTTGTTCAATTAGAGCTTTTTATCACTCTCAGCTCTCCTCTCTTGCATTTAGGCTTCTCCCTGCACCTCCATCCCTGCAATCAAAACAGTGATCTTCTGAGGAAGAAAAGGTGTTTTTAACTGGTACTGACACGTAGTAGGTGGATGTTTTCCTTTGTGAAATCCTCACACGTATACCTGAGGTTATTCAGAGTTTTCGGTTGTTGTGAGCCAGCCTCTGTCTCCCTCAGAGCGCGGTCTAGCCCCCCAGCGCCTTGTGGGGTGTCGGGCACACAGCGGACGCTGAGTGGAGATTTGCTTGTTGATGGAGCGGCCTGCACAGATGTCGTGCCCGCCACTCTCGGTCCTGTCCTCTGTTGCTTTCTCCCCCGCAGCAGTGCCGGAGCCTCGGGCCAGCCCTTCGTCCTCCCTCCGTCGCCCCGCGCAGCCCCGGAGTAGTAAATCTGCCAGGTCCGCCTCTAGACTCCATCCCGAATCCGCGCGGCTCTCTCCATCTGTTACTTCCCATCATAGCACCCAGTTTATTTCCTTCCTAGCCCTTATCACAATCTGTAATTGTTTTTATTTATGTCTTTGTTTACTCGTTTCATGTGTCTGATACATGAAAATGTAAGCTCTGTGACGTAGGGCCGTTGTCTGGCTTGTTCGCCATGTCTCCTCAGCCCCCAGAGCAATGCTGGGCACGGGAGGAGAACCCAGGAATATTTCACAGGTTGTTAACTTCAGCCCCACCCTTGTGCAAGTTGAATCTGGCAGATGTTTGCCGAGGCTTTGCTCGGGCTAAGCACCGTGCTAGATACTGTCCTCGGGAGCTGCACGGCGCCTGCCCTCATGGAGATTATAATCTGGGGGACACGGGTGTGTCAGTGACCAGCCGTGGTTCAAGTGAAATGAAAGACACGCTCTAGCAGCTACTCAACTGGCATTTGCCGAGGGCCCGGCTCTGGGTTCAGGACTAGAGAGGCCAAGAAGAGGAAGCACGAGCCGTATTTTTGAGGCGTTCACGGTCTGGTGGGGAGGGATACTCGCAACTAATTACAACGTGTTAAGTGCTGGTCGAAGTTGTGAATGGTGTGCTAACGGAGTGGTAAGAGAAGCTCCGGAGGCACAGGCCATTCCATGGACTCCCAGGGAGGGAGAGGCTCCTCCCAGGACTGGCAAGGGTGTTCCAGAGGGAAAGACACACCCCAGGCAGAGAGGAGACCCAGGGGGAGGACAGGACATCAAAGGGTTTATCGACCCCACGTGCACCGCAGGCGCCCGCCCTGGCTCGCTCCCACCTCGGGGAAGCCCTTCCACGTGTGGTGGTATGCCGGCGCCCCTGGCCTGCCTGTCTGCAGCCAGCGAGCCCCTCAGGGCCCTGCTGGTGTTGAAAAGGGGTCAGGCTGGCTGGCAGGGTGGATGGCTAGGCTCTGCTCCGGCCCTCCTCCTTAAAAGCCTTCGCTCCCTCCCCCTACTTCCTCCACCCTTCCTTCCATCAAAAAGCATGAGAAAACAAAGCCTCATAAAGAAAACCAGCTCATCAGTCTGTCCTCTTTGATTTTAATTTTGTTTTTCAGTTTGGGTTACTTCCTTTTTTTTTTTTTTAACATACTAATTAGATGCAAGCTTTTTCTTTGATTTTATGGCCTACATATTTCCTAAGTTTTGCTGGCAGGATGACAGCTGATGTATCCCTTGAGGTCCCAGGAAACCGCTGATGAGGCAAGCCCAGCAGGGGACTTTTCCCGCTGTATCTCAGTCCCCTTTCTCACCATTTTCCTCCCTCCTCTTCTACTGGGGGGGCCAAGAGAGCTGGGAATAATTGATGGCTCATTAAAGTCCCTCTTTCTGCAGACTGCTTACTCGGCGCTCCCGAAGTCCAGCCTTCCCTGGAGCTAGCAGCTGCTCCAGGCCTGAGCACTGTGGCACCCACGTAGGAGAGGGTGGTCTCTTCCCTGGAGAAGGGCGGGCCACACCGTGTGCTCCACGAGGGCGGTGACAGTCTTCCTGCCTGTCCTCTTGTTCCTGGCCCATGACTGGTGCAGACAAGGGACTCAGTTAGTGCTTACTCCGGAGGAGGGGAGGGTATGCTGAGCTGGTGCTTCAGGCTTCTTTGCACTCTTCCAGAAATCCAGGAGCATGGTAGGTAGAGGGGTCACTCCTGAGCACGTCCTCTGGGCCAGACCTCTGATGTGTGTGCTCTGGTTCTCACAACAGCCCTAGAAAGCAGGATCACAATCTCCATTCTGCAGATAAGGAAACCAAGACTTAACGGGGGTTAAGAGACATTAGCTGAGTCACTAATAATGTTGAAAACCAGATCAAAACTCAGAACTATACAGTCGGTCTTCCATCTGGCAGAAAGGAAACCTCTGACTTTGTCAATTGGCTGATACAATCCTCCCATCTTTTAAGAAAGAAAATTGAGGGTATCCACTTTTATAGAGCACCCACTTGGCATCACAGGGCACTAGGCGGGCTCCCGAGATGAATGAAACACTTAGGAGGTCCTGTCCCCGGGGGGCATACAGTCCCATCACAGGTAAAATGACTGGTCACTACACAAGGCAGCATGAAGTCAGCGCTAAGACACAGAGCGGGAATCACGAAGGCACAGTTCATTCTGATGCAGATTAACAGGAGCAAGGATCTAGGGAGGCTGCACAGAGACGGTACTTTCTTTTTTTGGCGGTAAAATAAATGTCAGATTTACCATTTTAACCATTGTGACCGTCACCACCACTTATCCCCACCTTTAATTTTCATCTTGCAAAACTGAAACTCTGTACCCATTAAACTCTCACCCCCAATCCCTCCTCCCCCCATTTCCCCGGTTCCTGGCAGCCACCCTTGTCCTTTCTGTCTCTGTGAAGCTGGTAAGTGACTAAGGAGGTGACTTCTGAAAGCATGTGACAGACCTCTAAGGGCAGACACAGATGCCCATCGTCGAGGGGCCACCTCCTTGCACGTGGTGTAGGAGCTATGACCTGGAAGTACTGTTTAGTATAAATACTTGTGCCAGGGGTCACCGTGGAAGCTGCTGGCAAGTCTCTTCAATGTCTTGGTCACTGGCCCAAAGTTGTCGGAAGGCCACATGGCTGCTGGGCTGTCGTGCAGGGGAAAGCTCAGAGGATTACTGACTCAGAACTCTTTCACTGGTGGCAAGAAGACTGAGCCAAAGACTTCAAAATGCCTTCAGAAATTGGCTCTCGGCCCTTTGATTTGTTTTGTTCGTTATGGCTCGAAGTCTTCTCTAGAAGCTCATAAACATTTATTTCCATGTTGATTTGGGGCTCTTGGTAGCCTGAGCATTGCCTCTGCGATTTTGAAGCTGCGGAAGCTGACAGGATTTCTCCTTTGATGACATGTTGATGTGTGCGCGACTTGCCCCAGGTCACGGCTGCTGTGACCACTAGGGTGTCCGCAGGCAGGAGAGAATCCTGGAGAGAGGCGTGCATTCCACCGCGGGCAGCTTATTACCCTCTGTAAGCCACGGCCCTTCATCTGTGAGGTGGAGATAGCCTGCCTCGCCAGGCTCCGGGAGGGTCCGGGAGGCGCCGTCCAAACGCACAGCTCTGGCGCGCCGCCGACTCGTAGCCCGTGCTTGCTGCACGTCGGCGGCTCTGCCGCTGGGACCGTGTGTGAGCTCCTCCGGCAAGAAACAGATCGGAGACGCACAGACCCGCATGATCCTGGCTCTCCGTGCAACTTTGGCTAAGTCAGTAGATAAAGCATTTGAGCCTTGGTTTCCTATCGGTAAAACACAGACCTGGAGTGAATATTGCCCCTCGGGAAGGCTCGAGTGGAGCTGCAGTCGGGCGCCTGGGACAGAGTGTGTGCTCAGCAAATGGAGGCTCCTTCCCTGGCTTCCTCAGCCTAATCCTTTGACCTAGAGGTGACAGCAGCCTGGACTCAGGTGACTCCTCAGGGCCTGGTAGGGGAGGGGAGGGTGCTTTCCCACCAGCTCAAGTATCCTTGGGACAATGGGAACATGACCCCTGTTAGCATGATAAGCAGAGGATAGTATCCTTCTCCTTTAAATGGGTGTCACTTCAGTGGAGTCCCTGATGCACTTGTGTCCTATGGCTACAGGTGAGTGTCCTCCTAGGGAAGTGTGACACCAGACCTTCCAGGTTCATCACTGTCATTAAGGAATGTGTTAGACATGGATTTTCCTTTCCAAGTTTCTAGTCTGTGGTTATGTCTGTGTCTTCCCGAGTTTTCAGTGTGAAAAATTGGGGCATTCTTCTCCTCCCCTCCACCCCCCTTCCTCCTGCATTTTTTAAAAGGTGAGCATCTGAGGCTTCGGTTTCAGGGGCCTGAACCAGGCTTGTGAGCGCGGCCCAAGTCTCTGCCCTGAAGACAGTTCTCCCCATCCGCCAGCCCCGGGGCCCCTCCCTCTCCCTCTTAACATAAACAGAACAGCTTGTATTCCGTGTCTGAATAGTAAACCTGCTGTCTAAAGTTTGCTTTAATATTTATGCGTTCAGCACTGCTGCCTGTTTTTGAGCTCCATCAAAGCCTTTATTAGAAGAGCAGTTGAAAATGCTGGGGCAGTAGAGAAGGGAGTTGATGTGCACACCATCTTTCTCACTCTCTCCAGCCTGACTCTTCTTCTCTCCTGCTCTCCCCCAGGTCCCCCACTCCTAGTTCCCCCTTCATCTAGCATCTCTCTTTCTCCTGCATTCTCTCTTCCTTTCTTACACACACACACACACACACACACACACACACACACAGCAAAGAGAACTCTTCCCCAAGACCTCTGGGAGGGAATCATTCAATATTTATAAACTGCTGCAGCAGCTATAATAACCAGAGGTAGCTGGCACCACCAAGATTTGCTCCAAATAGGATTCTATTATGGAAACAAAGAATGAGTAGGGGTAGGGGGCAGAGGGCGAGGGCACAGTGCCAGCTGCCAGTGTTCGTGGAAGAGCACTGGGGCATCGTCAGACCTGGTTCTGGGCCCGGCTCCATGGCCGGCTTGCTGCGGGACCCTGGCCGGTCACCTGGCCTTCAGAGTTCCACTACATTTCTGAGAGCCCTGCCAGTTCTGACATTCTGACCCGCTCCACCTCTGTGGCCACTGGGGCCCCTTTACCACAGGACATGGCATTTGGAGTCTTAGCCTTCGGGAGGACTTTGTAGCCAGAAGCCCTGTAGGGCTGGGCTGCTTCGGCGCGCTCACAGAGCACTGTCTCCCCAAAGGATGGGGAGCAGGCAGGGCGGCATATTGCTTAGGTAAGAGGATGCCACTTTGGGGACTGGCTCCCCCGCCCACTGGCTCTTCAGGTGCCTTTTTCCCAACTCACACACCTTTTGGTTTGAATCTCAGCCTCTCTCCCGTCCCAGACTTGGGCACGCTGCTCCCATTCTCTAATAAGCTTCAGTTTCCTCGTCTGCAAACCAGGATGGCTTCTCTCACTTGTGTGATGCTGCAGAGATCCAACGAGCCCCCGTACACACACACCCAGCACACACTGCGGAGGAGACAGCCGACCTTCCGCATCGCACCTGTTCATTCACCGCCCGTTTCCAGAGAAAAGCAAATCTGACGGTTTCCTCCTTCCCCACAGGGAGCGACGGGAGACAGGCCGTAGGATAGGTGCTCTATCTATTTTTCCCAAGGCCTCAGCGTTTTCTAATCCCCTTGATATGGACTTTGCTTTCCTCTACCTTGTGGGTCTCTAGGAAGAGATTAGGTCCCTACAGGGAAGCTGGCTTGAGTTGGAAAATCACTGCCCCAGAGGATCAGACTTTCTCCACTTCCCTCCCAACTGGGTCTGAGAATACATTAGGAGAGCAAAGTGTTAGTTCAATCCATTAAGACTCTTGCTTCCAGACCATGCCTCTGGGGGTATTAAATGCTATAATGGTCATTTCTCTGTTTCCTGGGGCAGCAACTACTAGATCATTCACACATGAGTAAGAGATAGCACTTATGTACAGCCCCGTAGCTGTCTCCGCAGCCCAGATCCTGTTCTCCCATCACCCCAGCCCTTTCTTTAAGGGGCCTTTAATAGAAGGCATCACAACCATTTGCTGCTGGAGGTGACGGATGCATCTAACGGAAGAGGATGATTTCCAGGGGGAGACACACAGCTGGCACATGTCTGAATCCCAAATCCCGTTTTCCGGCACACGTCCAAAGTAATAAAGAGGAAGGAGGAAAAATGAAGAAGTGGCAGGAGCAGAGTTATTCCCCAGCATGGTGGGGGCGGGAGGGAGCAGGGGCGGGGTTGCATGCTTTCTTCTCTCCCCCCAATCTCTGTCTGATTCGGCTCAGCAGATGTTCTATTATGTAAAAGCCTCTTGCCCAGGGTTATCTATTCTACCTGAAGCAGCCCAGTGTGGGGAGCGGGGCGTGGGGCAGGGACGCAAGCCGTCACCCTAATCCACTACTAATGCACCCCGCCGTACTGACGGTTGACTCTCAGCCAGACTCTGCTGGGTATTCAGCCAAAAGTAAGGCACCTGCCTCTGCCTTCCTGAAACTGCCCATCTCGAGGGAGAGGAGAACAAGTTCAGGGTGGTTTAGACGGCAGGCCTGCGATGGGGAACTCTGGCCTGAGGACAGGAGCCAGAGGAAGAGAGGACCAGGTAGGCTTCACCACGAACGAAGATGGCCCTTGAGAGGGACCTGCGGGGATATGTGGGCTCTCCACACGTGACTCTGCTGGCCTGAGCAAAGGAGCCTTGGGGAGGGAGCTAGTGTGTCTTGAACATCTGTTATTTGCCAAGTACTTTCCATACGTTTTCAGAGGAGACCCTCCCGAGGTCACTTAGGGTTGTGAGTCGGAGACAGAGTTCAAACCCAGCCCACGATGTCGCACCATCTCCCCTCTGTCAGACTGTGGGCAGTGAGAACGTTGGCCTCCCTTCCCTTCTGGCACATTCTGTGTCTCTCCTCCTGGGACTCACTACAGGAAGCCCACCCCCACCCCCATTTCCTGCACTCCAGTCCCTAAGAATTTCTGCACCCTATGCCCCCACCTCCTAAAACCAGGGTGACTATGTAATTGGAGGGGATACTTTTTAAGATTCTATTTATTTGACAGAGAGAGAGAGAGAGATCACAAGTAGGCAGAGAGAGAGGGGGAAGCAGGCTCCTCACCGAGCAGAGAGCCCGATGCAGGGCTCGATCCCAGGACCCCAAGATCATGACCTGAGCCGAAGGCAGAGGCTTTAACCCACTGAGCCACCCAGGTGCCCCTGGAGGGGATACTTTTGAAAATGAGATGGAGAGCCAGAAGTCTTGTGCTGGGGTAACTGGGTAAAGTGGATCACGTGGTGACCTGCCTTGCTGCCCTGATGGTGTTCTCTGGGGATCTGTCTTCAGTGTCATCCTCTGTGTCCTCCTCCCTCTTGGAGCATTCTCCTTGCCTTCGTGCTCTGCAACCCACCTCTCCCGGGTTGGGAGGAGGGGGGCTCTTTTCTCCCATCTCCTGCCACTGAAGACGGGAGGGGCACCTCGACACCATTGTTTCTCCCACCTCCCCATTTACCTAAAAACCTCCAGCTGTTTGAATCTCATGTCAGGGGACGGTACCCTGACTCCTCCTTGGTGGTGCAGCGCCTGTTCACCTCATGGGGGCAGTTTGAGGCTTGCTGTCACCTTCTCCACTACTTGGTCATCCTTCTTGGCGATGTCAGTATCCACGTGTCTCTCTACCGCCCCACTGCCAGCCTGTCTTCGGAATGCATGTAAAATCTGAAGACTTCTCGCCCCCATTGTGACCTTCTTGGTCCCAGCCACCATCAAATCACATCTCCCGCCTTCTGCCTGTGTCCCCTTCAGGGCATCTCCCACACAGCCGCTGGAGCAGAGCCCTCCCACAGCTCTGGTCGCAGGGGAAAGGCTGAAGTCCTTGCAGCGGCCCGCAAGCCCTATGGTCTGTGCCTGCCCCTTCCCGTCCCCTGTGCGGAGCTCCGGCCACATGGACCTCCACACTCACCCTCCACCGGGCGGGGCGAGCTCCCCACTCAGTCTCTTCGCTGGCCAGCCCTCTGCTGCTCGCTCGCAGACCTGCCCACAGGAGTTTGCTTCACATCTTCATCTCGTCTCTGCGATGCCTTCTGACAGCCCCCCTCTCTGTGTTATGTACTTGGTTGTTTCCCCCACTAGAAAGCAGGCTTCACAAGAGCAGAGGTTTTCATCTCTTTTGACCATTACTTTATCCCCATTGCCTCAGATGGTGCTTGTCAAACTTCTGTGCCTCATTCCTTGGCGGGCTTGTTCACACGGACGGCTGGGTCTGTAAGTGGGTCTGAGTTGGGCCCCACAATCTGCATTTCTAACAAGTTCCTGCCCGCTGCTGCTGCTGCTGGTCAGGGTCACTCTGACAAACACGGGCCGGAACAAACATGCCCGTGGCAGGCATCCGCTTCTCGTGTGCGAGTGAGGGGTGCAGCTGGGGAGGGCTCTGAGTGAGGCCGGGGGAGCTGGGCCCTGATCACAGAGCACCTCGAGTGCAGGACCGAGGAGTTTGGCCACAGCTGCCCCGGGGGAGGGAGGGGCATCGGAGGCTTTGGCACAGCACACACCTCGGCAGGAGCGCACCGCGGATCCATGCCTCACGCTGCCTTTGTCTCCCCAGAGTATGCGGAGAACATCGGCGATGGCCGGAGCCCGGAGTTCCGGGAGAATGAGCAAAAGCGCATCCTCGGCTTGCTGGAGAACTTCTAGAAACCCCTTGGCCTCAGGCAGCATGGACTCTCTCTGGGCCTCCATCCCAGAAAGTTTTTACACGGCTCAATGTGACTTTTGGACAAATTAAAGCTAGTTTTGGTATTCCTGGCTGGCATTCTTTGTAGCAGAGCAGTACCCTCTTGCTCTTTCCCGGCACTTTCCCAGCGGCTGTCCCGGGACACTCTGAGGAAGGTCGGTGGTGGGCCTCACTCTCCCCGGGAGGGAACCACAGCTCGGAGAGCATCTCAGTGAGGCAGCGGAGCTGCACACAGTGGCCGCACAGCTGCTCCATGGTCCTGCGGGGCAGGGGAGCGCACGGACTGGTGACCCCTCTGGGCCTTCCAGCCCTGACCCCAACAGTGACACAAGGCACGTGGCTCGGGCGGAAGCACCCCTGGGGAGGCCTCCATGACACAGCGAGGCCCACTGCCCGGAGCACAGACCTTGGAGCCGCATCGCGAACCCTGGCGCCCGCTGGAACCACTGGTCGGGAGGGGAGCGCGAACAAACACGTCATTGTCGGGCCCCACCCCAGAATGATGAGATCAGGATCTGGGGTGCGGCCAGGGGCCGGCACGGGTCCTAGCTCCCGGGCAGTTCCGTGCATCAGGGTGAGCGCCACTGGCAGGGAGTAAACAGGCCTTGGGTCCAAATGCCAGCCGCGCCTGGCAGTTTACCTTCCTTCCCCTGCAGAGGAGGGGTGGTGTTTAGGGGGACGAGCAGAGTCATCTGAGCATGCCGCACGTAGTGGGAACGTTAAACGTGAGATTTCCTTTGTTCTTCCCCTCCACACGGGGCTTCGGCATTGGAGCCCCACTCATTTTACACAGGGTGTGAGCAAATGGCTCTCTCCTCCTTTATGGAAGTCAGCGGGCCGTTAGCAGGTTTTTAGTGTATCCCAAAGAAGAGCGTCCTCGTGAGCGAGGAGGTGGAAGAACAGCCAATTCAGAAAAGCGGCATTTCATTAAAATAGTATGTTTTTCATTAAAATGGCCCCGGGTCAGCCCACAGGCTACGAGGGGGTGCCGCACACCCTGCCTGTGCCCGTGGCCAACAGTGCCAGGCGGCCCAGCTCATGCTCCTCACTGAACCCCAAATACAGGGCTGTGGGCGGACCCCGCCCTCTGGCCGGAGTCGGCGAGCCCGGGGAGCCCCAGTTACCATTCCAGGCGGCCGCCCAAGAGGACGCCGAATAAGACAGCATGTGCGTTGTGCCCAGGGTTGGGCAGGTGGGAGGGCATCAAGTAAGACCACCCTGCCCGCCTGGTGCTCTCTTCCAGCCCAGCGGGAAACGGACATCGTGCCCATCCCTGTCGTGAGGTGCGCGTCGCCTCAGGACCTAGCTGGAATCAGAATGGCCTTACGGCGTCGTTTTGGATTTAGGCGTTTGGTTTTTTTATTTCGCTTTCCTGTAACTACAATATTGCCCGTCTATCAAACACCTGCTATGTGCTTCTTGCTGTACATCCATTCTTCTAACATGCACGACAGCCCCGCTGGCACCGCTATCCCCCACTTACGAGAGCGGGGACTGGGGTCCCGGAGAGGGCAAGGAACTCATGTGAGGTGCCGGGGCCAAGAAGCAGCAGCGCCTGCGTTCACAGCCGGGTCTGCCTGCCTGTGCAGGCCGCGCTGTCCCCTCCATCTGGGAGACCACCACGGATCACTGACTGACATGACACTTCGATCGGTTCCACTGTCGATATGTGGTGTAATGAATTCACAAAGAATAAAGCATGCCCAGATGTAACCTGCAGAATCAGAGACTTCTTGAATTAAGGATGATACTTCAGAGAGCATTAGTCCTTCAGCATTATCCTCTTTTCTAAATTCTATTTGTTTTTAGCCAGGTGAGGCTTGTACACGGTACAGAAGTTCAAAATTCAACAAAAAGGTAGGCAGCAAGCAGTCTCCTCTCCCACGTCCCGGCCCCTGGACCTCCCTTCCCCTGGAGGCAGCCACTGTCGCCTGGTCGTCCATCCAGAGTTCTGTCCGGCGGCTGTGCAGCCGCCTTCCCCCGGGGCTCCGGGTTTCCCAGGAGCGCATCAGAAGCCAGCACAGACGAGAGAGTGGGTCGGGCTCGGGGCCGCTCACCCCGCTTCAACCACAGCCGCCCCACTCCACCTGGCTTCCCACGTAGGGGTGCCTCCTGGGGTTTATTTGACAAGTTCCTCTGCCAAAAGCAAGTATCAACTCCTGTCTTCACTTTACAAATGAGGAATTGGTCCCCTTTTCCATCAATTTTGTGACAGGAGGCGTTGGGGAGGAACATGAGGTATAATCCCTTAAGATTCAGAAGGGGTTGTAGTTTAGAGATGCTGCAGGGACTAGGAAGACGGAATGAGGAGGAACCTTGCCCCTCTGCTTTCTGATTTCCACAACCCACCACACGAGGCTAAGAAAAGCTTTTAAGAACAAGGTAAAGATACTCATTACTAACCTTGCTAACCCGTTGGCTCCTGGGCTGTGCGCCTACCTTTTGGATCTGCTCATGGCTGAGACCCTGTCTGCCTCGCCAAGCAGCCCCAACCCCCCAAGAAGGACTTCTTGGGCATCCAGTAAAGGCCACCCTTGCCACGTGCTTCTGAACTTGACTTCTGCGTCTGCCCACTGTTGGGGCCCCCAAACTCTTCCCTTCAAGCAGAGCCCCCCATGGCCATCCTTGTCCCCATAGCTGCGTGGTACCGGCACCCACCAACCCGGCAAGGCGCTATGCCTTTTCCTATCCAAACATGGCAGTAAAGTAGCCTTTAAACAGTATTAGAATTTCTTCGCGAGGGAAGCGAAGATGTCACATACCTCTTCCTTCACAGCCTGCTGCTCTGGGCTGGTCAGCGCGCCCGAATCCAGTGGCGGCGAGATGGGCCGTGTCTAATTTAAAGAGACTGGCATGCAGGCTACACTCCTTTATCTAGGGGGAAGCTCTTTGTTGGGGGAGCTGGAAGCCACCCTTCTTGGGTCACCCCCCCACAAGAGCCCCCGTGCCTGGGTGGCGTCCTCTGCCATTACCAAGAGCATCAATTTAGTGTCAACAGAGAGGCGAGACTCACTTTCCTAAAGGTAAAAACTTCCTGATTAGATTTTCTTACCCAACAGCAGAGGTAAGAGCAGAGCCCGTCTTCAACCTGTCTTCCTCCTTGGTCCACACGGGAAGTGGCTGGTGTCTCAGCGCCGGGCCTCCGTCCTCGGTGCTGCGGATAAGATAGGTGCTCCTCCAGCCATCTTTTTCTTGATTAGGTGACGCATGCCCTTGGTGTAAACTTGAGAAGGTCTGTGAGGGCATCCCGTGTGTGGATCTCCCTCCCAGCTGTATCTCCTGGGCCCCCAGCGCCCCTCCCCAGAAGCAACCACGGCTCAATAGCCGGACCATCCTTTCAGGGATGTGTATTTAAGCGAATAAAAATATACGTAATACAAAAGGGAGCCTATCATGTCCTCAGTCCTGCACCTTGCTGTTCGCTCGCCACCCGCCAAACGCACCCCGCAGCCCCGCTCCTTCCGTCATTGAGCTCGTCTGTGGCCACACATGATTCAGCTAATCACATTCAGGGACGTTTAGGTGTCTCCGGTCTTTGGCTGTTACAATGCTGCAGTGAACATCCTTGGTCATTTCACACACGTGTGAGTTTAAACTCCCAAGCAGAATTGCTAAGTCAGAGAGAATGCACGTTTTTCACTGCGATACCTACTGCCCCGTGGGCCACCCTCCATCGATGGCGTGTGGGCCCCCCGCACCCTCTCCAGCACGACGTGGGCCCTGGCATCTCTGCCTCTCTAGTGGCGACAGTGGTTGTCGTCTTCATTTGCATTTCTCTTAGGAGTGAAGTCATCTAGTATTTTAGAAGAATGAATGGATTGCGCGTGGGCCGTATTAGCTAATACTCATCGAGCCCATTCTGTGAGCTCAGTGCTTCTCTGGAATCAGCTCATCGCACCCTCATTCCTAAGGGGTAAGTACTTTATCATCAGCCCCCCTTTCACAGATGAGACCAGATGCTAGGGCCTGTGGCTTACAAAGTGACAAAGCTGGGCCTGGAACAGAAGCAGACTGGCTCCGATTTCCACACTCTTGACCTCAGAGCCGCCCTGTCTCCCAACCAACTGCCCGAGAAGGGGCTCGAGTGAGGCTGGAGAGTGGTGGCGGGCCATTGGGGAGCCCCCCACTTCATTCCCGTCCGTACAGAATGCATCAGAAGCAGAAGCCTTTGGCGCACTTGTGCAGGAAGCCCCAAAGAAGCAGCCCATCGACGGCCTCGTGCCCAAAGCCCACGGTGGCTGTGCGGGGCGCTGCTCCCTGAGCCCCTCGCTCCCACATCTGAGAGCTGGCTGCAACACTCGCCTGGGTGGGGGCTCCGACGCCAGGTTTCCTGGCTGGGGATGCGCAGTCATGTGAATGTGGCCCTGACTGCTCCACCATGCGAAGGGGGAAGTTCAAGAAACATCTGGAAGGTTAGGCTTTCTGCAGCAAAGGGGAGGAGGAGCCGTCTTCCAGCAGCTTGTAGTGAGGATCCTTGCCTACCTTCCCCCATCCACTTGTCCCCCGCCTGTCCACTGAGCTCAGACTCCTCCTCTGCACCCCCAACCCATGTTAAGTGTCACTGTAACCTCCCAGGGCACGTCTTCCTGCTGCCCGCCACCGGCCCCCCTGCCCGGGTGTGTCCGCTGCACACCTGCTCTGGGCGGGGCCCCATGCTGGGCACAGGGGGGCGTGCACCCCAGGCTGGAAGGCCGTGTGAACTCCCCACAGTTGCCCAACAGGGTATCACGAGGAAGCGATAATGAGCTTTAAGAGATGTGAGGGACAGAGAGGGCCCCCAAACCTGACACGAGGGATCGGGAAAGACAGGACAGTGCACCATATTTGTATCTCGAGGGACCTTCACAGGGCTCTTAAGATGGCCGCGAGTCTCCAAAAATAAGAGGGAGAAAGTCCTTCGAGGCAGAGGGAATTGCACAGGCAAAGGGCCGGGGGCTGGGTAAAACGGGCCTTTGGGGATGCTGAGACTGCTCTGAGGTCCGCAGGGCAAGGGCCAAATGAGCTCCCGGCCATGCCAGAACCCGACCGAATCCCATGCATGTGGATTCCTCTGCTTTCTGAGAGTGTGGGGTCATGTCTAGTCACAGAGCTTGCTCTAGGACACGTTGCCTCCCCTTCCTGCAGGCTCCCACAGTCCTCGAACGATGTGGAAACAAGATTCTGACCCTCGAAGCAGGATCCGGCCTCGAAAGTTTGTCCAGGAAGTAACCAGGCCCCAGATACGCTGGTGACAGCCGAGCGACAAGCAAGGCCTCGGCCTCTAAGGCAGCAGGAAGGCTGTGGGAGGCCCCTAGGGAGCGGGTGGGAAAAGCCACCAGAGGTGGGGCTGCAGAAGCCGGGACTGAGGTCTGGCCACCGCCAAGGAAGGCTTTATTTAGCCTGGTCCCAGCTCCTGGGTGGGGCCTCAGTGAGCAGGCCCAGCCCGGAAATGCCCGGGAGCAGGAGGGCAGGACCTGGGGCCTCGAGTCCAGCCTCCGTCGGACAAGAGTACAGCCCTTACCTCCTGGACTCTCGGCTCTCCTTCATTCCGGGACTGAACGAGAGCGTCTCCGAGCGGTCAGCCTGTGGAAATCCACTTGCGGCCAGCTCAGGGTGCCCGTCCCATCCTCGACTCAACACCCGCCCGAAGACAGACGTCGTCGCTGGCCTCAAGGAGCTCCAGACCTCCTGGGACGGACCGAGAGACAATAAACAGGTAAACAAAGAACGAGTACTGGGGTGTTCTAAAAGGAGCAAACAGGGTTCAAAGTGATAGAGACCAGGCGACAGGGGCCGGGCTCAGGTTGGGTGGGCTAAGCCCTCTTCGATGAGGTGCTTTTGAGCTAAGCTCTGAAGGACATCAAGGGGGAAAGAGGGGGTCTCAGCAGAGGCCCCGACATGAAGGCC
This sequence comes from Potos flavus, assembly GCA_028534135.1. NCBI lineage: Eukaryota > Metazoa > Chordata > Mammalia > Carnivora > Procyonidae > Potos > Potos flavus. The sequence continues at coordinate 103,526,279 of CM052885.1, forward strand.
GTGAGGCAGAGGGAGAGCGCCGTCATTCTCCAGAAAAGAGCCAGGAGCGCGTGGCTAGACCCCCATGTGAGGCAGGGACTGCTGGGGGAGCAGGCCAGGGAGGGGGGCAGGGGCCAGATCTGAGGGCCCTGAGGCCCATGGAGCCCTCTGGGCCAGGAAGGAATGCCATCTGATTTTTGAAAAGATCCCTTTGCTTGATGGAGGACTCGTTGTGGAGAACAGCATGGGAGCAGGAGCCCCAAGAGGAGGCTGGGGCGCGCAGCTGGGAAGGAGACGCTGGTGCTGGGGGCCAGGAGAAGGTGGCCTGTGGGGACAGGCCGAGGCAGAGCAACGGGTCACCATGCAGGGAGGGGCCCGTTCCCCAGCACCCAGGGCTGGGAGCCACGTAAC
>CM052885.1:103526768-103739464 GCA_028534135.1 Potos flavus
CCCCCCCCCACCAACCCCACCAGACAGGCAAGAAGCAGCAGTGGGCAGGGACCTCGCTCCCCTTGGGAATCAGACACAATGATTCCTGCCCCCCTCCACCTGCAGACCCCCCCCAAGACAGCAGAGATGTCACCCCCTCCCCACTAGTGCAGATGAGATGGGTTTCAGGGAAGATAGTAACCGACGCTGCTGAATTCCAGGAGCAGCAGAGCTGGGGGAAAGCACGCCTGGGGTCAGACCGTTTTACAAACGAGGAAACAGAGGCCCAAGAAAGTAGGGGGCTGTCCTGAGATCATTCACCACCTGCACATCCAGCCCTCCCAAACCACCTTAGTGGGGGCTCCTCTATTTGGCACCAACTAAATGCCTGGCTCTGCCCCATGGCAGACCAGCATGCTGGGCCCCACATCCCCAGAGCGTAGGGAGGAGGCAAGGAAATGGCGCCATACCATTTTACGGATGAGAACACTGAGGCCCAGAGAGCCGTAGGATCCGGGTCACCGCCTGTGTTAGCGACAGCCAGATGGCAGTCTGTCTCCGGCCGACCACAGCCGCCTTTCTCTCCTTTACGCAAGTGTTCTGGAGCTGAGATTCTTTTCCCTGAGACCTTCCGAAGACTGGAATAGAAGATGTACCGATGGCCTGCTACGTGCCAGGTAGTCTCCGAACTGAAGGCCACCGTCCCCAGCCCCTGGCTGCGTCCCGGGAGCATCTCCCAAGAATGTTGCCGTGCTCTCCTCCATTTTATAAATGGGCAAAGGAAGCACAGAGAGGTCAAAGAATGTGTCCGAGGTCACACAGCTGTGTCACAGAGGCCGGCTCTTCGCTCAAACAGCTGGGGATCCTCAGGCCCCTCCCCCCGGCCCCACGGCTCCCTCCCCCAGCCGGTGGTGTCCCGGCCAGGAAGCCTGGCCAAACGGACGGGCACAGCTGGCAACCCGCCTGAGCCTGTGGTTATCAGTTAAGCTCATTAAGTGGCCAGGCAGGACATGGCCCGGGCCAGCTGCCTTCCCTCCTCACCTCGCCCCAGCCCTCTTGGGAGCAAGGCCTGAGGAGAGGTTTCTGCTTTTACCAGCTGTAAGCCAATGTGTCTCTGTAATTGAGAAAGACGAAAAGATAGGCAAGTAAGCTTCGCCAGGCTGGCCCCACGGACCGGTGGGCACTGGGCATGGGTGCTGGAGACAGGTTCCCTGGGTTCAAATCCAGCCCCGCTCTTCCCCAGCTGTGTGAACCCGGCGAGTGACTTCCTCGCTCTGAGCCTCGGTGTCCTCGTCTATAAAATGGGCATAGTGCTCTACGATACTACTCACCGTCTCGACCTGAGACAAGCTGGTTGGTAGAAAGTCCTTGACCGATGGTTAAGTGCTGATCAATGGTCATACTATCATTAACCGTCATCCTTACATTACTGGATTTTCTTGTTCCGTTTCCCCACTGATTCATCTTTATTTATACCTTCCGGAATGAATGAGCGAGCCTGTGAGGGCATCAGTCCTTCCATCAGCAAACAGCCACGCCGAGGTCCTTTAGGAGCAAAGAGCGAGCAATGCACCTGCACACCACGGCTGTTCTCTAAGGGGCTGGGATGTTGAACCAGAGCGCCGTGGGCGGGCCTCACCGGGCCAACTGTCCCGCCACTGTTTATAGCCTCTCTGGTGCTCTGTCGCCCCAGGGCCAGACACCGCCCTCCCTGGGGGCAGGAGCGTGGCAGATAGACCCCTCATCAACCAGAACATGAGCAGAGGTCCTGAGAACCCCATGCACTCTGCTCTCCACCCCGAGGCCCCCAGTTCCTCTCTCACCCCCTCTCTGCTCTCCCTAGACCCCCGGGGAGCCTTCCCCGAGCCTGCTTCTCCTGACCTGCCCAGTGAGCTGCCTGCGGGTGGGGGCTGCCTTCCTCCATTTCTTCGCAGAGTGCCCAGCACGAGTCCCTGCAACATTTCCTCAGCAAATCTTTTCTGAGCACCTACCACATGCCGGGCCCCGTGCTTCAGCTGTGGGGATGGAGAACAAACAAGGCTCCTTGTCCTGCAAACCAGCAAAGCAGCTCGAGGTGGCCCTGGAAGCTAGACATAAAATAAAAGAGAGAGACAGGAAGAAAGAGTAGCTCCTTCGGTCTGGATGGTCAGGGAAGGGCTTTCTGAGGCGGTAATGCTGGAGCTGAGACAGGATTGACAAGCAGAGCAGCTGCCGAGGGAAGTTGGGAATAGGATTCTAGGCAGCGAGAAGAGCAAGTGCAAAGGTCCTGGGGCAGGAGCGTGATTTGCATATTTAAGGAATATGCCAGGTGCCCTGTGAATGAGGAGAGCTAGGCGAGTTTGCAGAGATGGGCAGGGAGCAGGCTGTACAGGGCCTTAGCAGCCACAGTGAGGAACTTGGATTTTCTTCCACATACCATGGGAAGCCATGGAGGGTTTTAAGCAGTGGAGGAAAAAACGATCACAGGGAGTGTGTGTGGAATATAACGACCGAGTGAAGGAGGGAGGGTGGGAGGGGATGGGTGAAGGAAGAGAGGATGGAGGAATGAACGGCAGAGCAAAGGGCAAAGAAGCAAGCCGTCTGCCTGCCTGAAAGAGATGCCACCACGGATGTAGCAGGACCTGGGTCCCTCCTGTCCTTAACCTCTACGTCCCTTCTGGCCCACTGTCTGGAGTGGCTGCACCTAGCGGGGCTCATGGTGGTCAGAGTGACAGACACAAAGGCAGCTTGAGTCAGGGTGGGAAGTGGTGGCTCCGGGAACATCTGACCCGAATCTTGGGAATTCCTGACGCTTCGCTTCCGGGAGGAGGCGGCTGTGGCACGGGGATGAAAGGGCAAGGGGAACTTTACCAGGAAGGGAGACGGGAGGGGCTCCCGGGAGAGGCTCCGAGAGGGGCAGAGGCAGGGAGGTGGGAAAGAGCCCAGCTCTGAGCTGGGGGCCTTACAGACCCAAATCCAATTAACTGTCACCACAACTCTGCGAAGGACAAGCTGCTGTCCCCATTGTATGGATGAGAGAACCAAGATTTGGGAAAGGGAAGAGGATGGATGGCCACACAACTATTCTGGACAAGAGCTGAATCTTGACCTCAAAGCCCAAGAGTCGTCAATAAAACGTATCCCAACACTCTTGTAGGTGCTGGGAGTCCGCATGGCAGACAGGAGGGAGGATAATGTCAAAGACAGACAGACACACAGACACACAGACACACACACACACACACACACACACACACACACACACACACACTGGAGGCATCGCTGAGCAGCTCATTCTTCTTGGGGTATCATGGAGTGCATCGTGGAGGAGGTGGGATTTGAACTCAACCATGAAGGGTGGTGAGCTTTTGATGGGTGGAGAATCGGGCAGGGGAGGAGGCTACAGAGGGAGGAAGCACATTGAGGAAGTGCTGGGTGAGCAGGCAGGGAGAGGGGGTAGAAAAGGGGACTGAGAGGTGGTCAGGAGCCAGATTGGGAATGCTCGAAGGTCAAGGCCAAGCGGTGGTACTCTATTCGGAAGGCCCAGTGGGGCACTGGGAGGGCCCAGAACCATTGAGAGGCAGGTCATATGGACAAGTCTGAAAGTCCCTCCCATTTCATGCATGACAGATGGAAGGGGGTAGGTCAGGAGGCTGGAAGATCAGGAGAGGGCTGGTGCTGTAGTCTAGGCAGGCCTTGGTGGTGACCTTGAGGACGGGAGGAGAGGGCATATTTGAAAGCTGTTATGGAGTTAGAGTGGGCCCGGCTTGGTTGGGGAGGAGGACGGGAGCACAGGTTGCACTCCCGAGAGGGTCAGTTAGCTCGGTCACCTCCCCTGGGCAGAGACTAAAGCCATTCATCCATCCACCTCTCTGACCACCTGTCCACCCACCCACGGCCTCTCCTTCCTTCCATCCAGCATGTGTTAGTCTCCTCCTTGGGCCAGTCCCTCTCTGTGTTGGGGGGTAGGGTACGGGAACACCTGCGCTGGTCCCTGGCCCTCTGGAGCACCTCACGGTCTAATGGGAAGACCGCCGTGACAAGAGGCAATCCCAACCTGGTGTGGGGAGCACAGGTGATCGGAGGGAGTGGGGAGAGAAGACGGGATCGAGGGGAGCCCAGCATGGCCCAGTTCTACCTCCGGAAGGTGGGTTTGCAATGTCATCATCCCAAAGGACAGTATATTATTAGCGTTATTAATTAACATTAATCTAATTAAATGGCAATTACAATTAAGAACACAGTGATAAAAATGCCACCTTGGATTTAAATGCATCCACGAACGACTTTCCAGGAGCTCAGCCCACCCCTCACCGCAGCACCGCTCCCTCCGTGGGTGCACGGCCCGCCCTCCTGTTTGAGTCACCACGGAGGGATCGCAAGATCCCGCTCCCCTCGTCCTACCAGTGAGCACACCACAGCCCAGGGAGGGGACGGGACGGGCCCCAGGCTCACCCCCAAGTCCATGACAGAGGGAAATTCAAGCCAAGGAGCCGAATACCGGCCCGCCTGCCACCCAACCCGCCCCATCATCCCTAACAGCCTTTTTTTCCCTAGGAAAAACAGCTGTCAGAGGCAGCCATCCTGTTACCGATTAAACAAGGCAAATTCTATCGGAACAAAATCAGAGACACCCCTGGACACCTAATTACACAGTCTGAAACGAGAAACATGGGCAGGGAAATAGGAATATGAACAAACAGTGCAGCCGGCAGCAGAGCGCCCTCCCCATCACCAGAAGCTGTCATCTCCCCGAGGCCTCCAGACTGGAGGACCGGAGGACCGGGCGCATCTCCTGGTCCTTGAATAAGGTCCCCGCTCCCAGGAAGGGGCTCCCCAGCTGGAGGGAGCCCGGCAGAGCTGCCGTCAGCCAGGGCTCCACGACAAAGGAGCGTGTGGGCCGGAGCCCTTCTCGGCGCCTCCTCGGACCCCGAGGGGAACAGGTGCCATTCCAGGCCCTCGGCAGTCGGGGCAGCGAGCTGGGCTGCAGCCCCGGAACCAGGGCTCTGTCTCCCAGCTGGAGGGCTGGCCCAGCAAGTTCTGTCCCAGTGGCAGTGCTGGGTGCAGGGCCTGGGCTGGGCTGTCCCCCCATCGTGAGAACCTGTGACTTTATACTGAGCAGGACTGCGAGCCGGGGAGGGCAGGGGCCCTGTGAGATCCCGTTTCCACGTCCCCCCCATCGACAGGCACCGGAGCAGGCAGTAACGACCCGGTGAAGTTGGTATTCATTTTGCCCTATTTAATGAGCATCCCCCCTGCGTTCGTGCTGGGCTTGGGGAGACGGGAATGAACAAAACAGAGGTCCCTGCTCTGGAGGGACCCATGAGCCGGGGGGACACAGACACTGAGCAAGGCAGACCAGTTAGAAGAAGAGAATTAATGATGTAACTTCAGATAGAAAGAAGTGAGATGAAGAAAAGGTGATGGGACAACAAGTGAATTGAATCGGGTGTGTGGGGGGGGCGCTCCTTGAGATAAGGTGGTTCTGGAAGGCCTCTCTCGGGAGATGTTTGAGCTGAGACCTGAGCAGCGAGCAGGGGCAGCCGAGGGCGGAGCTGGGGGAACATTCTAGGTGAGTGCAAGTCAAATGAACCAATGGGTGGGTATGTGGGCGAGCGAGGGGGAGCAGAAGGGAGTGCACTGTGGGAGGACAGGCCCGGAGCCCGCAGGGGTCCCCTCGCTCTCTGCTGCAGGGGGTCTGAGACTGGACGGCTCACAGGCTCCCCTGAGAGTCCCCCGCAGGGCGCGGCGCCCCGGCCGGGCCCTCCCCGCTGCAGCAGCCCCGTATGCCACGCCCCAAGGGATCTCCTCTAAGGTGACTCTGCTCATCATTTATTGTTAGTATTATTGCTGTGCCATTAATAATCGTTACCCCTCACCTTCCTCCCTGCCTCTGTCTTTGCGCTGCTGAGGTTTGCGCCCTCCGAGTAGGTCATGGAGCCTGAAGACAAGCCATGGGGCTTTCTGAGCCCCTAATGGTCCATCTCTGAGAGGAGAACGTGAGAGCCACCGTGACCCGGGGCTCTGCCTGTTCAAGGCCATGGGATCTGCCTGCGGCTGTCATGCCGCGTGACCTAGAACAAGGCCTGGCCTCCCCGGGCCTCCCCGCCTCCAGTGTGGATGGTGCCTCGCACCCCTGCCCCAGGTTGCTTCACACGGCAGCCCTGCACGGTCCACTTCGGGCTCTTACCTCTTCCACCCCCTTCGCTGAGGCCGGAACTGGGCCCCAGCGGGGTCATGCGGCTCGGCCCAGGGCACACGGCCAGTAAGAGGGGCAGAGGGATTAAAACTCAGGCCCCGGCCGAGATAAAAGAGTAGTGATATTTCAATGGGAATTCCTTGATTCCGGTGCCCGTATTGTGGTTAGATAGGTCTTTGTTCTAGAAAATGCACGCTGGAATATACATATATACCACATACTCTTGCAACTTCCCTGTAAGTTGAAGACGAATTCAAATTTTCAGAGATTTTAAACGCTCAAAATATGGAAACAAAACCCAGCCAAACAAGGCCCGTGAACCCTCCGTGCTGGGCTCAGTGTTCAGGCCCAGCCGGGCCGGCCTGGGGATGGGGACTCCTTTTGGACTCACCGCCTAGCCGCAAGGAGGGAGATGTTGTTTGATCCCTGACTTTGCAAACAGGGAAACAGAAGTTTAGAGTCGAGGAGGCATTTTCTGAGGTCGCGCAGCCAGGACGTGGCCGTGGGCCTGCCCAGGAGGAGCTCCCCACCTGGGGGGGCGGAAAGCCCAGAGGAAGGGAGCCTGCAGGAGGCTGAGGGGTGCAGGGTGGGCCCTGGGGGCAGGGGTGCTGGATGCCAGGGCACTGGGCCATCGTACCCCCCCCACCCCTGCCCTTTACAGCCCTCGGGCCTCCCTGGGAGGGGAGGGGAAGCGGGGCTCCCACCCCCAGGTCAAGGGCTGATTGATCTGCCACGGTCCCCAGAGCCGGTCCCCACGTCCGCACCTCGAGCTGCTGCGTGTTTTCTTGTCTCTGATTGTAAACAGATTTGACTAAAGAGGTAAATTAGAAGTTAATTAGAGAGAACATGATTGATGAGGCAGTTCGCTGTGATTGGGAGGCGTGGAAAGGAGGGGGCTTCCTGCACGGAGGTGAGGGCGGAGGGGTGCAGGAGGAGGCATTCACAGGCCCATGGATGGGGAGGGCACCCAGCAGGGGGAGGGGCCCTGCTCTAGCCTGCCCTTTCTCTTGGGCACATGGGTCCATCCAGGGGAGCACCCCACACCCCCTGTGACTGGGGGCCGGAAGCCTGCTGGGCTCTGGGGGTGAAGCAGCCGACCTGTCCCGTGTGGGGCCCCGAACTTTCATCCTGGACGTGCGGGCCGGGCGGGGGCAGGTGCTGGTGCTTATCACGCACTTACACCACTCCAGGCCCCACTCGTCTCTCAAGACATTGCAAGTTCGAAGCTCTTCCTCTGTGTTCTGGATTATGCCGTCTGAGAGATTCAGAGAGCTGAAGCATCATACCCAAGGTCACACAGCTAATACGAACAGAGCCAAGACTGACCTCCCAAGCCTGCACGTTTCTGAGTTCTAGACCAGATGCCCAGTCACGAGTCCGACTGCCCAGGCAGTCAGGGTCCTCCCGATGGGCCCCCTGCTTACACACCTCCAGCAGTGGTGAGCTCACTTTCTCCCAAGGCAGCCTGTCCAGCGGCTGACAGCTCTGGCCAGGGGAACATTTGTCCTTGCGTGGACCTAGTCTAACCTTCCCTGGCCCCACCTCCAAGGCTCTGCCACCTGCCCGCCTCCTTCACCTCCCAGAATAGAGACCCCCAAGGGGAGGGGAAGCCTTCAAGGTCTCGCACAACCCCTTCATCCTCCTGGGGAAACTGAGACCCAGAGGAGGACCGAAACGCCACAGTGGCACAGGGAGCTGGTGTCACAGCGGGGCCCGACACCCCCATGTCTGAATATGGCCATCAGGCCCCACTGGGGCCCAGAGCCTCTACCCCCTAAACTGTCACAGCTCTGCCTTTCTCCACCACGACTTCCCTCCCCTACTCACTCAGTGGGATTTACTGAGGCCCGACCCTGTGCCCTCAGAGAATGTGAGAGCGAGGAAGATCCGACCCTCCCGTGGAGGAGCTCACGTCCCCGTCAGGGTGGCAGGGCTGCCGGGAGAGGGCGAGGGGCGAGGAGAGCCCTGAGGGACAGAGCTGGCCCCTCCAGGAACTGGCACAGGAGCCAAGTTCTGGAAGAGGTGCGAGCGTGTTCCAGGCAGAGGGAACTGTGGTGAGAGGGAGCGTGGTACGTTCCAGAAACCGCCAGAAGGCCAAATGGCTGGAAGCAAGAGTGAGGGGGAGCTAGTGGGAGGTGAGGTCACCTAAGGAAGCTGTTTGGATTTTATTCTAAGCAGTAGGAACCATCCAGAGCTCTAAGTGGGGGAGTAGATGGGATTTGCATTTATAGAAGCGCTGGTGGGATGTGGGGTGGGCACTGGGGACACGGGGACATGAGAAGGTCCTGCAGCTGCGAGGTGCCCACCGACCCGCCAGCTCGGAGAGCATGCATGACAAGAGGGGTTCCGCGAGCGGGGCTTAAGGATGGGTTCCATCTCTGGGGGCAGACTAGCTGGGGGGTTTGGGGAGGCGGCATGCCTGAGACAGGGAAGCCTGGAGCAGGGCAGGACTGCGGGGAAGGGCAGAACCTCGGAGGGAGGCATGTTGGTGTGAGGGGCCATTCAAGAGGGGATGTGCTGTAGACGGGTGACGCCTGGGTCAGGGCTGATGAGAGCCAGAGCCAGACGGGTCAGTCCTCCCAGATGCTGAAAGCGTGTGGTCTGCAGTCCCATCCCATCCTCATGCCGCCTTCCCTGAAAGGGGCAGAAGAGTCTGGGGCAGGGATAGGGGAGACCAGAGCTGGACAGAGAAGAATAGGACAAACCATCTCCTCCCTTGTTCTAGGTTGTATGCTCCTGTTAATGCTACCAGTGGCCACATGGCCTGGTCAACAGCCTCATCCCTGTTGTTGCCAGTGGGGCCGGAAGCCCCCTGAGGACCTTGAGGAGAGGATGAGGGGCAAGGAGAGCCCTGAGGGGGAGAGTTGGCCCCTCCAGGAATTGGCACAGGAGCAAGTTCTGGAAGAGGTGCGAGCGTGTTCCAGGCAGCACCGTGGTCATCCATCCAAGCCTGACTCTCAGCTTCCCTCCTTCTCCAGACCCAAACAGGAGCCCACCTGGGGAACATCCCCTGAACCAGACCAGTGACCCAGGAAACTGGGCCATGGCAAGGGTTTGGGGCAGGTGGTATTTGGGGAAGGGCATGGAGGGGAGCATGGGGAGAAAAGTGCAGTGGGTGTGGGTGAAAGTGAGCAAGAACAAGCAAATGCGCATCTCTGGCCAAGTTCTTTGACCTCCCCAGTCTCTTCTCCATCATAAACCAGGGAGACTCATGGGCCCCCAACCCAGGGCCGTTGCAATGAGCCGTATGCCGAGAGCTGGCCCAGTCCCTGCCTGTTAAATTGGGTGCCCGGATTCTATGTCCTCTGCTCTTACGACAGCCCTAGGGTGAGGGGAGGGGAAGCACGCGTGTCCCAGACAGGGAAACGGGGGCTCAGAGGGGCGAGGACACTTGCCCGGGGTCCCAGTGGGTTTGGATTTGGACCCCGTGGGCAAACTCCCATCATTGTGCCAGCAAAGAGCTGGTACTGGATGGGTGGCCACTGTTGGAACCAGCCTGGTCCCTCCCTCCAGGGTCTCCCGAGCTGTGGGGGAGATGGGCACAAACAAGTGTCAAAACTCACACTTGTATGTTCACTCGGTAATCACTTATTGAGTGCGCACTGTGCCCCGGGGCCTGGCTGGAGCACAAGACAGATACAGCCCTTGTTCTCATGGGGTTGAAATCAACAAGGACAGTGGCAGATAATGATAAGCGCTGAGACAGAGAAAGGTGAGGGGCATTTTAGGTAAGACGGTCAGGGCAACATTTGATCAGAGACCAGAAGATCTGAAAGAACTATGTTCCAGGGAGCACAAGGAGCAAATGCAAAGGCCCTGAGGCAGGAGCATCCCTGGGGCATTTGGAGAGCCGCCAGGAGGCCAGAGTAACCAGAGCAGGGGGGCAGGGGGGCAGCAGGGGAGCCGACGGCAGGCTGGTGCAGGGTGTCCAACCCAGGTCACGATGGCTCTTGTGAGGTGTAGCGAGCGCCCTGGTCGCGGTGCTGTGACGAGTCACCTGGATGGTGCCAGTCCCGGGTCCCCAGGGTCTTGCTCCAGCGCCGAGCACACCCTGCACGGGAGCCATGGACACACTCGTCCCAGGCCTGCCCTTGGAGTGGTCCAGCTCGGCGCGGTCTGCTGGGGAGGTCCTGACTCCCATGGGGCTGTTGAATCCCAAAAGTGTGACCCGCCCAAACTGGGAGGTGCCGTGTATAAAATACACCCCAGATTCTGATGACGAGGTACATACAAGGAGTGTAAAATATCTCACAAACAACGTTTTGATTGGTTACATGTTGTAATGACAATATTTGGGGTGTTTATATACTATTAAACTAATTTCACCTGTTTCTGTTTCCTTTGTTTTTTATTGTGGCTACTAGAAAATTTAAAATTACACCAGCAGCCTGCATTTGCTTTCCATTGCACAGTGTCGGTCTAGCTAGTTAGTCACAGCCGCGGAATATTTAGACTGGTGTAATGTGTGCCATTAAAGTCATTTCAGCATTTAAAAAAAAAACACTCCTACAAAGCAGAGCCTTGAATTGGCAGAGCCTCGGCCATCCCGTCGTGTTTAATAAGCACCCGGCTTGTGGGGCGAAGGGCCCAGGAACCCCGTCTCTCTGATGCAATTAATTGCCTTTGATGGAGATTATCACTAGGCTCCTCGCTGGGACAACACAGACGCACACCACGCGCACACCTTACTGGCCTGGGTAGAGCCCAGCTTCTGGGCTCCGGTTACAATTTGAGAGCCAGGGCCTACAAGGGCTCTCTGGACCTCGGAGAGGTGTCCCCTTCAGGAAGCCACAGGGTGGGAGGTCTTTGGACCCTCTCCGCCCTCCTCAGGCAATGACATGTGGAGGAATGACCCCTCCTGGAGTCAGGGGGCCTGGGTCTGTGGCCTGGCTCTGCCATTTCTACCCTGGGAGATCATAGGCTTGTCATCGCCCCTGTCTGGGCCTCAGTTCCCCTGTCTCTACAATGGGAGAAATAGGGGTTGATCCTTGATGATCTTTTTCTGTTAAAAAATGGTGACATTTTAAATTCTAGGTTCTAGATGGTGCCTTCACTCTGTGTGGTGCACTCAGGCTGGAATCCAGAAGCAAAACCTCCGAGTGGCCCCACGAGTCTTCACGAGGTTACGCAGTCTGGCAGGGGCAGGGACTGGCTGGACAACCTCCCCCTGTCCCGGGCCTCTGGCCCAGGCCCGGCCCTTGCTCGGTCTTTTCTAGTTGGAACATGCGTTCCAAGAGAGACAGCACAGAAGAAGGCTCTGAACCCGCGCAGACGGCAACCTGGGTCGGCATCAAGGGTGGGGCACGTGGACAGAGATGTCAGAACCCAGAGGCTCCTATGACAGGCACGTGGCCCAGCTGCGGAGTCCACTCCTGGATCCCGCCTCCCTTGTGGGGGACGGACAAATCGATCAGCAGAAGAGAGGAGCCCCCCAGAGCTGGGTGGGAGTCACCGTTCGGCCCCCCGGGCCGCCCTCCAGATGAGTACAGGGGAAGGTGGCTTCCTCAGCCCCAGAGTCTGGCTGAGCCCAATTCAAGGAACAGGAGAGGAAGAGCCCCGTCTTCCCCCCCTGTTGCAGTCTTTGCTGTGGCCTCCTGGATCCCTGCAGGAGATACACCCAGGGGCCCAGACACCCGTTCCAGCCAGACTGAAAGAGAAGCCCCCCAGGGCAGGGCAGGGGTCTCTGCAGGCACAACTAGACTCCTCAGAGGCTCTAGTCCGCTAACATTTCATAACTGGGTCAAGGCCAGTGGTGCTCAACCCCAGCTAGCCACTGGCATCAATCACCTGGGGGATGTTTTAGGAGCCTGATGCCCAGGCCTCACCCCAGACCGATTGTGTCAGTATCTCCGGGGGGTGGCCTCAGCATTCATATGTTTAAAGCCCCCCCAAGGCCCCCCAGTGTGCATTCAAGGGCTACCCCAGCCCCAGACCAGTTCTAAGTGCCTCAGGTTGGATGTTTAGGGAAAAGGGGGAACTTGTGAGGCTCAGAGAGGGAAAGTAACTTGCCCAAGGTCACACAGCAAGGTGATGGAAAAGCCCATCTTGGAACCCAGGCCTCTTTCCTGAGCCTGGGCCAATTTCTCTCCTGAGACTCCATCTCCTTCTACAAACCAGAGCCCAGGCAGGCAGTGCTCACAGTATTTCACTTTAATAATATTGGAACCTGGTACACTCAGGGCCACCACGGCAAGGGGCGGGAGCTTTGCGATGGCGATTAGCGGAGCCGTAAGTCTTTCGCTTTATCCAAATCTTGGGCAGTAATTTAGGAAATTTAATTAAAGGGGGAGAAACGGGGACACCTGAAGCTCCTTGCCTCCTGTTATAATGAGTGAAATACACCGGGCTGTAAAAGGAAATGCTGTCTGAGACGCAGCTCCGATGTTTTATTACCAAGTTTTATTCGCTGATGTAAACGTAATCGCTGGAAACCGGAGCTCTATTAACGCACATATTTTCACACATCCGGGGCCCCGCCTGCACTCCCCCTTCCTCCGGGTTTGTTCACCCACCTCCAAGGGTCAGCCCCATGCTTTCTGGGCATGTCCATGCCACGTCTGGATTTCCCCGCCGGTTTCACACCCTCTCATGGCAGATAAGAGTTTAATAGAATTCCAGTGCTCCTCGGAGCTCAGTAATGCATTCTGGAAATTAGGCGACTACATACTGAAGCCATTGTTCCCCCTTATAAATGGGCTCCCTCGAAGCCAGTGACCGTGGGGTCTCTGATAAGCTCTCATGAAGCCGCGCTGCACATGTTATTGGTGTGTTAAAAGGCACAACTCCGGGCTCACATTGCTCATTGTTAGGGGCTGATACATTTAAGTAGTTTCTCCATGAATCAGGCAGCTTAGGTATTTCCCCCCTCTTGGCATTGATAGATGAGCGAAAGGAAGCCATTTAGACGGCGCTATATAGGGCCCTGGCCCACGCGGTGAATGATTTCCAATGCCTGGTTTAATTTATTTTTAAATGAAATTTGTTATTGATTCTGGATTAAAAGGACAAATCTTACGGCTGTTACCACTGACAGAGCCATGGTGCTCAAGTGACACCTCTCAAGGAGGGGAGGGAGAGGGTGGCCTCCCAGAGTCACAGGGAGGGTGGAGGCTCTCCAGGGAGCTTGGGTCAGAGGCAGGGGACAGTGTAAGATGCCCTGCCTGGGGTGAACTTGAAAAAGATCATCTTGGGGCATCTGGGTGGCCCGGTCGGTTAAGCGTCTGCCTTAGTCTAAGGTGATGATCTCAGGGTCCTGGGATCGAGCCCCACATCGGGCTCCCTGCTCAGCAGGGGAGTCTGCTCCTCCCTCTCCTTCTCCCTCCTGCTCGTGCTCTTTCTCTCTCAAATAAATAAAATCTAAATATATATATTTATAATATATATATTTGTATTATATATTATATATATTTAATATATATATTAAAATCAAAGGATCATCTTTCCCACCTGCAATGCCTGACATGATATTCACCTTCGGAGTCTCATTTGGGAAATGGGAATAGCGGTGATATTTGTCTCATGGCATCCACGTGACCATGGGATGCTTGTTTAATTGCCTCCAGGGATGGGACGTTTACTCTCTCCTGGAGCATTCCCAGAATGACCAGAGTCACTCACCCTAGTGAATTCCTGGACACTATTTTCTGGGATAGTCTTCGGTTCCCTCCTGCCTCCACCAAGCATCTAGCTTCCGCATTGCCTGCACTTGAATCCAGGAGCAGAAAAGACAGAATCACACAGGGGAGGAACACGGGCTGTGGATTCTTGTTTCACCTCCAACTTTCGCCCTGCCTCACTGTGCCACCTTGTGTGTGTTACTTCAACTCTCTGAGCTTCAGTTTCCTTATCTGTAAAAGAAGGAAGGTAATAATATTGGCCTCAGGGTTTGTTATGTGAATTATATGAGATCATGGATGTGAATGTGATTTATAAATTGCAATTCAGGTGCTGTAGGAAATACAAATGGGACGGTCTGGTATAGTGGGAGAGCCCCGAGCTGGGAGACAGGGGACCTGGATCTAGTTCTGTCATGGTTGGCTGTGCGACTCTGAGGGAGTCACTTACCCTCTCTGAGTCTTAGTTGCCTAAGTTTCCTCAAAGAGGGCGGTTGAATTAGAAGAGCTTCGGTATTATACCTAAGAGCATGGGCTCTAGAATCAAACATATCGTGGCTGTACAACTGCCTTGCTGTGTGACATTGGATAAGATACCTAAGCTCTCTGAGCATCTGCTTTTGTCTGTAAATAATAATAGTAGTAGTGATAATAATAATAGCCAACATTATCATGCATTTACTCTGTGCCACTAAGGGCTTTCCATGTAGTGCTTTTCATTTAGCCCTCACAATAATCTTGTGATGGAGGTATTACAATCTTTATTTTACAGATGAGGAAGTTCAGGCATGGAAAGGCAAAGTAACTTGTCTGAGGTCACACAACTAGCGAGTGGCAGGATTCAAAACTAGTATCCATACTTAGAACCACACTATTCTACTCTATTTGGCCTCGTTTTTCTGAAGATTAAGTGGGATAATTAAAGTTCTTAGCACAGTGTTGTGTACAAGCGATGGGCCAACAGAGGCTTGGGGGCTGGGAAAAGTCATTTCTTCCTGTGGGGCACTCAGACTGGACCTTGGTCAATGGGGGACTCAGCTAGACAGAGGGGAAGGGATGCAAGAGGAGGGGAAGCCCTGGGAAGTGTAAGGACATAATGAAGATCAGGCTTGTTCAGGGAGAGAACATGGCAGAAGTGGCATCTGGACCGAAGGTAGTGGAGGAGGTGAGGCTGGGACCTGGAATGCAAGCTAGAGAAGCTGGGATTTCTGTAAAAAACAAGGCCATTGGAAGGTTTTGGGCAGAGTCTAAACAGCATAAGCCTTTTCAAAGTCAGACAATCCCTGGGTGTCTGTCCTTGAAGGAGATTTAGAGGTCACTGTGTTTAACTCTGTTCCAGACTATGAAGAGAAATGATTCTCGAAGGTCAAGCAATGGGTTAGTGTCAGAGCAGCAGTGTGCTGCGGTCCCACCCTGACCTTCTTCCTTGGCAGCCCCCAAGTGGAGTCTCTTGTTTTCTCTCTTCTAATCTCCTCCCTCCCTGTCCCCTTGCCTGTGGCCCCCTACAATCTGTGGGTTAAGAAGAGAAAGCCCTGGGTTTGAGCCCGACTTCTACCACCACATTGTCCTGGAGAGGCCTCAGGCTGGAACTGAGAGTCTGGGTTTCAGTCTTGGTGCTGCTATGTGATTTCAAAGATTCTGTTCCTTTATCTTTATAATGGGGGCATTGGAGCCCATTTCTATTGGGAGTGAGGTTCAAGTTAATGGATGAGAAAACACTTTTGTAGAGTCCAAGACACCTGGCCATCCCAGGATAACCTGAGTACTATCTCTGTGTGGGAAGGAAGTGAAAAGAAGGGGGTCAATCCGACAAAACCAGCCCCTTCCTCTAGTGAATGTGGGCAGAAAGGTGAGTCGATGGTGGGGATCTGTCCGCGGTGCTGAAAGTAGCGTCCTGTCGGGGATCAGTTGTGCTGAAACACAGCATTCGTAACTGGGGGCTTTAAGGGGCTGTCCATAGTTTTGAATGAACCGCATTGCTGCTGGCGACCACAGGCCCCATCCAGTGTGCTGCCCGCCATAATAGTGGAAAGGGGGGATGCAAGGATAGAGTAAAGATGGGGTGGGGACTTGTCCGTTGGGTTCTAACCTCATTCTCAAACTTGGGGCTCTGTCCACAATGCTGAATCCACCTGTAGTCTGTGGAGAAGGGAGTGGGCTGTCTGCAGTGCTCACTCCCATTCGGCGGGGCGGGAGAGGAAACCGGAAGGCCTGTCCATGGTGCTGAATCCTCGAATCTAAGAGCCCGCCCAGGCGAGATACTTGAGGCCAAAAAGATGGGCGTCGGAGTTGACGCTGTCCTCCTCTGTGGTGCTGAAACCGCGGTGGACAGGGCCGTGTCGGGAACGAGGCCAGAGAAAGGATAAGGGATGAGAGCAGGAAAGGACCCTTCCGTGGCATCAGGGACCTCGCCTCAGATTCGCTGTGGGACCTCAGAGAAGCTACGTCTCCGATTTAATGTGCTTCTTCATCTTTTACAGAAGGCCACCAGTCTGCCTTCGTGTCTGTACTGAAAGTCTGTCCTAACAACCCCAGGAAAAACCGTCAGAGAAGGAATCAGAATCGGAGGATCTCGTTGGATTCCCGGTCTTGGGAATGGGCGTGGCTTTGTTACCAGTCCGCCCTTCCAACATTTCATCTAGGCCTATGGGTCCGAGGAACGGAGACTTACAGTCCAGAAGGGGGCGATCCAATCCACCGCGTAGGGCCCAACATGTCTAAGCTAGAAGGAGCCCGAACAACTGGCCAGCCTCACTCCCATTATGCAGACAGGAAAACTGAGACACAGAGAGGATAACAACAGTAATATCTATCCAGCTCCTACCATGAGGACGGCATTATGCTAAGCTCTTTAACATACACGATTTCATAAATCCTCACCAGGACCCCTGTAGGTAGCTGCCATTCCTATTTCTCAGATGAAAACTTTGAGGCTCAGACGGGGTTAGACATCCGGACACGGTCACACAGGGAACTAAAGGTTGCAGCGGGACTATCACCAGGTCCCCTGTGCCTCAGCCCAGGTTCCTGCTCTACCTCACCCCCACCTCCACCGACCCCCTGACCCCAGCACCGCCCTGCTAGCAAAGTTGGGAGTCCCTCTGAGCGCGCGGGGTCTGGCGGCAGGTGGATTGGTTTTTCTTCCTATCCCGCTAGATAGTATATCTGTTTCTGAAGCCAGTTGTGTTATGCTTTGAGGGAACTGGGTCCCTGGGGGGCTTCCTCCACCCCATCTCGCTCCCCCATTTGCACTCTCGGGCGGGGGAAGTTGCGAGTACCGCTTTAAAAATCCCAGCCTGGGCAAAACTTTGATGATAAATCAAGCGGCAGATCCCTCCGCCGCCGCCTCCTCTGGGCGGGCGGGAGGGAGTGGGAGGGAGGGGGTGCGGCGGCAGTGGCGCCGAGCGAAGTGGCCTTCCGCGGAAGGGAAGAGTCCCGCAGTCGGAGGCGGCCGGCTGGGCGTGCGCTTGCTACCCGCAGCCGGGGCTGGGCCGGAGCCGGGCGAGGGCTGGGGCCAGAGCCGGGCGAGGGCTGGGGCCGGGGCCGGGCCAGGTTCGGCGGGCGAGGGGGCAGCGGCCGGAGCTGGGCAGCCAGGCCGCAGCGGGCAGGGAGCGGCGGGCGCGGGGTCTGCGGTCTCCTGAGCCCCGATGTGAGGCGGCGGCGCCCCGGCCCGAGCGCGCACCATGGGGGCCCCGCTCGCCGTGGCACTGGGCACCCTCCACTACCTGGCACTTTTCCTGCAACTCGGAGGCGCCACGCGGCCCGCCGGCCACGCGCCCTGGGACAACCACGTCTCCGGCCACGGTGAGTTCGGTCGCCGCCCCCGCGAACTTCCCCACCCAACCCCACCCAACCCCACCCAGGGGTGCGCGACTCCAACTTGGTCGCCCCCGGGGCTGGAACCCGCGGCGGCCTGGCGGGAGTCCAGTGGCGCCCCCTGCCGGGTCCATGGACCCGCCCTGGCACCCCGACCACCCCTGCAGAGGAGGGGGCACCCCGTGTGCAGCCCCGATCCCGCCCTGGCGGAGAGCCCCTTACTCCCCAGCACACTCGAGCCAATGCACCCACCTCCAGGACTACACAGATATTTGCAGCCAGGGGCACACTCACTGTTCTCACACTCACAACTCCTGCCCTCACACATCTCCAGACACCTTCTCAGATCCCCCTCCTCACTCATAAACACTCACACTTATGCCCGCTGCACACACACACACAGGCATTACAGTTGGTGGGCTCACACCGTGCCAGCTGGCGCCCAGGCGCACACACTCTGCACAACTCTTGCCTGCCCTTCTGCCTGCAGACACACACACACACACACACACACACTTGTGAACACACTTTGCTCACCCACTCCTCTGCCCATCTGCCTTTCTCTTTTGTGGGCTTAACCCTGCAGCTGCCCTCATCCCCTCCCACTCCTCCTCCCACTGGGAACCACTGGGAAAGGTCCTGGGGGACAGAAGACCCTGCCTCTTGAGAACCGGTAGTCTAGGGCGGCAAGTGCCCCTGCAGGGTGGGTGATGAAAGCTTGGTGGGAGCCCCTCAAAGACATTGCAATAGTTGGGATTGCTGCTTCCAGCCA
Organism: Potos flavus; assembly: GCA_028534135.1. NCBI lineage: Eukaryota > Metazoa > Chordata > Mammalia > Carnivora > Procyonidae > Potos > Potos flavus. Next base: position 103,545,127 of record CM052885.1, read on the forward strand.
CGGGCATGGAAGGGGAAAAAGGATGCCAGGGGCTTTTGTCTGTCTCTAGGGGTGCACAGAAAGCCCCTGCCATCCTTCTATCGGGTACCCACCCATCCTCATCCCTGGCCCCGAGGACTGGAAAGGTGGGAAATCAACTCAGCCACCATGGGAGCCAGGGAGCAAGCAAGCAATCCCACATTGGTTGCCTGAGTATCAGAAGCTCCTTTCAGCCCCAAAGGAGCCCAAGTTGGCAGCAGAGTTGTAGCATCTGAGGCTGGGAGCTGTGGAGGCTCCCCCTACCCTGTGAGCCAGGCTCCGGAATGGGGACCAGAGCATAAATGAAAATGGAGACGCTTCTTCCATGCATCCCTTCCCGGTGTGGTGGGAGGGTCTGCAGCACCGGTGCTGGGCACCGTAAGCCCAGAGCTGGGTGCCGGGGGAGGTTTGCGCAGAGAGCAGAGAACTGTGTGATTTATTTTGATGGGAAAGTGGGGGATGTAGGTAATTAGAGGAGGCTTTGCTGGGGCCTGACACCCGAGTGGGATTGTTGCAGGGGGTGTGGGTGCTTCCAAAGCCCTTCTCAGGGTCTCTGCTTTTGGGGAAGCTTGACTCCCTGTTTGGCGTAAGTGCTCTGTGTTTCGTCTCTGCACCCTGCATACCCCTCATCGAATTTCTACTGACCTGGCTGGAGCACTGGTAAATAGGGGAAGGGTTATTTTGACCCTCGACTCACCGATGGAGAAACCAAGGCTCCGAGAGGTGAAGGGACTTGCCCAAGGTCACACAGTGAGTGAGTGCTTCAGCTGGGACTGGCCACAGGGTCTGTTGGGCGAAGGCAGAGCTTTTCCCAGGATATTCGTCTCCCTGTCGGATTCCCTCCCATTTAAAGGAAACTGGGAATTCCTCCTTCCGCTCCCCTCCTCGCTCTGCTCAGTTCCTTGGCACGGTTAGAACTTAGACTTGGAGGATTTTCCAAAAAAGGGTTTTCCTGAGTTTGTAGTCCCAAGAGATACGAGGACTGGGGCTCTGAGGTTTATGCTCTTCCTGTCCCTAGAGCATCAGGCCCCAAGGATTTGGGTGCTATTCTGTCATTCCTGAAGCCCCGAGGTGTCCCCCCATAGGAAATCAGGCTTTGCCCTTTGTGTGGTTGTCTCTGCCTGCCCCCTGGTGCCAGGCGTGCTTAGTTAGGGGCACAGCTCTGCCCCGCCGGCTGTGATGTCGTCTCTGAACCCTGGCCAGGTCCCACTAAGGCCCAGAGGAGGGGCTGGCCAGAGAGGACACAGCACAGGCCGCGGGGGAACCTGACTTCTCTCACTGACCCCCTGTGCAGTTCTGGGCAAGTGGGTCAGCCCTCTGGGGCTCCGTCTGTCCCTCCTGAAACGAGCAGACCAGGCTGCTCTGCAGGGGCCAGACTGCCTTCTCCCAACATTGCCAGGTTCAAAGTCACCAAGTAGTGGATGCCGAGGAGTCCGCACGGCTGCCCCTCTGCTGGGCCAAGCACCCGACCACAGGAAGGTTTTGGAGCCACTCACTTAATCACAAAAAGAAACTGTTATTAATGATAGTGAGACGCGGCAAATAAGTGGGTCATGTCTAATAAGCCATTTGTGTTCAGGAGGAGAATACCAATTTGATAAAAGCTGTGTGTGCTGGAAAAGCCCAGAAATTGCTGTTTAGCAGATTGGAGCCTGATCATTTCATTATTCCTGGGCTCTGTGTGTCCTCAGCTGATTCAGGGAATGTGACCGGGTTAGGGAGGTGCCTCTGTGTCTGGGGGTGGGGATGGGAGGCTGGAAGTGGGGGCTCCTCCAGAGGAGTCCATGGACCCCAACCGCTTGGTGGCTTCTCACCTCTCAGCTCCATCTGAGCCCAGCCCAGCCGCCAGGCTAATGGCTTGCCCCCACCCGGGACTTGTCACAGGGAGAGCCCGTGGTCAGATGGGTCGGCAAGGACGTCTGTCTCGCCTCCCATCTCCCTGCTATCTCCACTCAGCCCACTTTGCAGAGCGCCTTTTAAAGGCATGAGGAATGAATGGGGGGGCGAATGGTGCATGCCCCTTAGGGAGGCATAAGGGATTGGGAGGCTGGGGTCGTGCTGGTCCGTGTTTGTACCTACTAGGTACTCCACGAATGGCAGCTGTTTCGATTACTCGTTATGAGAAAGGGTCAGCTCATTGCCATCAGCACAGCAGAGGTGGGGGGCAGGGGGCAGGGCCAGCATTTATGAGCTGCCTACTGTGGGCTTGGAGCTGCCAAACCGCTTGCCAGTGTTAACTCCCTAAGGCCGATGTTATTCATGCAAGGCTGGTGTTGGGCATATGAGGATACTGAGGTTCAGAGAGGGCCAGTGACTTGCCCAAGGTCACTGAGTCAGTCCAGAGAGCCAGAGAGCTGCGCCTGCCTTCTCCAGGACGACCTCGAGGCAGGCTTGGCCAGTCACGTGACAGGACTTGTTCCTTCTGCACAGCCCTATCTCAGCGCTCCCTTCCAGCTCCCCAGAGAACAGGTAAAGCCGTGGGGGCCCCCAAGAGGAACCGGCACCTATTGGAAAGGTGTCGGACGGGATCTTGCTGCGGCCACGTGCAAGTTAGAAAAAGACAGCTGGGCTGGACTCCTTCTCCGGTCCTTTTTCCAGATCTTGGCCAGGACAGTGGTCCGGAAGGCAGGATCTTTGCAGACCTCCTGCCTTGGACTCACCAGGGGGTTTGTTAAAATGCAGATCCCAGGGTCCCCCCACCCGGACCCACTGGCCAAAATGATTGTTGATGAGACCTTGGAATCTTGCATTTTCCTAAGCTCGCCCAGATGATTCCCACGCAGCCTGGAGTTTGGGAGCCATGGCCTTACGCACTCAGCCAGGCCAGAGGGATGGGACATCGTCTGGCGCCAGGGGCTGCTGGGTTGGTTTGGTTTGCAAGAGGGAGAGGGCCAAGCTGGAGCAGGTATGTGGACCCTGAAAGGTGCCCCGCGAAGGCTTACACTGCAGCAGACATCCGTCCTCCCACCCCCGCCCGGCCACACACACACACACACACACACACACCTAGGCCAGCACCTTCAATTATTAATACACCCCAGTGCAGACACAGATCCTGGCTTGGCCCGGCGCTTTGTCCATTGAGTGATTCGCTGTCCGGAGGTTCTCTCCGTTGCCAGGAGGGAGCAGCGGGGTGTGGACGCAGGGGCGGGGGCCACGGGCCATTTGGCAAACAGCCCATAAGCTGAACGCCCACCCCGGCATTCTCTCATTCCTTACCGAACTGTGGGTATCTCGCCATCAATAAGCCAGCCAGTTTGGTGGCTGGAAGATGGAGAAAATTGAGTGCTGTCTTCCGAAGGTTATGATGTTAAAAATGTGTTGGCGTTGTCTCGGGTGTTGGTGATTATTCTATCAATTACGCCCGTAAACACTCGGCCTTGGGCTGAGGGTTCCTGGCCTCCTGTGGGGAATTGGCCCTCACAAGCGGTTTTCCCCGAGTCCTTCACACCAATTGGTTTTGACACCTTGCCTATCAGCGGCTCCGGCGGCCTTTTCCCGAAGCAACGGGAGCCGGGGGCGGCCAGCAGGATAGGAATCCGGCTCATCTCCACAGTGACACGGTGACAGCAGGGGTGTTGGGGGAAGTCTCCGGGTGACTAACAAGTGGGCAGGGTCAGGGGTGAGGGAGAGTGGTCAGCCACCGGGACAGGAGATGGAGGCCGTGGGCAAGGGTGCATTTTACCCAAATTGGTGGGGAGGTCAGTGCTTGGCTTTTCCAACTTCCTTCACCTTATCCAACTCGGTGCAAATAAGGTGAGAGATATACGGAAGCAAATACTGTCCGAGTGTCATACCAGGGCCTTACATGGCGTTTGACCCCCACGAGAGCCCTCGGAGGAGGGGAATTCCCCTGACCCGGGGCGTTCCGGAGGAAACAGTCTCGGTGAGGTTACAAGGCTTGCCCAAGGGTTGGAGCCTGGATTTGATCCTGGGAACATGACTCCGGAGCCCAGGCTCACAGTGCTGCCGAGTCCCAGAGAGGAGGAGGGAGGAGTCTGAGGTCTGAATGCTAAAACTTCTGTGTATTTCAAGTTAATGTAGTTTTAAACAGTCACATAATTTTAATTTCATAAGGAATCCACATTTTTAGTAGAACGATTCCAAGATCGGAGCCCCTCCCTCATCCTCACTTACCATTATGAGGACATCCAGGGCGGACAAGGCCGATTTCACTTTGCAGTGGGCGGACCCAGGCCCGGCCTCTTGGAGTCCATATGAGATGCTACGACCCTGAGGGTAATGGGGTGCCAGGGCGTGTCCTCCTCTTCCCGACCCTGGTGAGGCGAGACTCTTCTATCAGAAAAAGGGGCCGTGATCTCACTGGGGGAGGAAATTTACCCGTCGACCAGCTGACGACGCTCAGGTCCCTCTGGTGCACCTGCTGCTCTGGGGAAGGGGGGAGGGGCTAAGGAGGCAGAGGGGCTCCCGCTCCTCCACGACCCCCTCCCCACAACCCAGTCCCCTCCCCTTCCCGCAGAGGAGTCTCTGGGACTCCGCCCCACTACGCCCAGTGGACACCCCTCCTCAAGAACCCCCAGGACCCTCGGCAGGATTGGGTCCTACCTGAGAGATGGTTTTAGGCAGAAGCCACATAAACCTCTTATATTTTAATAGTTATGCGTTTATTTTAATGTGGATTGGAAAAATAAACCCAGCACATCAAAACTGTGGTTTCGCAGATACGATTGCTTAGGATGAGACTAACGGGGATATTCAAAAATAGTGGGTTAGTTTATAGGAAAACATCAAGCACAGAAGAGTGAGGATGGTACCCAGGCAGGTCTGTGGGCAGGAGTGACCGGACTTGGGGTCTGTTGGCCCACGGGCGCCCCCCACCCCCGCCTCATACTGTGCTGTCGTCGGGAGCTCCTGGCCTAACAGAGGCTGCTGTCGGCTATTGGAAGCGACCATTCATTTATTCCTTCATTCATTCAACAAATAGCCCTTGAGCACCTGCCATGTACCAGGCTCTTTTAGCCACTGGGGACATATCAGCGAAGAAGACAGATAAGGTTCTTGCTCAGACAACTAAACCTATAAAAAATATATAAGTATAAATTGTGATAAGAGTGAAGAAGCAGAGATGATGTTCAGCCCAGAAAAGGCACTCCCGGGCCAGCGACGGCAGCCGGTAGTGAGCTCCCTGTCACACAAGGGATGCAAGCCAGGGCCCACCATGTATTAGCTGGGGGTGTTATGGAGGGAATCCCTGCCTTATTTCCCCAAGGAGCACAGACTGGTGAAGTGGGCAGAAAAGTCAGAACACAGTGGGTGGTTTATAAGGATCTGTCACACAGCAATTTAGTGACGGGCCCCCGGGGGGGCGGAGCTCCCAACTCCGACGATGCCTGGCCACCCCTCCCCCAACTGGGGGCCATGGCAGGGGTGAGGGCCTTTGCTGTCTCCTGTGTGGAGAAGTGGGGGCAGTGGCTCCTTAGTGACTCACTCCAGCCCCGAGTTAAATTGCCCGAGTTCGGGCGAGAAAAGTAGACCCCAAGGCTTGATCCTCCCTCCCGCGGTGGCCTCTGCGCGGTGGCCTCTGCCCTCCTGGGTGCCTTGGCGCATCCCTGCCCTCCTCTGGGCCTCAGCGACCCCCGACGATGGCGAGTTCACCCAGGCTCTAAGCCTCCAGAATCCTTCCATCTGTGGCCCTTTCCTTTGTCCTCCTGGCGGCAGGTGTGGAGGGAGCCGGTGGCGGCGAGGGATTCCGTCCCGCATGTGGCGCTTAGTCTCAGTGGCCCTCAGGGGTCTGGGAACCGAGCCGCCAGACAGCATTCGCGGAGCATCTTCTCTGTGCCCGGCATCTCCCTCACCTCCTCCTTTCAGCCTCACACAGCCCTGTGCGGAGGATGTTCCCATTTTACAGACCAGGACACGGAGGCTGCGGGCGCGCTGGGACCGGCCTGAGGCCACGCAGCTGTTGACCGGCAGAGCCAGGCTCGAGCCCAGCTTGTGGGGCTGCAGGGCTGGCGATCTTCCCTGCTCATCTGCCCTGCTCCTGGCCGCCGAGTGGGCGTGGGGACAGTTGCTTTGTTCTGGAGTGGCATCCCGGCTTCACTGGAGTCTCTCGGGGTCCAGGATGCCAAAATGCTGGGAAGGCCTGGGTCTGGCGGCTCGAGCGTGGTCTGAGAGCCTCGGCTCCTGGATCCAAGCCCGGCCCTGTCGGTGGGGATGCTGGGCCCTTGGGGGTACGCGTGGGGCCCTGGGCGCACCTGCCTGGGTGTTCTGCCAGGGGCTGGTGGTTTTGCCGGAGCGTGGGTCTGGAGAGCGTGTGTGTGGGTGTTTGCTCATGTGCACGGTGGAGAAGCTGTGGGCGGGAAGGAGCCCGGGGGGCTGGGTCGAGGGGGCCAGGCTGTGCCCTCTGTGCCGTGGCCTCGGCGTGCGGACCCGCCTCCCCAGCCCCTGCAAGCAGGTGCCCTTGGGATGCGAGGCATAGAGGCTCTGGGAGCATCTGGAAGGTTAGAGCTAGAGCTGGGCAGGGGGGCTCGCTCAGAGCTATCAATTAGGGGGCTGGCAGTGCCCATCTGGGGCAAGTGTTCTGCCTGCCTCTCTCTCCGGCTCGCTCTCTCCCCGGGTTGCACGCTCTCTCCCTCTCTCTCTCTCTCTGTGTCTTTCGAACTCTCTCCATCTTTCTTTGTCCCTTCTCTGTGTCTGCTGCATCCACCTCCCTCTTCCCGTCTCCCCACCTCCCCCTCTGTCTTCATGCACGCACGCACACGCGCACACGCACACACACACTCCTCTCTCCAGGTGACACCTCGGGATTACACGTGCGTCTGTTCTGTGTGTCATCGTGACACCCACGCAGACCAGGCACTCGATAGATGTCAGGTGAATGAATGAAGTGGAGGAATGAATGATAAGGGGAGGAGCTCCAGGGCGCCCTGGAGCTTGCCTAGACTCGTGGTTCCTAATTTTCTTGGAGGTCGCCGTCCTCTGGAGCATCTGATGAAAACTGGATCGTTGCCTCAGAAAAATGCCATATCGTTTGGGTTCGTTCCAGCGGGTTCGGGAAGGCCCCCAGGGCTCACCTGTGGCTCCAGGGGAAGCAGCCTTCATTTCACCTGGGAGGAAGCCGAGGCCCAGGGAGCAGCCAGGCCGGGCCCGGGGATGCAGGGTCAGTGCTCAGCAGAGCCAGGAGTGGATGTAGAGCCCCCCGCCACCCCCCGCTGCAGCCCTTCCATAACAAGCTTCCCTCTCCTTCCCCGGTGAGCTCTGGGTGAGTGTCTTCAGCAGGTGGGCAAGGGGGAGAGGTCAGGGAGGACAGCAAACCCAAGATGTGAGCCCTGGAAGTGGCTCGGGCGGGTGGACTCTCCCGAGGGGGTCTCTCCCCTCTCCCACCAGAGTGGTGGCTGTGTCCCGGTGCAGTCAGGAAGACTTCCTGGGGGAAGAGGGCTCCTGGTCTCCAGGGCCTGCCGGGGCTGAGCAGGGACTCCAGAGGCCGCAGGAGCTTCCCCTGACTGCCTGGGTCTGGCAGGGGCGTCATCCGGAGAGCCGTGCGTGTGTATCGGGCAAAGCGGGTGGCGGAGCTTGGCAACCCACCACCTGGAGGTTTCCGATGGGGAAGGCGTGGGGTGTGTCTGCGTGTGGGTGGGACCGGCCATGTGACTGAAGTGGGGGTCAAACGGGACTCGGAGGCTGGGGAGGGGGCTGTCGGAGGGGGAGCGGTGGCTTCCTGGACTAGGGCCGAGTTTGCAGGCTCGCAGGATGCCGGGGCTGGCCGCAGCGTCCGGGGGTGACGAAAACATGGGCTGGGCAGGAGATGGGAGCTGGGCGTGCGTGCATGTGTGTGTGCGTGCGTATGTGCACGTGTGTGTGTGTGTGTGTGTGTGCGTGTGTGTGGACCTACATTGCTTCCTTTCTAATGCTTGCCATCCCCAGGCTCCCTCCTCAGGACCTTCTGCCCAGCGTTTTCACCTGCCCAGCAGGCTCTCCCTCACCTCTCCCGCCCTCTGGCTCTCTCCTTCATGCTCCACGGACCTCCTCACGGGGCCCCAGCACCTGTCAGAGCCTGGCCGTGGTGACCCCAGCAGGCACCCCGGGCCCCCATCAACACGTCCGTCTTGCACAGGAGGAGTCAGGCTTTAGAGGTGCGGTTGGCTGGGGGCCCACACCTCGTTCTAAGCCAGGGAGCAGAACCCAAACTTTTGTTCCCTTAGCTTGGCGTGCTAAGGTAGTAGGGGATGGTGCCTCCCTGGGCTTTGGGGTCAGACACTCCTGGGCTCAAATCCCGGCCCCCACTCAGGCTCTCTGAGCCTCACTAGCCAACTTGGGGTTGGGGGTCTTGACTGAAGCCCCCTTTCTCAGCCCTCGGGCCTGGTTCCTGGCCCAGGGCAACGAAGGTGAGAATAGACAGCAGGGTGTCTGTTTTGCTTTGTGAGGTTTTAAAAAAAATGATTTCTGTCCTCAGAGGCGGCAGCAATTAGGGCTGGCTCCCTGGGGAGCTGTGTGCCGTCTGTCATTGGCCCCAGGAAAGGGCCCCTAATGGAGGCCCGGCAGCCAGAGTGCATGGTAGTGGAAATTGCGCTCAAAACAAGCCCACACTAATGGTCTCCTGGCAGGCAGAGGAGAGGGAGGGGGAAGGCAGGCTGGCTGACAGCTGATGGAAGGCCTCTGGGGCAGGGGCTCTGAGACTCACCAGCTGGTCTCCTTATGTCCCCAGAGACCCCAGCAGTGGTCCCTAACTCCAGTTAGGCGCTGGGAGTCCTGAGCCCCATCCTGGCCCTGCTGCTTTCCGTTAAATCCCCTCCCGGCAGAGGGGACAGTAAGTGCAAAGGCCCTGCGGTGGGGCAGAACCCCTTCAGCTAGGGATTCTCTGGTTCCAGAATAGTCCTTGTGTTTCAAGGGGCCAGGCCAGTGTAGTCTTGTAGGTGAGGAAAGGGGAGGTGGGAGCCTTGGAGAAAGAGAAGCTGGAACAAGGCCGGCCTGTGAGAGCCTAGCAATGCTCCACAGAGCCCACTAGGTGCCGGACGTTTACAGGCATGTGCGATCCTCTTGAGTCCCCACAATACCCATTTTCCAGGTGAGGACACTGACGCTTAGCGATCTGCCCCCTGCAAGGAGGTACAATTGGGGTTCACCTTGGGGTCGGCCTGACGCCAGAGCTCATACGTTTACGGCTGGGCTGTTGGTTTCCCACACACAGCGGGGCAGGCGTGGGAGGGCCAGGGCAGGGCAGGCCCCGGGTCCCAAGTGGGGCTGCGTCTGCCCCACACGAGGTCCCAGGGAAACGACATGGCTGCCGGAGTCTGCCTCAGTTTCTCCCTTCCTATTGGTCTCTGCACTTGGCTTTCATGTGCCCTCGCCCCTTCTGCTCTGGTCTTCATGGCCCTGGAGCTTGTTGGCCCCCGCCTTGGTGCCTCCCACCCGTCTCCCTTGCCTTTCTCCTTCGCAGTGGACATGGGGATGCTCCCTTCTGGGCTCCGAGGCGGCTACTCCCCTGTCGCAGCCTCCCTCTGCTTCCCCCATTCACCCGCTCTCTGCCTCTGGCAGGCAGCGAGGATGGTGCGTGCCTGGGCTGTGGGGTCAGACTCTTGGGCTCAGATCCTGAGCTCCCTCGAGCTCTCCGAGCCTGACTCACCCTCCGTGCAATGGGCTCAGCCCGCCAGCTTCGCAGGCTGTACAGGTGAGCAGGAAAAGAATTGCTGTGGGCACGAACATCAGGATGCCCGTTTGCCTTCTCCCGTCCCCGGCTCCCCCATTCTGGTCCCTGCCCTGTCCCTGGCTCCCCACGCATTCCCACCCTTGTCTCCCTCCCTCCCAACCCTATCCCTCCCCGTGGCCCAGATGTGTGGGAAGAGGAGGCAGGAATTCCACTGGGGAAACCTGCTCCGCTCCCACAGTCCTGCAAGTGCCAGAATATTTTCACTCTCCTTAAATCTCCCTAGATTTGTAATTCCACTGCTGTCTCCCTCAATATGTGCCCGTGGCCTTGGGAGGCACCCTGCCCCCAGCCGCAGGCGCCCGCACTGCCCGCGCAGCGGTGTCAGGACTGCCGGGCGGGCGGGGGACTGGGCCAGTCCCCACCGCTCTCTGTGCCTCAGTGTCTTCATCCCCAAGAAGAGGAGAGTGAGAGTGGCTACTTCCCAGGTTGTTTGGGGACCCAGTGAGAGATTTTATCTGATGAAAGGAGCGTCTCTGTAAAAAGGAATGCAATCTGATACATGGGACGGTGTGGACGAATCTCGAAAACACAAGGCTAAGTGAAAAAAGCAGGTCCCCAAAGAGCACGTATTATATTCTTCTGTTTGTGGGAACTTTCCAGAATAGCAGATCCAGCCAGAGACTCGACATAGATTAGTGGTTGTCAGGGGATGGGAGAAGGGAGCATAACTGCTTAATGGGCACAGAGTTTCCCTTTGGAGGGATAAGAATGTGGGGGGACTAGACGCAGGTGGGCGACGCAACATTGTGAATGCCCTCAGCGCCCCCGGCTCGGTCACGGGAGAGCGGTTAATTTTGTGATGTGAATTCTACTTCAGTGACAGACGAAGTGGAGAGGACCCAACTCTATAGCAGTCCTCTGTGCCACATCGTCCACTTTATAATTGTCAGTGTACCTGATCCTTACAGCGAGCTCGTCCCCATTTTACAGATGAGCAAACCGAGGCACGGTATCGCCAGGCACTCAGCACACAGTGAGTGTGCAGAATGTTAGCTATTTGGATTTTTTTAAGATTTTATTTATTTATTTGAGAGAGAGAGAGAGAGCATGAGAGGGAGGAGGGTCAGAGGGAGAAGTGGACTCCCCACCGAGCAGGGAGTCTGATGCGGGGCTCGATCCTGGGACTCCGAGATCATGACCTGAGCCTCAGAGGCCGATGCTCAACCAGCCGAGCCACCCAGGGGCCCAGCTATTTGACTTTTTATTGGTTGAGGCCGCCCTCCTTCCCAGTTAGTGGGGCACGGCAGGGACCCCCCCGCACCCGGGCGTGTGTCTTTCTGTGTGTGTGCGTGTGTGTGTGTGTGTGTGTGTGTGTGTGTGTGTGACTCAGTGGTGAGCGGCCGCCACCGGGGAACGGCAGGTGAGGAGGCTCTCCTGGGTCCCACACGCGGAAACAGACTCTTCGCCTGCATTCATTCATTTCATCATCACAATGAGCCACGTGGAAACCGATGTTCAGAGAAGGCAGGCAACTTACACTAAGCCCCACAGCAAGTCAGGGCAGAACCGCAGCTTGCACGCCCACGTGTAAGTGCTGGGCGTCGCTGCCCCCCACCCCCAGTCCCTCTGCCTGCTCCTGGCCCGCCTCCCGGGTTAGCCAACACACCAGTACTCCGGCTCCCTGCTCGCGGAGCCCCAGGTGGTGGCGACAAAGGAGGCCTCTGACTGGCTCGGGCAGAGGGCCCTGGCCTGGGGGCTCGGCCCCTCGAGGCAGAGCGAATAGCGCCTCACCAGGGGCAGCGTTTCTTTGATGTTCTCCGATGTCATTCAAAATTCATGAATTCCGTATTCTATTCCAGAATATATTCATGTTTGTTTTAATACCAAAAAAATGTTCTTTCCCCATTTGGGGGGAGGGAAATCCATGCCTCAGGAGGTCGCTTCCCCGGTTTGAGCAGCGGAGGCCATGAGGGGATCCGCCCTTCCTTCCCTTGTTGCCTCCTCCTGCAAGCGGGCCTTCTTCAGGCCTCGGGCCTGAAATGGGTGTCAGTCCTCCCCTCGTGCAAGACGCGGGCCATCAGACGGGAAGCTGCCCCATGGGGCAGGACTGGCGATCCGCAGGGTGGTGACAGGTGAGAGGCAGGGCCTCTGCAAGCCAGGGCTGGGAGGTGGGGACAGGGGATGAAGGTGGGAGAGGGTCAGTGGCCCAGGAAGCCAGAGCCAGGCCCGCCCCTCAGCAGCCCTGCATCCCAAGCCTTTCTGACCGAGAAGAGTCTCAGCCTGACCCTGCTGTGATTTTAAGGCACGACTCCCGCCAGCCTCCCCTGTTCCTGCGAGAAAGTGGACACTGAGGCCCGTAGCCTTCAGCGGGCCGCCTTCCCTGGCTGGAATTTACCGACGCTGTGTGGTTCTCCTGGTGTTTATTTTTATAGTTACCCTCTATTTATGGCAAGTGATGCTGATTTTCCATTTATGGCAGCAATAAAAGTCTCCTTTTAAGCTGAATTTATTTAAGTAAAAAGGGAAAGGTGCTTTGAAAAGAAATATTAAGTAAATAATAGTGCAGGTGCTTCAGGGATCCTGCAGAAATGGTGAGGGGGGTCCCCAAAAGGTTGGACTTGTGAGACTCTGTCTCTCGGGCTTGCCCTTTCCTGTTCGGAGTTCCTCGTAACTGTGCTAACTCCAGCCAGCCTTCGAGTCCCAGCATGGCCCACCTCCCAGAAGTCGTCCTGAGTCCAGGCAGATGGCCTGCCTTCGTCTTCCCTAACACTAGTACCTCCGTCCAGAACTTCTGCGTATCTCTGGGGAGGGAGAGGGGGAGTGGTGACCGCGATTCATGGCTCCGTGAATGGTGCACACTCTGAACATGCCGATGCAGGCTTAGTCCCAGCCATTGTCCATGCAGTGGTCACTGGTCTGTGTGTCTGCCCTTCCTGTGGACTCGGGGCCCCTCGAGGGCCAGGGCCTGGCCAGAGCATCCTGGGAAACCCAGCACAGGGACGGGTCCATGAAGGTTGATTTCCTTCATTCCTTTTGCCGGGAGGACTTGAGCTCTTCTGCACGCCCAGGCTGCCATCTTCCCAGGCGTACTGCCATTCCCTGAGCTTTTGTACAAACGGCCTCCTTGCGCTTCTTGAGAAGAGGAAAACGTGTCCACTCCAAGATCAAACAACCTTCATTGACTCACACCTCGATTCCTCTTGCTGCAGGCAGCGGGCCAGCGGCCAGGGGGAAACAGAGAACGCTCCCCGGAGCCCTGCCCATCCCAGAGCAGACATGGCTCCCATCCCCAGGGAGGAGAGGGCTCCTTCTACAAGCCTGGCTTCTCAGTCCCTGGAGGCCTTTTCATTCCGTTTATCTGGGTTTTCCTCTGAGGGACATTTTACATCTCCTGATTTCAAGAGCAAGGTAAGGTTCACGGGTGAGCTGGGGCTTTCTCAAACACTCCCTCTGTGGCCTTTCCCTGTCCTGCTTCCCAGCCAAGAGGTAAGGTGGCCACGGGCCTTCTGCAGCCCTGGCCCCCAGCTGAGCTGGGCACAGAGCCAGCTTTCTGGAAATGACCCCCAAGGAGTCACACTGTGTAGAGCTGAAGGGGAAGAAGGCCGAGGGAGGACTTGTGTTCTGCTTGGGAGATTCTTCAGTCAGCCTTGCGGCTGACATCTGGCTTTGTCCCTTCATCCTGTGTGACCTCAGGCACTGACGCTTCCTCTCTGAACCGTGCTACCTTGCTCTGTGAGATGGGGCAGACGATAAGAGCACCGCCTCCTCAGGTCCTTGGGTCCTGAGCTCGGTGCCTGGAGGGGCTTGCCTCCTGCCGTCCCGGAGCGGCCCCCAGCTTCTCTGTGTTGTTGCTCAAGTCGCTGGAAAAGGCTCAGGTCTGGCTGGAGGGGGTGGGCGGGGGGAGCTGCGGGGCCTGTACACGGACGCGTCTTACTTCCCACTTCATCACTTGCAGCACTGGCACCGGCAGAGAACGGGGTGGGGGTGGGGGGACTTTGCGTTCTGGGGTCCCAAAGCCTGAGTCTGAATCCCAGCTCCTCAAAGGCCCGGGTCCCAGTCCCAGCTCCTGTCCCTGACCTGCCGTGACCCTCTGTGAGCCTCAGTTTCCGCACCTGTAGTAAAGAGTCAAAGACCCCTGACCTGCAGGGTCGCTCTGAGGCTTATATGGGATCAGACACATCAGCTGTCCGGCGCCTTGCGGGCCTCTGGTGAGAAAGTGAGCCCGCAGCGGGGCTGGTGCCGGCCCTGGGCCTCAAGGGTGCAGAGAGCTGCCCGCGAGGCCACCACGGCCCTTCCTGGCCCTGCTGACCTTCGTTTACTGCCCCATTTCATTGCCGGTCACATTTCATATGACAACTTCAGGGGCCCCCTCGGGGCACCTGCGAGCCAGGCTGGCCTTGGGCGGCCAGAGGTCAGGAGGGCCAGAAGGAGGGAGGGTGGGGAGGGGTCCGGCCTGCCGGGGCCCCACTCGGGGGCCTCCCAGGATGCCTGCGTCCCCATTGTGCATTCGTCCGTCCCTATCCCTGCACAGTTCCCGCAGAAACTCCCTTCTGCACATAGTAGGTGCCCAGTAAATGAACGATGTCTGTCTCTCTCGGTTTCTTTTCTTATAGTTTCGAGAACTGCAGTCCTCTGGGTTTCTGTGGGACCTTCCTCCCTTCGTGCATTTGCTCACTCATTCGGCATATGCCGGACCACTGGGCAATGCTGGGGCCGCACGCTGGGGGAGCTCCCAGGCCGGGGGAGACACAGACACCTTAGTGTCTGTCACAGGACACGCTCCAGGGGGCTATCTGGGGCCCCAAGCGTGGCTTCCACCCCCGCCTGGGCAGGGAAGGCACCTCCAGGCCTAGGGCCCCCAGTGAGCTGGGACTCTGGGAACCGCGCCCAGCGCTGGAGGGCGGGGGGTGGGGGGGACACTTAGAAGTGTCGGGAGAGACAGGAGGGTCACACAGCTGGGGGCCAGCAGAACCAGAGCCACAGACTTCGGATGCCCAGCCCGAGAGCCTGACTCTGGCTCCGAGAGCCGGCAGTTTCCCCTGGGGGCACCCCGAGTGTGAGGGTTTCCTGGAGCCCCCAGGTGGCCCGGAGCCGAGAGGACGGGATCCTTTCTCTGTTTCTGCCAGAGCCACTGTGCATGTCTGGTGTCACAGCAGCCGGCGTCCAGCGAACACCTACTGCACGCCTCGTGTTCCTGGTGTCCTTCTAGCTGCCAGGACACAGCGGTCAACAAAGCCGACTCCCGCCTCCCGCCTTTGGGGGGCTTACACTCGGAGTGGGAGAGGGACAGCAGGTGAGGGAAGTCAGAGCATGTTAGTAGTAAGGGAAAAGCGCGAACTAGAGAAGAGGGGGACAGACGGGGTAGGGAGGACTCAGGCCGTGCCCCTGGAGCCAAGACTTGAGGGCGGCATCCCCCCCCCACCCCACCCCCATGCACTGGAGACCACTCCCGGCACAAAGTCCAGGGAGAGACTCGTGGTGTGAAAGCCACTGCTGCAGGCCGGGGAAGCCCAAGAGGTTTTTAAAAAAAATTTGTGATAAAACAACATCAAATTTACCATTTTCGCCATTTTTCGGCATACAGTCCGTGGCATTAAAGACGTTCAGATCGTTGTGCACCCATCCCCACCATCCGTCTCCAGAACTTTGGCATCTTCTCCAACGGAGGCTCTGCTCCCATCCATTCAACGCTCCCCCCCCATCCTCCTCCTCCCCCCCCCCCGCCCTGGGCAGCCACCCTTCCACCTTCTGTCTCTGAGTTTGGCTGCTCCGAGGGCCTCGCAGAATCAGACGGTATTTGTCCTTTTGCTCCTGGCTTATTTCATTCAGCGTCACGTCCTCCAGGTTCATCCATGTGGGAACGTCCCTCCTTTTAAGGCTGAATAATATTCCGTTGTGCGGAGAGACCGCATTTTGAGTATCCATTCATCGCTAGAGCAGGCCACGACACAGTAGGACCTGGCAAGAGGTGGGCTGAGTGGGAACCAAGGGGAGCCTGCTCTCACTCTGGCAGAGACTGATGGGTGGCCTGGGGTCCAGTCCCTGCAGGCTTCATGGAGGAGGCAGCCTCAAACCAGAGATTTGATGATGAGAAGGGCAAGGAAGGCTGTGCGGAGGGAGAGAGGAGATTTGGGGCTGGATCAGAGGGTCAGGGCTTGGGGGGCGTCTGGCCTCAAAGATGGAGGGAGCCAGGGGGGTGCTGGGCTTTGGCTGTCTCTGGTGGACAAGTCCGCGGTGGCCTGCCTGTGTGTCACCGGCTGTTGGGAGCCAATGAGGAAGGAGTGGAGGTACAGGACTGACGGGGAAGAGGTTGCACACGGCCCAGGCAGGAGGGAAGTAGAGACGCTGTGCTCCCTGCATGATCCGATGAAGCTACGAGGAAGCATCTTTACAATCTTTCTGGCGATGACGGAACTTTGAGCTAGAATGTGAGCGAAGAGGATGATACTCATAAGCACCTACTATGTGCCAGGCACGAGGCATGGGCTGCCTTGTGTCATCCTCCCCTCTCTTTCTCTCCTTTTTTCATATAAAGAACTGAGGTTCAGAGAGGCAAAGGGGCTTGTCTAGGTCACATAGCTGAGGAGTAGAGGAAACAGGATTCGAACCTGGATCTGAAAGCAAAGCCCTCAATGTGGTATCGAATCGGGGCCTGGAAGGTTAGGAAAGAGGTCGGGCCCTGGTCCTGAAGGGCAGACAAGATCTTTCCAGGTCCTTCTCTGCCTTTACCAGAAGCCAAACCCACTCCCTTGGGCCAGGGTCCCGGAGCTGTTTCTGCAGACCGTGCCTGGAAAACCAGGCTTGGGGTTAATGAGTACATTGCTCCCCCAATTAAAAGCAGAAAGGAAGAAGAGGTTGCATTCAACCAAGCCCCTTTCTCCTTCTCCGGCAGAATCCTAATTTGTGGACACCGGTTCTAATTGTCTTCCCAGCGAGCCCAGCCCTGCTCAGGCCCTGGGGCAGGAGAACGCAATTGCTTCCTTCTCAAAAATCTATAATTATACCAGCCTCCCCAGAGACCGGCTGCGAGGAGTTACCTGAGCAGGGGGAGGGCTCAGGACAGGAGGAAGCCAAAGAGAAGAGACGAATTTATGTCCCAAACTCAGCTGGGATGCTAACTGGGGATGGGGGTGGGGAGTCTGGGTGGCTGGAGGCAAGGAAGAGGGGCTGCGGGCCAAGGTCTAGAAGTCATGGGCTCCACTCTCAAGCGCTCCAGAACTGGGTTCAAATGTAACCGCTTTCTCTGTGGCCTTGGGCAAGTCCTTAACCTCTCTGGGCCTCAGCTTCCCCACCTGAACAATGGGGATAATAACGATCCCCCCCGCCCCCACAGCATCATGGTGGGAGCAAACGTCCGTGAGGAGCTTGGCACAGTGCCTAACACAAGTACTCTGTATTTCTTAGACGTTACTACTGCGCTGTCGTCATCGTCAGACTTAGTGCGGACCGCCTTCCAGTTTCTGGTGTTGATGGGGTATCCTTTCTCACAGAGGTGGGACAGGGAGCAAGAACCTCTGGCTGGTTAGCGCTGTCTGCTTCTAGTGGAGGTGTGAGGAACTGAGCTCCCCATCTCTGGAGGTGTGTAAGTGGGATGCAGAGGTGGAGCCTGGTGGCTGAACTTTTCCTGATAATTCAGACCAAATCCTGATGGAGGCTGATGGAACTCCCGGTCTTGGTCCCAACTGCTGGTCAGACCCAGGTTCAAAACCCAGCTCTGTGTGAACTTGGACAAGTCTTGTCTCCTTTTTAAGCCTCATTTTCCTCATCTGTCAAATGGGAGTGAGCAGATTAGAGAGTATTAGAGACAATATTCGTGCTGGGCCTGTAGCAGATGCTTCTTAAATGGTATGGATTCTTTTTAAAAACGATGAGAAAGCTCTCTGGCTTTCCCTCCTCCTTGTCTTGGCTCACACCATTCCTTTTCTCCTTGCTTCTGCGTATCAGGATTCGCCCATCTCAGGGCCCGGCTGACACACTCCTCCTCCCCCCAGCAGCAGTGACCCCTCTCCTTCCCAGTGCCCAGGACGGTGCTTTTAGGACCCACACCACTTTCTCCCCCAGATTGGTTGAGCTGGTAGGGTTCTCAGACCATCAGCACTGACCCCCATTGTACAGAGGAGCAAACCGAGGCTCAGTGAAGGGAAGAGATGCTCCCTAGGCCACACGGCATGTCTGTTGGCAGAAATAGGCTCTGTCCCCCATCCCTGGTTCCATCCCCGTGCTCCGGGTGCTCATCGGCATACGCTGCTTCTCCACCAGGGGCTCCTTGGGACAGGGCCGGGGACAGAAGACTCAGGTTATGCCCTCAAATGCGCGGAAACTCATTTCCCCACTTGTCTTGCAGACACATCGCCCCATCATCACTGATAGGGGATGGAGACAATGGGATCCTGGGGGCCCTCCTCCCTCCCACCTAGGTAGTTCCTGGCAGGATCTGAGGGCACCAGAGAGACCCTGGGACCAGAGTCCACTGTGGGCATGGGGGAGCTAGTTTCTGCACCCACAGATGACTCACTTGGCTCCACGAGTTCTTGCAGCCAGATTTCTATCCCTCCTCCTCCCCAAAGCCCTTCCCCACTCTTGGCTCCAGACCATCTCCCCACCTGGGACTGGGGTGGGTGGGCAGGGAGCACAACACCTCCTTTGAGAAGTCTCCCCTGATTGCTTCAGGGGTGAAATGCCTCCTCTGTGCTTTTCCCAAGCCTTGCGCTCCCCAGGCTGCCCCATAGGACCCTATAAGGTTGACCATCTTAGACTGTTACTTTTTAAGAAAGACCTCTGCAACCAGAAAGAGTTTAAATACTCTGGAAAGAACATGGCCTTGGGTGTCAGACAGGCCTGGGTTCAAATCCAGGCTCTGCTGTGTGGCCTTGGAAGGGTCATTTCCCTGCACTGGCCCTTGGCCGCCTCCTTCGAGCAACGGGGACATGAGATGGGGAGGAGAGATTCACCTGCTGGGATGCGCCCCGCCCCTGTGACAGCTGAGCACCGGGAATGAGGCTTGTCGAAATTGAGATGTACTGTAATCGGGTCCAATTCATGCTGGATTTCTAAGACTTAGTGCAAAATCAAATGTAAAATATCTCATTAATCATTTCTATTACATGTCGAAATAATTTTTTTGATATCTTGGGTTAAATAAAATACATGATTAAAATTAATTTCATCTGTTTAAAAAAATTTCTTTTTAACTTTTTAAATGTGGCTACTGGGAAATGGCAATTTCTGCGTGGGTCGGCAACCCTGGCTTGCGTACTGTTTTGTTGGACAGCGCCCTCTAGAGGACATCACTGGGACGGGGGAGGGGACAGGTGCGGGGGCGGGGGGGGGTCGTCCCCTAAGTCTGTTTGGGAGTTAGAGGGCCTGGTCAAGGACTCAGGGCCTGGGGGCCTGACCTTGCTGTCCCCTGGCTTCAGTGTGACCCCAGGCCAGACGCCGTCCCCTCTGAGCCTTGCTTGCTACATCAGTCAAAAGAACCAGTGGGCCAGGATTGGATTTTCAGTTTGGGGGTGCCCATAGTCAGGGGAGGCTGAGCTAAGGTGGGTGGAGTCCTGGCCCTTCTCCAGGTCCCCTGTTGGAGTTCCCACCCAAGGAGAGCCCATCTCTGCCCTTCCTGCCCCCCACGAGACCCCCACATAGCTGTTGGCCAGACATGCTTCCTCCACTCACACATCTCTAGGTGGAGGAGAAGCGCGGGAGTGAAGTCATACAGGCCCAGGTTCGAGGGCCGGCTCCGCCCTTCCTAGTCTGTCGTCCTAGCAGCCCTGGAGCCCCTTTCCCAGGTGCAGGAGGGAAAATGGTGAGCACGTTCTGATTCCTGTGGCTCAGCAGTGGCACCTGGAGACGTTCACAGCTGTGTCCCTCTCACAGCCAGGTCTCATAGCCAGGTCCCACTGCTGGCCGCTTTGGATCCAAGTCTCCTCCTCCCCTCTTTGCAAAGGCCACTGGGTCTGGATCAAGGCACAATCCAGCTGTCCCAGGACAAGGGGCCAAGCGCTCACTGTGATTCCCTCTCAGCCCCTTGTGGTGGCTCAGGGGCTCGATGGCCGCCTGCAGTCCTGCCTGAGCCGGCAGGTTAGCAACAGGGAAGGTGAGGGGGGCTGGGCCTGGCCCAGGACCCTTAAGGTGGGGACCTCTTGGCTCTGGACCCTGCTCCACCACTGCCCATTCATATCTGTCCTTTCGTTCACTCGACAAGTATTTACTGAGCACCTACTAGGTGCCAGGCACTGTTCTAGGCGCTGGGGATATATCAGTGGATAAGACAGGCTCAGGGATAGTCCCTCCTCCTGGAAGAGCAGACAATAAACACAAAACAAGCATATTCGCAGTGCTGTCCAGTACAGTAGCCATTTCCTACAAGCGGCTATTTGTTTAAATTTAAATGAGTTAAAAGGAAATAAAATTTAAAATTCAGTTCCTCATTTACACTAGCCACATTTCAGGTGCTCAGTAGACGTGTGTGGCTGGTGGTTTCTGGATTAGCTCAGATACAGAGCATTTTCCTCATTGCAGAAAGTTTGTCGGATGGCACCAATAATGGATTGGAAGCGCGGGTTTGAGTGAGAGATGCAATCTACACGAGGTGGTTAGGGTACACCTCTCGAGGAGGTGACGTCTGAGTGGAGCCCTGAAGCAGAGGAGGGTGGGAGCTATGTGGGAATCTGGGGTCGGGGGGAGAGTGTTCCAGCCAGAGGGAATACCAAGCAAGTGCAAAGGTCCTGAGGTAGGATCTCAACCGGAATGTTCAGAGAACAGCCAGGAGGCCATGGTGGCGGGAACAGAATGAGCAGGGGGAAAGCAGAAGCCAGTGAGGAGGCCACTGCGCGGTTACGGGCGGGAGGGGTGGCGCTGGCCCAGCACGGGGGTGGAGGTGGAATTCTGGAGACGTTCAGGAGGCGGCGTCCACAGGGCTCCCTGCGGACTGAATGTGGGCTATGAGAGAGGGTGAGGGGGGTCAAGGATGGCTCTACAGGTTGGGGCCTGGGCACCCGGCAGGCAAAGGCGGGCATAGGCCGGTTTGGTCTCCTGCCCAGTGGGAATAGGGACCGTCCTGACTTTCAGATCGGCTGCACGTGAAGGCACCTCGCACCTCACTGGGCACGTGTTCAGTAATTCAGTCCCTCTCATTACACAGGCTTTGTTTATGGGACCGCGGCCGGTCCTTCCCAGCCTCACCGAATGTGGGAAGCCTCCAGGAAGCGCCTCATAAACCTTTAACTTCAGGGATTAGGGACCTTGCAAACTTTCTCTTAGCCCAGAAACCGGTTCCTGGAGTCAGGCTCCACATGGAAAGCCTGTGTGTAGAGTGGAAAAAGCAGAAGCTTCCAGATGGAGGTTTTTGTCCATCCTGATGCCCCCAAAGCCCTCGGAATCCTGGGGAGGGGCGGGAGGCAAGTGGCCCCAGAGCCGGACCCCTACCTCCCAGCCCAGGGCTCCCTGTTCCTCCCGCCCCAAGCCGCGCCGGGAAGGGGACATACAGGAGGGACCCTGGGGCTGGGTGGTGGCACGTCTGCCACTGGGGAGGGCGGGCGGGCCCCCTGCAGGCTGCAGCATCCAGGAGGGGGCGGGGGTGCAAGGACTGATGGACACACGTTCCCGGGTGACCTGCACGTTGCCAGGTGTCTTTCCAGGGCGAGATAATCTCTCCTGAGAAGAGGAAAGAATTCTAATTACATCTCAGGACAATATTTGTTTGGAGAGAGGAGAGACAGAACATATGGCGGGGAGGGACATGGGCCACATTAAATGGGGATTTGTTTTCTCATTTACCTGGCGGCGTTGGAGGGGGGGCGGGGGCGGGGGCTCCTGCTATGTCATTACGTGGGGGGAGGGGGGAACCGCCTGCCCTGGGATTTTCCTGGGGAGCTGGGCCTTGTGGGGGACGGGAGGCAGATGTGGCTCCCGCTGCACCCTGGGGGCCCTCAGAAGATGGAGAATGTTCAGCCCGGTCACAGAGGGTCACAGAGCGCCAGCTAGGTGCTGGGAACTGTGTGGCCTCAGGCGCTCCAGGCCCCTGAGAACTGGGGGGGGGGGGGGGCAGGGCGTGAACGGATATGTGGTCTAACCGGGCGGGGGGTGGGGGACAGGAGGTCGGGGTGAGGGAGGGTCCTTCCCTGGGTGGTCAAGGACAGAAGGAGTCAAGTTAGAGACCTGAGTGACTTGAAGGAGCCAGCTGGACCAAGGGAGACCAAGCATATAGCATTCCGGCCATTGGGCACAGTCGGGCAAAAGTGAGGGGAAAGCGAGGCGCGCCCACAGGACAGAGAGGAGAGCAGGAGGCAGTGGGCGGGTCCCGAACTCCAACCTGGTGGGCTTTATCCCAGGGACAGTGGGGAGCCAAGGCAGGTTCTGAGCAGGGGGTTGGCCTGGCCTGACTTGGTTTTACAAACTGCGGCGCTGGCTCCTGTGCCCTGGGGTTGGGAATACTCTGAGAGAGAGAGACCAGCGGGGGCGACTAGAAAAATGTGGAAGAGTTGATGAAAATCACAACTTCCTCCTGGGGCTCCTTGCTCGCGCCTTCCAACCCAGCCCTCCCCTGATCCCTCACTGCCCTGGGTGGGTTTCCCATGGCACCCACAGACTCCGGGATAGGGACCCAGCTCGTGTGGGGCCCTCAGGGCCCTGGACCTGCCCCATCGTCCCCATGCCTTGCCAGCCGCTGTCGCGCACCCTTTGCCCAGCCTCGCTGAGCTCCTGGCTCCGACCTGGAGCCAGGCCCTTCCCACTCCCCACCCGGCTGCTCCCACTCTCTCCCCCTCCCCTGACCCGCCAGCCCGGTGCCCACGGGCCCTGCTGTTTCCTGAGCCCCAGCTACTCCTCCCCCGCTTGTCCACACAGCCCTGTTCACAGAGACACCCCACGACATGACGGCGCGGACGGGCGAGGACGTGGAGATGGCCTGCTCCTTCCGCGGCAGTGGCTCGCCCTCCTACTCGCTGGAGATCCAGTGGTGGTACGTGCGGAGCCACAGGGACTGGACCGACAAGCAGGCATGGGCTTCGAACCAGGTACGGCCCCTGGGGAGACCCCTGAGCGGGGCTGGGACCCCCCGGGGCCCCGGGGGTGCGGATGTTTCTCTGCGGTCGGAGCAGGAGGCAGAGCTAGGCTGAACACTCGGGGTGGCGGCAGTAAGAAGGGCCCTCCAAAGAGCACAGTCCTTCCCGTCAGTGTACAGGTGGGGAAACTGAGGCCAGGGGTTCCGGGCAAGGCGGGCACCCCCGTCACTGCACACGCCCTCCCTGGAGGGGATGCTGTTGGTGCCCGGCGCACACGCCCGCCACCCGCCCCTCGGCCAACCCCCAGCCCAGCCACTCTGCCTCGGAGTCTTCCCTGGGTGACAGAGCCTGCCCGCCGGCAAGGCGCCCCAGCAATGACTGACAGAGCTGGAGGCCACATCCCCCAGCAGCCCCGCCCGCGGCCGGGGTGACAGGAGAGTTCTACATGCTCTCCCTCCGGGGGGGGGGGTTGGGGGCCCCTGGGAGTCGGTTCCTGCTGCCCCACCGTGGTCCCAGCTGGACAACATGCACGCTACTGACTTCCTCCCGCCCAGTCCCCTCCTGATGTTCCCTGGGGTCCCCCCGCCCCCGAGGAGACTAATTGCACTTGAATCTTTGTCTCAAGGTCTGCTTCTGGGGGAACCCAAAGGAAGTCCCTTCCAGTCTTACACCAGGGTAAATGCAAACAATGTACGAATACAGGCCTATCTGCTCGCCCATTCCCCCGCGAACCCGTACGTTCACACACCTG
Source organism: Potos flavus (assembly GCA_028534135.1). Taxonomy (NCBI): domain Eukaryota; kingdom Metazoa; phylum Chordata; class Mammalia; order Carnivora; family Procyonidae; genus Potos; species Potos flavus. The sequence continues at coordinate 103,568,501 of CM052885.1, forward strand.
CACGCTCACACGTGGGCGTGCTCGCACATTCTCGCATGTTCATGAAATCGCCTCTAACATGTTCACAAATACGTATTAAAGATTTTATTTATGTATGTATTTATTAGAGAGCGAGCACACAAGCAGGGGGAGCTGCGGGCAGAGGGAGAAGCAGGCTCCCCACGGAGTGGGGAGCCGGATGCGGTGCCCGATCCCAGGACCCTGAGATCATGACCTGAGCCAAAGGCAGACGCTTATCCCACTGGAGCACCCAGGCGCCCCTCTCAAATGCCTGTTAAACTCTGTCTTGCTCCTGGGGGCGTCGACGCTCCAGCGCTCGCTGCCTGCCTCACAGGGCTCCGAGGACTCTCGGGGGTCAGAGGAAGCGGGGCAGAGACCTGCGCGGTTCCTGCAGTTGGCGGCATCGGCGGTCAGCCTGCAGGGAGTAGTGTGTGCACAGGACGCTGACAGGATTTGCCACAAACACACGATCACAGGTGTGATAGACCTAAAAACACAAGCACGTTCACAGAGACCCAAGTGTGGAGACACATTCCAACAGACTCAGCAGGCAGATTTGCCCACCCCCGTAGATGCCCAGATCCCCACATATCTAAATGCACGGCACACGCAGCTTTATGGGGATCCTCCTCATCGCCCTTGGCTCTGACTCACCCCCGCCCCCACCCCGAGGCGACACAGAGCCGAGGGACGTCCAACTCCAGACCGCGGAGCATCACTTGTCCTCCTCACAGCTACTGTCTCAGCTATTGTCCCTGCTCCCACCCCATGATGCTAACGCCTTGTCTCTGCTCTCTCTGCCCCTCCCGCTCCCTCCCGACAGCTAAAAGCATCTCAGCAGGAAGACACAGGGAAGGACGCCACCAAAATAAGTGTGAGTTCTGGTAATGACTTCTTGCAAGGGCTCTAATGGAGGACACAGCTGTAATTTAAAAAAAAAAAAGGGGGGGTCCAGTTCGGCTGGGAGCTTGGGCATGAAGATGGAGGAGAAGGAACAAGAAAGGGAGGGGAAAACGGCCCATTCTGTTTTTTAAAAGATGCAGATTCTTCAAGCTCATTGAATGACAGGCACAAAAAATGACAAAAGGTGAGAGAAGACACATTCTCTCCTGTCAGGGCCAAGGCTGTGGGTGGCCCGGATGCTTTGTGGCTGTGTCAGCAGCATTTTTAATTTGGGGAACCAATAGGGTCTAGTGGGACTAAGCTGGCTTTTTTTGGCCCATCATGACTGACTGGTGGCATGTCACGGTCACTTGGGTCATGTGGTTCCCGGGGCTGAGGTGGGGCAGAGGAACTACAGCCGAAGGATCTTGGGACTGGCCAGGTTTTCTTCGGCATGGATTCGTTTTATCGTTGCTACGACTCTGGAGGGAATGGCCAAGCATTCGCCCATTTTACAGGTCAGGCAACTGAGGCTTAGAGGGGTCAAAGATTTGCTGGAGGCCATGACGCGGCTGAGCTGCCTGTCTTCCGGGCTTGAGCTCCTTGGCCCCAGACTCTGCTGGGGCCTCATGTGGGGACCCAGGGGGCTCAGGGAGTGCCAGTTTTTGTGGAGGAGGGCTGGATTGGTGCGTGGGGTATCAAGTCCTCCAGGTCGCTGGTAAGTCCACTAGCGGCATCAGAAATGCAGGTGCCCACAAGAGTATGAGTGTGCGTGTGGGGGGGGAGTGACCTCCAAATTCACTCTTTTCTGCTGACTCTTCCAAAACTTTTCAAGGGTTTGTGGGGGAGCTCTGGACCCCAAGCCCAATGAGACACAGATGCTCAGAAGAGCCTTGCCCCAGAGCAGAAGTCACAGTGCAAAGAGTGAGCCCGAGCAGGCATGGGGGGGTGCCATGCTGGGCAGTGAAGATGGGGGAACTGAGGCAGGGAGGCTGGTTGGGGGGGGCGAGCAGATTAGAGAACAGGGCCTTTATTAAAGCAACATTCATGCAGTCTGCCCTAGGCTCTTCCCAGCTGGGGTCTGGAAGTTCCAGCCGCTTCCAGATTAGGGCAGCTGCAGCTCCCCCTACACCGCTGCCCCTTACCCTCTGCCAAGGACACAGCCATAGGCAATACCCCGTTCCTTGCCCGGACACCCACCGGGTAAGCCTGGGCGGGTAGAGGTCTGTGCGTATATTAATACACCTGCAGCTCTCTCCCCTAGGATTTTGTTTGGGCTTTAGGGAGTGTCTCAGGCAAAGGGAAGAATAATCTAATTGACTTAGAGGATTAGAATTCGAGGCTGCTAGGCCCCACGTGAGGGGAATGCGAAGATGCTAATTAGTTAAATAAAATAAATGTGCTCAGCGTGATTGTGCAATCACTCCCCACCCCCAGCCCCCGCAATTCCTGCTCCAGCTGGGGCTCCGGGGGTCTGGGGAGAAAACACACACAGGCATCGGCTACCTCCTTGTCTAGACAGCGTCACACACACGCTGGTTCTTAAATACACAGACGTGGAGTTCGCCGACTCCTGGAAACAGACGCACAGCCCGGTTTCCCGCAGGCTAGAAGGCTCCAACTTTTCTCCAACTTTTCTCCATGGCCTTCAAGGCTCTGCTCAACTCGTTCTGCTCACCCACTGGGCTGTCTCATCTTGCTTGACCTGGTTTCCTCTCCCCTCCCAGCTCTGGGTGCTTTGCCACTTCCCATTCCTGCCCACCTCCTGGCCTTTGCACGGGCTGGTTCCTCTGCCCAGAAAACTGTCCCTCTCTCTTCCTTCAGAGCTCAGCTCAGGACGCCACCCTTGACCCTGTGGCTCGGCCGGCATCCCGTTTCCGTGTGGCTGCATTTGCATCTGCAGTCTTCCCTGTGTGTATTTGTTTTATATCCTTCCCCCAACACCCGCAGACTCAGTGGGGCTGGGACTGGGCCTGCCTGAGTAACTGTTACATTTCCAGAGCCTAGTACAGCGTCTGGCACATAGTAGGTGCCCAAGAAATAACTGAATGACTGTCACAGACGCAGGCCAACAGTGGTGTAAACCCAGACACAGATTTTGGTGCGCAGACTTGCCAATACGCTGTGCATCCGTGCCTGTATGCGTCTGTATGCAGGTGACATGAAGGCACAAGGTGGCTCGTGGGGGGGTCACAGAGCCTAGAACCCAAGAGTCAACTGAGCCGGGCAGGAATTGGGCCCCGTAGCTCTGTGTCTTCCAAAAGTCCTGATGGCGATGGGTAGCTCCTGATTTTTAACTGTTGGGACCTACTTGGAAAAACACCGTGGGAGCTAAGCGCGTGTCGCATACTGGCGAGGTGTCATGGGACCCCAGGCTCTGGGCAAGGAAGTACCTTCCACTTCCCGGAGCCTGGTGCAGGAGGGCTCTGTCACCTGCGGTAACCTTGGGCCGGAGGCGAGTTGGCAGTGCTGAGGACACAGCATCCCTGAGCCCAATCACCTTGTACACTGGGAAGTCCTAGAGGTCGGCTGTGTGAATGGCAGTAGTTACTAGAGTGAAAACTTTTTATGAATTTGCCAATCACGAGACTCCTACTCCCAGCAGGCAGGGGGCGGCTGGAGCATGAAACGGGGCCCAGCCTCTCTGCAGGGAACAGGGGAGGGAATGAAAGAGCTCGGCATCTTGTAGGGAGGTGGGTTATATAGTAGGACAGGCATCTGTGATAAAATAATAATAATAAAGCAGCTAACATTTATTGAGTGCCTGCCATATGCCAGGAACTGTGAGGAGCGAACTTTACTTTCCATGAATTACCTCATTTCACTTGGGACCTGGGGAGGGACCCCAGGCCTAAAAACATCTCCCTTGGTCTTTTGCATATGCTGAGGATTTCACCTTCGGGGCCTCATTTCTGTGGCTCAGGCAAATTCTTTTTCTGATTGGCTGTTTTCGAGTTCTGGAAGTTTTTCTTTGGATCTAACTGAAGTTCTTTGTTTTAGAGTTTAGGTGAATTTCCCCTTAACCAGTTTTGCAAGCCGTGATGATTCCCACCTTCCTAATTTTAAGGCAAGCTGAAATCCACCCCCACCCAACCCTTCTTTGTCTGCCTTTATCATGTTAACTGCTTTAGTAGGAAAGAGTCCTGGGCCATCTGGGTCCCCAGATGCGTGTGGCCTGAAGCTCTGGCCCACTCATCGTAAAGCCTGCATCCCTTCCCGCCAAGCCCCCAAAAGCCAGGGACAGCCCTGAAGAGCCCTCAGGAAACATTGGCAGCCCCCCTCTGGGATCTCAGTGAAATCTCCATGAGTGGTTTTAAGACGGGTCCCCTTTGTTAGATCAGCCAAGCCCTGCCAACCTCGCCCAGCTGCTCCGTGCGTGGTGCACGTGTGGACGCTGGGTGTTTTTGGTGGAAGGCTGGGACAGCTGGAGCAGTGCGCAAGGTCTGCAACAGGCCAAGTGGTGGCTCATGGTTCACTACGATTTTTATTTTCTGCTCTAGATGTTTCTCTCTTAAAATTCCTGCAGTGGTCCACGATATACACAGGGCATGAAGTTCTGAGCTCCTCCAGGGAAGTGAGATTCACAGGGAGCCCAAATCCCTCCATCTATCTCAGGAATGCCTGAAACAGCCCTAGAGTGGTCGGGGGCCTCGAAGATGCCTCTCGAAGGCCATGGTCACACACACCCAGTGCCTGTGTTCGGGTGCTCCCAGTCCAGTGTGGGAGATGGATGTTAACCCAGTCATCACCCGTGACAAAAAGTAAGATGACAACTGTGACCATCAAAACGAGGAGAGCTGCCTGGGGGTCTGAGCCAGTAACAGAGGACCTGGCTAGTCTGGAGGGCCTGGAGGACTTCCCGGAGGAGGTGCTATTTAAAGTAAGCACTGAAGTATAGAGGCATTGACCAGGAGTGGAGGAATCTTGGCTGGGTGTGTTGGAGGAACTGCAGGAGGCTGGTGTAGCCAAGGGACAGGTGTGGGGATGAGACCCCGAAGGGCCCGGCCAGCTACTGGCGGGAGCCATTGAAGGAAGGGCCCTAAATTGGGGGCATTGTGGAAAGATCTGTCTGGCAGTCATGGAGAGCAGATCGGAAGGGGCCACAGTGGCTTTGGGGAGACTAGGAGGAGGCTGGGATGATGACCAGATGGAAGAAGCTGGGACCCTAGTCGGTGCAAGGGGGCTGGACTCCGGAGGGAAGGGGAGGGGCCCAGTGATGTTCAGAAGGAAGATCAGTGGAATTCTAGAATTGACGGTGCCGGAGTGCACACGGAGCAAGGGCAGTGATGACTTGGAAGGGCCTGGCTGGAGTGGGTGAGGCCTTCTGGGTTCCAGATTCAGAGGGATGCTGAGTTGGATTCTGAATACGCCGTGTGGGGCACGGAGGGCTGGTGGAAGTGTCTGGGTGCCGCTGATGGAGGCCTGGGAGTGGCAGAGCTCAGAGCAGACCCTGGCCTGGGGCAGGGACCATCCTACCCTGTCCCTCGCAGGCTCAGCCGCGAGGCCGCATGTTGGAGAGAGGTCTGACCCTGCGGACCTACATCAGCATGACTCATTCCTTCCGGCCTGGCTCTGGAGAAGGACCCCAACCTTGAGGGCCCCTGGGCATCCCTGCCATGCCCAGAAAGGCCTGGGCCCTGGATGGGCAGGGAGGAGGCTGGGCTTGGTCATGGCACGGACTCGCCGTGTCTCTTTCAGCATAATTAGGTGTTTAATTGCACGCTAGCCTGTCGATGCCTGCGCCCAGGTGATGATTTATAGCCAGACCTCAGTGCGGGGAGTCTCCTCGCCTCCTGGCCTCTCCGGTCCCGCTGAACCGCTGGGCCATAGAGTTTTCCGCCCAGTGCGTGAATTAGGAAATCCAAGAGGCTGCTCCCTCCCCTTCCAAGGAGCTGGGGCAGGATACTGGGCCCCCCTCCCATAGGATATGCCTCTGAGGATGGGCTGGGCTCCCCCAGGACAAGGAAGGCTGGGGATCTAGGGAAGGAGGTAGGAGGGGGTGAAAGGTAGCCCTGCGGTTTACTGGTCATGGGAGGCGCGCCAGATGTCTCTGTCCCCAGCTGGGTGGCCTTGGGCCCAGCACCTTACCTCTCCGAGCCTCAGTTTCCTAACCCATACAAAGGGTATCCTGGCAAGGCCTATAACACAGGGTTATTGCAGGACTTAAAAAAGATGTATGACGCTTTTAGCCCATCACCTCGCTGTGATCGAGGGCTCGGTAAACACGGGCTGCCGGCGCTGCTCTTACTGCTGCTGTGGGTTTTTTCTTTGCCTTCTCCGGATGGTGCTTCGGGGGGGACGGGGGTAGCACCAGGGCCGGAGAGAGCAGTGTCTCATGCGGGACTCTCCCCGAGGTGCTGGGTTCGGCGTGGGGTCTGGCTGTCCGTGAGTCCACGCAGCGTTGCTGGGGTCTGGCCGGTTCCCAGCGGTGACCCCGGGACCCAGCTCCGAGCGGGCCTCTGCTGAATGTCCGCCAGAGGCGGGAAGGACCCATCCCAGGAGGCTGGTGCTCCCAGCACCCTCCCCGATTGCCTCCTCTCCTCTCCGAGGGGAAGGGCTCTTCTTCCGAAGGCCACCTTGTGTGCTGGCCGAGGCGGCGACAGGGTGGGGGGCGTGGGGGGCGCAGACGGCTGGGGGAGGGCCTCGCCTGGGGTCTGGGGGCGGGAGGGGTGGGCTGCGTCTGGTGCTCCCTCCCTAGCAGCGGCTGCTCCCAGTGCTTCGCATTATTACTCCATTAGCGCCTTGTAGGGTTGACAAATGAAGGATAATTAATATCCGTGAGGGAAACAGATGTTGAGGTAATTCGCTCCCCGCTGTGCATTTGCAACAGCATCTCCTAACTCGCCTGAGAGTATGGCAGGGCCACAGGGCCTCCCTGTGCCCTTGGTCGGAGGTGACAGAATCAGCGGGGCCTGTGGCCTCCAGCTGGGCCAATCCCGCAGCTGGGCAGGGGAGGCCGGTTCCCAGCCCCACGCCAAGAGGGCGGCTGGGGGAGCCTCCCGCTGCTTCCTGCCGGGAGCTCTGCCTGTGTCCCACCTCGTGCCTCCTGCTCCACCAGAAGCCCACATTTTCCTGCTTCGTGGGGGTGATGGCCAGCTGGAGGGCTCATATGGGCCAAGCTCCTTGCTGCTGCCCACTACCTCTCCTCTTCCCTTCTGGAGCCTGGGACACGACCCCTCTGGCCCTGCCAGCGCTGGGTGACCATGGAGGGACCGGTCGTACTGTCTGGAGGGGTAGCGTGCATGGATCAGGCCCGGGTTTAGTTCCCAGCTCTGCCCTTTGCTGACTCACTGCCCGCGGGAGGCCCCTTCTCTTTCCCAAGACTTCATTTCCCCATCTGTAAAGTGGGTATAATGTGTATGTGACCTCAAGTTAGAAAGCACGATATCCGGGTACCACTTCACTTGGAGAAAGAAGGACATAGAGGGAGTCCGCTCATTCAGCAAACGTTGCTGCCGTCGTTTACAGGGCACAAGGTCCTGGAGGGCCACTGAGATGAACAGAATTAGTACCATCCCTGCCCTCACAGTGTTTATAGTTTGGCTGGGGAGAGAAACAAAAAATCGGGTCAACAGACAAATAAATGGTTCTCAAACTGTAATGACTGCTACGAAGAAGATAAACAGGGGGTCGTGATGGAGGGCTTCTTGGAGGAGGTGATGTTGAAAATGAACAGGAGTCAAGCAGGCGAAGAGAGGTGGGGAACAGCACCGGGGCAGAGAGACCAGCACGCGCAAAGGCCGTGAGATCAGAAAGAGCTTGGCAAAAAAGAAAGAAAGAAAGAAAGAGCTTGGCGTTTGGAGGCCATGAAAGGACCCCAGAGGTCTGAGCAGGTCAGTGAGCTATTGTAAGTCATGTGTGCGCGTGCCCAGCACTGCAGATGTGGAGACTGTCCTCTTTCACATCCCAGCCTCTTCACGGCAAAGGTGACCTGCAGGGGCCACCCCTCCGAGAGCTGGGGCTTGCGGCAAGAATCCGACGGCTGGTTTTCTATGCCCTGCCCCCCACTCAGGGGGGAAAGGGGCCAGAAGGGCTCAGGGTTGGGGCTGCAGGGCTGCCCCCCACTCGGCTCCTGCCTGGGCCTGGCGAGCCTACAGTAATGCCAGGTGGGGAGGCAGGTGGGGAGGTCAGGGACACGGGGCTGGGGACTGATCTCCCCATTCTGTGTGGGCAGGGCGCGGGCTGGAGGCAGGGGGCTGGGGGGCTCCTTTCAGCGGCAAGTAAGAAGGGGCCAGGGAAGGATGGAAGCCCCTTCCCACGTCTCCTCTCCAGGCCCGCCTCCCCCCTTCCCACTTTCGAACTTCCTATGTTGAATCGTGCACTCACAGAAAGTTACGAGAGATCGTAGAGTCCCCTGTGCCCTTCCCCAGGCTTCCGCCGTGATATACCTTATAAAACCGGCCAACTGCCTTTTCTCTTCTCATTGAAAAAAAAATTTAGCGTTATAGTCACCGCAGGTTTGTTCATAAGAGCTCTAATCTGATGATCAGATCAGATCAGGTGGCTGGATGAACAAATTGTGGGCTATTTCTCGGATGGAATACTACTTGGCAGTAAAAAAGCACAGGGTTCTGGGCAAACCGCACGGAGCAGCCTCACTGATAATCCCTTGTGGGAAAGTGGCCACACACAAAAGAGTTCAAGAACAGACCAAACTAATCCGGAGTGACAAAAGTCAGGGTAGGCGGGGGTGTTGATGAGGAGGAGCCACAAGGGTGGGCTCTAGAAGCTTCTGAATGTCCCGGGCGGTGGTCACGCAGGTGTACATGGATACAATTCCGTCAAACTCTATGCGCTTTACTGCCTACAAGGTATATTTCAATTTTAAAATAAAAATGTAAAAACCAAATCAAATAAATAAAGAGGCAAAGAGCCAGAGTACAAAGACAACTAGGACAGACACTCTTGCTCCCTGCGAGCGGTGTGAAGTTATTCGTATGCTCATATATATTTGTGGTCAGCCTTCTTTTTTGTGTGTTTGTGTGTTCAAGGCAGTAGGACCTTTCACACGAAGCTGAGACTCAACCCTAACACGTCTCCCCGCGGGTCCCCGGCCCTCCCCCGGGCTCCAGCCCAGACGCAACCACAGCCCTGGGACCCCCGCATTCCCTCCAGTCTGTTTCCACACTTGCACACACATATCTCCAAAGCCAGGACCGAGTGTTTTTATGCGTTTGTTTACAGAAACGGCCTGGCCCCGCAGGGGCTGTGCACTGAGATCTCCTCCCTCCCCGCGTGTCTTGGAGCCCAGCTCTAGCTCAGGCTTTTTAACTGTTGGGCAGTATTCCATCCAATCAACTACTGCCTACTTATTCGTGCTGTTGATGGACGCAGAAGTGGTTTCTGCTTTTTTTGTTATTTGACTCACTTTCCCGCAAGCCTCCCAGTACCCTTGTGGGAGTGTCTCTGGGGCCCCGAGCTACAAGTAGGTTCCCAGAACCAGCGCTCTCCATCTTCCCAGCTGCTGCCTGATGGCCAGGTCACGGTCTCTCTGTCCCCCTCCCCAGGTGGTCAAGGTGGTGGGCAGCAACATCTCCCACAAACTGCGTCTGTCAAGGGTGAAGCCCACGGACGAAGGCACCTACGAGTGCCGTGTCATCGACTTCAGTGACGGCAAGGCCCGACACCACAAGGTCAAGGCCTACCTTCGGGTGCAGCCTGGAGAGAACTCGGTCCTGCACCTGCCCGAAGCCCCGCCCGCCGCGCCCGCCCCGCCCCCCCCAAAGCCGGGCAAGGAGCTGCGGAAGCGTTCGGTGGAGGAGGAGGCGTGCAGCCTCTAGACTGATGCCTACCCGGCCACCCACCCGCCCCGCGCCCCGACAGCTGTACAGAGTGCATGAGGAGCCGCTGGACCGCTGGGGACGGGACTGCCTGGGTCCAGCCGCCTCCCCATCCCCAAGACTGCCTGTGGCCACCACGTCGGCCCTCTGCCCACCACTCCCTTGCTCAGCATGTAAGCCCTGCCCAACCCTTCCTTTTCAGACCCCTGCGGTGACCTGGCTCGGAGAAGGTGGCCCCGGGCACCAAGGGGACGGCCACCCCAAATGCTGGGGCGGGCACCATGCCGGGGCCAGGCTGCCTCTCTGTCACCAGCTTCCGTGGAGTCCAGTGTTTTGCTTTGCTTGCTTGTCCCCCATCCTGTCCCGAGCCGGGGCCTCCCACCCTTCCTCTCCCTCCTCCCCCCGTCATCCCCCGCTCGAACCTGGGGGTATGGACTATGACCCCTCCCCAAATTTGGACTGGAATCTTCTGAGCAGAACTAGGGCCTCTACCCTGGCGAAGAATGGGGGCACAGAGCCCCCAAGAGAGCCTGGCTCTCCTTGCCCGGGGCCTGTGAATAGGGTCACTCACAGGGGTCCTGGGAGGAGAGGGAGACACCCCACTTCCTCCTGGGGGGGTCCTTCATGTTCAGCTTCCTTATACCTAAGAAACAGCTCCCTGTCCCACCCTCCGCAGAGATGGGGGCACCAGGAATCTGCCCCTTCACATGGCAAGTCCGAAGGAGGGCCTGTCCCCTCTGACCCAGTGGCCCTGTGCAGAGATTTGCACCAGCAGGACCCCTTCGAGGGTCTTCGAGGCTCTCCCAGGAGCCCCCCTCTGCCAGCTCCCAATGTCCCAGCCCCGTCCTGGGGCCCATGCCACGCTCACCCAAGGGCCTAGGGCTGTTGGGAGCCAAAGGCCCCCCAATACCAATCCCCTCACAATTCCTGATTAGGGGGACACCCACCCCCTGGTAATTTGTAAATATTTCTATTGGGCCCAACACCCCCTGGGAACTGGCTCAAACCTCTGGCCGCCCCTCAGTGATGGAGGTGGGATATGGGAGAGGCCGAGGGTTCTGCCCAGGGGCGTGTGGGTAACCCCGTACACATGATCCAATCTGTGACTACCAGCCAACCTGAATAAAGCGGTTTAAAGAAACCTCTGGGCGGTGTCTTTCTGGGGCTTTTGTGTCTGGAACAGTGTGGCGGGGGAGGGGCCAGCCCACACTCGGCCTCGCTCAGCGGCTTCTCACTCCTGCTCTCTGCGCCCCCAGCACAGGACAAGAGTCCGCTGGGGCACAGAGAGAGGACCAAGGGAAACCAGCCTTTGTCCAGTTACCGGGTGCTTGAATTATTCTTAGATTTTGAGATACAATTCCAGAGGAGTGCATAAGACATGTTTACACCGTTTGGTCAATAAATACATTAGAAAGCAAATCAAGGTGAGCCCTCCACCTACCCAGCTCGTCACTGCAGAACGGAAGCCCCCAGCCCGTGTGTCTCATACCCTCTCTCCTCTCTCTCAGAGAGTAACCACCGCCCTGACTTTTAAGGGAAGCACATTTTTCATGTCCCTTTTACAGCTTTACTACCTATATGTACGTCATCTTAAGCTATAGAGTTGAGTTTTGTCTATCATTTAGAACTTTCTATGCACAGAGTCACAGCCCATCCATCCTTGCACGCACCACTCTGCTGGGGAGATCCATCCATGTTGTTGCATGTCTGTAATTTGGCCATTTTTACGACGGCACGAATATCCTGTGGCTTAACTTACTGATTCATCCTACTGTTGACAAGAATGTGTATTCCCATCCGGGTGTTCGGCAGCACCGCTGAGGGCATTCTCGCCCGTGTCTCCCAGTGCGCACGAGCGTGGGATTCCGGGGTGTGTTTGTGGGGTGGGAGGGTGAGGCACGGCCCGTTAGGGATCCCGTTTGCCCTCATCAGGTATCGCCAATCCCTTCTTACAGTTGGGGAAACAGCATTAGCGAGCTTAAGTAGTTTGCTCAAGGTCACCCAGTTGTTGAACTCCACTCTGCCAGATCTGGATCGGTCCCCCGCCGACCCCCCATTCCACCCGCCGAACCTCACCGCCTCTCCCATCATGCCCTGGGCTCGGATCCCCCTTGGCTCATCCCCGACAAGAGTCCCACCCGCCACGGACCTGCTGAGGATCTGCCTGAGAGCATGCTCTTCTGGGGCTCTCAGGTGACACCCCTTTGCACACACTAGGATGACGAGAATCAAAAAGACAGATAATAACAAGTGTTGGCAAAGATGGGGCCAAACTGGAACCCTCATGCTCTCCTGGTGGGATTGTAAAGTGACGCAGCCGCTTGGGAAAATAGTCTAGGTTTCTCAGAATGGAAATAGAGAGTTTCTGTATGACCCGGCAATTCCACTCCCGTGTATATACTCAAGACAGCTGAAAACCTATGTCCACACAAAAATGTGCGCGTGAAAGCTCACAGCAGCCTTATGCATAATAGGCAAAAAGTGGAAACAACCCAGGCACCCGTCAACCAATGAATGGGTGGATAGAATGCGGCGTCTCCAGATGCTGGAATATTATTTGGCCATAAAGAGGATGGCAGTACTGACACGCTACCCCATAGATGAACCGTGGAAACATTATTCTAAGAGAAAGCAACCAGACACAAAAGGTCCCATAGTGTGTGATGCCGTTTATATGAAATGTCCAGAATAGGAATATCCATAGGGACAGAAAGCAGACTGGTGGTTGCCAGGGCCAGGGGAGAGGAGAGCGGACGGCGATGGCTAATGGGTATGGGGTTCTTTTTGGGGTGACTGAAGTATCCTAAAATTGATTGTGGCGATGGATGCACCACTCTGTGGATGCCCTACAAATCACTGAATTGTACACCTTACATGGGTGAACTGGATGGTGTGTGAATTATATCTCAATAAATCTGTTGAGAGAAAGGGGGGGTGCTCCTAACTACAGCCCTGTGCCCAAGGGCCCACACCAGGCACATGGGAGGCCCCCAGGAAATTCTGACTCCTATTAATATTGCTGTGATTTTTATATGGAAGTCAGAGCCGAGTTGTGGCCCACCCCAGGGCAGGAGAGAAACACGAGTCCTGGGGCAGGGAAGTTCGTAACAATCATCCTGTTCTAGAGCCCCAGGTAAACCACTGCACGCCTCCAGGTTAGTTGCGGGCCATGGTCCCCTTTGTGCCGCGCCGTAAGAATAATAGAGCGATGGTGTGCTTGTTATAAATTCAGATGTCCCGAGCCCCCTCTTGGCCCTCAGATCCCTGCCCACGTCGGTAGCTAGTGCCTCCAGGTGGTTCTCATGATGCGGAGAGACCGCAGACCCCTGGCCAGGGACATCTTCCCGCACTCTTGCTCAGCTCCCCTACTTTTGCATCTCTAGCCCCCAACTCCCTTGGTCTCCAAGGCCCTGAATTCTGGCCCCAACCCCTCCCACACCCTGGCTGCCTGGGCTCCCCCTCAGGTGCGTGCCCCTCTCAGCGCTCCCCTGCTGACCCTGTCTCAGAGCTTCCCTTTCTGCCTTGTGCAGGGTGGGGATGGAGTAACTGATAGTAAGGACAAGGCTTATGTCCCCCCTTCTTGGTCCTTTACCCCAGGATTCAGAGTGTGAGGCAGGAATGCCCCGTTTTAGAAGGTGAGAGCATGGCCACTAGGTTTCAACCCAGGGGCTGGCCCTCCTGGTTCAGGGCAGGACGGGCTATACTCCTAGTCCTGACAAGGGCTGGCTCTGTGATTAGCTACCTAAGAGGGCCACGGTCAGTTCCAAAATCATCCCGGCACCTGAATAAGGAACGAGACCGGGGGCAGGGGAGGATGGGGGCCTGGTCCAGGGGAGGGGGGAAGGACTGAAGAGCCCCACCAGGGACCCTGGAAATGAGTGGGGTCTCCTGCCTGCCCAGGCCCACACTTTGCCCAAACCCAGGTATCTGAGAATTTAAGGGGACACCGTGAAATTAGCATTTGGCACACTGAAGCTGCTTTCATTCAGCCACATGGGCGAGGGCAGGGCCCAGCAATCTGCATTGCTCGCAAGCTTCCCCGCAGGATCACCAGTGAGCTGTTGGGAGGCCATGCGTGCCTAGCAAGTTGTCTGAAAAGACCCCCGCCACGCTGAGAGCTGCGGTCACTTCTAAGGAGTGGAATAGAAGGGATACACCCCAGGAGGCTGAATATTTGCAAAGGGCAAGTGTTCCACCCGTAACTTGATATGCAGCGAGATATTTTTCAAAACCCAACCAGGCAACAAAAGTAAATAAAATGCAGGGAATCCTGGTATGTGCCTCGTATGGGCTCCGAGTGGCCTTGCCAGGTCTCTCCCTCCGGTGGTGAGGAGGGTTCTCCTTCTGAAGGAGTCTTTGACACTATGCGGACCAGAATGCTGGAGCCGTGCCCACCCCACTCTTCCTCCACGCCGCCGTTCTGCCATCCCCTCCCCACTCCCACTTCCTGTTTTGCTTGATTTGGCCCTGATTGAGCTTAGGAATCCACCCTTGTTTGAGGCCACTTGTCTCGGTGAAGACTTGCCCACTCCTAGCCCTAGTGTGTGACTCTTGATTAATCGAAGCTAGGGGCTTGTCATGGGAAGTCCACGGCTCACCCCAATCAGGGATCCGTGGATGGTATGCATGGGATTCACAAACTTGCATGGGGAAAAAAAAAATCCATCTCTATTTTCACTAGCCTCCAACGGAAATTTAGCATTTCCTCCTGCAATGAATGTAAGCCACAAACCACAGTAGTGTTAGCAGTAAATTTGTGACTTTGTCCCCAATAGAAATCACAAATATTTTCATATTGCAAAAGTTATTACAGTATCTCAGAACATCGTTCACACTCATCACTACTTCAAAATTATGGTTGTTATTAGATCGGCTGCTAGAATTTGTTATTAATGCACTAATAAAGAAGCGAGTTTATTCCTATATCACACGTTTTCAAAAACATATTTCGGAAACTGTATTTCAATATAATTGGTTTCCTTTGTAATCCCATCAATTTTTTTTATGCAGTCAAAAATAGTCTTCTGAGAAAGGGTCCATAGGTTTCACCAGAATGCCCAAGGGGTCCACTGTACAGAAGAGGAGGATAAACCCTGGTCCAAGCCAGTGCTGGCAATTCCATTATCCTAGCTGGGGACTAGCTTAGGAAGTGTCATGTGACCTGGTGTGTTACCTTCACAATGAAATTTGAGGGGACATCTGCTAGAGGGAGAGTGGAACCCCTCTTGGTTTCCTCAAAGGAGGCACAAGGAAGTCATAGTCATACTTTCTTCCTCTGCTTCTTAGTCTCTGAGCACGTGTGCTGGGAATTTCTTCGACCATTGGACAACCATGCGGAGAGGGCCTGATCCACTTGAGATGTAGAAGCAACTGATGGGAAAAGTCCGGGTCTTTGAGGATGTGGTTGATCTGGTGAATTAGTCAGATAAGAACTTCTCTACCCCTGGATTCCTGTCATCAGTGAATAAATCTCTTATAATTTAGGCCGGTTGGATCACTTGTCAATTACCTGCAGACAAGAACACTTTCTTAAAAAAAAAAAAAGAACACTTTCTTTAACCCATCGCTATTTTTGTTCCCCCACATTTTCCATGCTTGATGGGAACCATCACTAGAGTGACATGGAGAAACAAGTCAGCTCTTCCTTCCTTTCTGATCCTTATTTCGATTGGTCACATCTCCTTTCCTGGAGGCTGAACATCTTCAGGTCCTTCAGCTGCACTCAAGAGACGTGGTTATGAGATGTGTATCTACCCCTAACATGTATGTCGATCTAGGTCAGTGGTTCTCAAACTTCAGCATACATCAGAATAATGCTGTTTGTTAACATTGGCTTGTTAAAACATACCTTTCAAGGTCTCACTCTGAGAGTTTCAGATTCAGTAAGGCTGGCGTGGGTCCCCATAATTTGCTTTTTTTTTTTTTAAGATTTTTACTTATTTATTTGACAGAGAGAGACATGGTGAGAGAGGGAACACAAGCAAGGGGAGTGGGAGAGGGAGAAGCAGGCTTCCCGCCGAGCGGGGAGCCCGATGTGGGGCTCGATCCCAGAACCCTGAGATCAAGACCTGAGCCAAAGGCAGAGCTTAATGGCTGAACCACCCAGGTGCCCCCCATAATTTGCTTTTCTGACAAATTCCCTTATCACGCTGATGCTGCTGGTCTTGGGGACCACAGTTTGAGAACCACTGGTCTAGGTCCCTGTAAAAACATGGCTTCCCTGGATGAAACCACTACTCAAGCTGGGGTCTGACTAGTGTCAGACTATCACCTCTCTCAATATCGACAGCATGCTCCTACTACTGCAGCCCAAATTACAAACTGCTGTCTTAGACCGTTGAACTCCAAGTCACCCAAACTCTGAAACTTGTATCATACAGAGGGCTCCTAAACTGTCTCCATATTCTAGAGAATAGGAAGTATCACTTGTTGAGTTATTATGTGTCGAGTGCTTTAATGAGTTATCCCATTTCATTCTTACAACGATCCTTGAAATGGGCAGCTATCTCTCTCTGGGGAGATTAATACCCAGAGAAATAAAAAAAAATTCCCAAGGTAACCTAGCTGGTAAATAAACAAGGCACCCAGGATTTGAGCCTGGCTTACAGAACTCTACAATGAAGAACTCTCCTCCTGCTTAATAGCATCTATTAATCAGCTGCCCTTTGGGGCCCAAGACAAATTTACCTAATTGTGCCTCGGCCAGCTCATTCATCTTTCTTGTCTACAAGGTTGTCAAATGTGATTTTTGTCAAATGCCCTAGCTTTCTTGAGCCTCCAATATCTCCTTCAACCACAGCTCAGCCCTTTCACTGTCTCCACTCCTGCCCCAAAGAGTACCTTAGCTTGCTGAAGAGTACCTTAGCTTGCATCTGGAGCCACATGAGTTTCGTTTCTGAAAGTGTTAACTGTGGGCACATTTTAATAAAGACCATTTTCTAGGCTACAGTTACATAAATGTTCTCATTTAATATGCAAATGCACCACAAGTGATTGAGGGTGTGCTAAGCCTTTATTGTTCTAGTTGCAGTTATGTTGATTTAGCCCATAGCTTTATGCTTAATAATTTAGTAAGCAACCTCATTTTTTAATCTCCCTTTGTCCTCATGCCTCATCTTTTTCCACATTAAGGGACCTAAGCCTGCACAAAGATTCAGTTTAATGAACCATTAATCCTTGAATAAGTGTAGCTGCAAAAGGATTCCATTCAAATTCTAGGGAAGGCGTTATGTTCATGAGTTTTCACCTTCTTGATGGGATTCTTGGTTTCATCATGAATATAATGACTCACTTCATCCTTAGCAGTGCTTTTGGCATTATATTCTAATTTGCTTGATATTAACCATCATTAGACTAGTTTTCTTTGGTTAGTATTTGCCTGGGAGATCTTTTTCTGTCTGTTTTGAACATTTGTGTGTGTCCTTGTCTTAGGTATAGTATCTCTCATACAGAGCTTATAGCTGGATTTTGAGTTTTTTTAAAAAAAAATTCATCTGGTAGTCTCTGTCTTTAATAGATAAGTTTAGTCCACTTACATTTATTGTGATTACTGATTTATTTGGATTTCTTTTCTGCCATCTTGTTTTGTGTGTGTGTTATGTGTGTTTTTCCTATTACCATGAGATTTGATGGGGGGCAGGGTGAAGAGCATGTGTGGTTAGTTTAATTTTTTTTCTTCTTTCTTGACTTTTGATGACTTTAGAACCCCATCCCTTTTCCTCCCCACTTATTTGAAGGCTGTAAGTCACATTTCTTTTAGTGGTTTTATTTTAATTTTTAACATACGTATTTAACTATGTATTTTCTTAACAGTCTAAAGTTATTCAGTATCTCTATTTTCCTCTTGACAAGATAACCCCTTTAACACAATGCAACTACCAGTTGAACTGCCCCCCACCCCATCTTCCTTGTTATTGTCTAGAATTTTAATTATACTGTTTTTCACAAAAATTAATATTTATATGATCAGAAATTAATTAGATTTATCAATATATTTGTTCAATTTCTGACTCAGTGATTTTCTTCTTTCACTTTCTGTTTTGCTGAAGTACATGCAATCCTTTCAATGAGGGTATGGGTGGTAAACTTTCTTAATCTATGAAAGCCTGAAATGTCTGTAACATTTTTTTTCAAAGTTCCTCTAGCTATGTATTGAGGGAGGTTGATTATGCTTTTCTTTTCCTTTTTTTTTTTAAAAATGTTTTTCTTTTTTTAAAAAAGATTTTATTTATTTATTTATTTATTTATTTATTTATTTATTTGAGAGAGAGAGAGAGAAAGAGCATGAGCAGGGGGAGAGGCAGAGGGAGAGGGAGAAGCAGGCTTCCCACTGAGTAGGGAGCCCAACATGGGGCTTGATCCCAAGACCCTGGGATCATGACCTGAGCCAAAGGCAGACACTTAACTGACTGAGCCACCCAGGCACCCCTGATTATGCTTTCCCTCTGCATGTTTAGGATATTACTCTCTCGTCTCTGTCATCCATTGCTGTTGATGAGAAATCTGCCGTGAGCTCAATTGACATTCTTTTGTAGGCAATTTGTCTTTATTCTTTTGCAACTCTTAAGATTTTTCTTTTTATCCTTGACACTCTGCTCTATCATTACAATTTGTCTGGTTGAGATTTATTTTTTAGCATCCTGTTTTAACCATTGATATGTGTTTTTCATCTGAGGACTTTCTTTTTGGTTCTGAAATATTCTCAGTCGCCATATCTTAAATATTGTAACTTCATTACATCCTTCATTCCATCCTTCTAGAATTTCCATTACACGTATATTGGAATCTTTCAATCTATTTAATAAGTCTTAACTGCTCTTTCATATTTTCCATTTCTTTATCTCTCTCTTTGGGTAAATTACTCAGGAATATCTACCAATTCACTAATCATCTCTTCAAATGTGTCTAATTTAGAGTTTATTCCATTTGAATTCATTTCAATAATGATACTTTTCATTTTTAATATTTCTCTGTTTCTTTTTCACACCAATAGTTAATTCTGTTTTGGGGCGCCTGGGTAGCTCAGTCGGTTAAGTATCCAACTGTTGGTTTTGGCTCAGGTCATAATCTCTCGGGAGCATGGGATTGAGCCCTGTGTGGGCTCCATGCTCAGTGCGGAGTCTGCTGGAGATTCTCTCCCTCTCCCTCTCTCTCCCTCTCTGCTCTCCCCTACCCTCCTCACACACAGAGGCACGCCTTCTCTCTCTAAAATAAATAAATAAATAAAATCTTCAAAAAATAGTTAATTCTGTTTTACTTCATAACTTTTTCCTTTCTATAGGAAAGGAAGTCATTCCTTCCTTTACCTTTGTTAAAGTCTTAAGCTTATTTTAGAGTCATTTCCAGATTGCTCTATTATTTGCACTTATCACAAATGAATCCATTTGATAAGAGTTGAGTTTACTGATTGTCTTAATGTCAGTTTTCTCCACAGGCTTATTTTTAAGAGGAATCTATTTTCCTTTTTTGCACTTGTCTAAACCCAGACCCTGGAGACCCTAGTCCCAAACCAGGCTTCCTAAAGGTAGCTCAAGATTCCCAGTTTTGGGTGATATCAGAGATGTCACAGAAAAGGTTAATGAGTCAGGGTGACTTAGCTTAGGTCCCACTTTCCAGATCTGTATCTGTGCCCCCTGTTACCTAAAATATAGTTTTAAGCAGTGAGTCTGATGCTGGGCCTCCAGTTCTCAAAGAATCCATTTGGTCCCATTTACTCTGTAGGACTTGAATTCCTAGTCACTTCTGAATCCTGAGCCTGGCAGGTCTGAGGCTTCAGCCTCCATTTACTTTGTATTTCTCATCTCTTTCCATTCCAAAGAGAAGTTTACCATACTTGTGGTGTGGCTATGTAATTTTATTTTAAAAACATTATTTATATATTATTGCAGTGTATAAACAGAGGTTATTTTTTTCCCTACTAATTCATGGACAGTGTGATTAATTTTTCCTATATCAATTTTTCCTATATTTATTGAATTATGATTTATACCCAACAAAAGCACCAATTTAAAGTGTAAAATTCAATGAGTTTTGATAAATCTATAGTCATATAATCACCATTACAATAAAAAAAAAATACTTTCATCACCTCCAGCCAAACTTCCCTTGTGCCCCTTTACTATTAATCCTCTTCCCCAAATCCCAGCCCCAGGTCATCACTGATCTGCTTTCTATCTGTAGATTAGTTTTGCCTTTTCTACAATTTCAAATAAATTGAATCAGACAGTAGATACTCTTCTGTGTTTGGCTTCTCTCACTAAGCATAGTGATTTTGAGATTTATCTGTATTGTGTACCCCGATAACTTCATTCCTTTGTACTGTTGAGTAGTATTTTGTTTGTGGATTTATCACAATTGGTTTATCCACCTTTCTACTGATGGACATTCGGGTTGTTTTAGTTTGAGGCTATTATACACAAATCGGCCACATACATTCATACCCAAGTCTTTGTGTGGACATGTTTTCATTTCTCTTGGGTAAATATGGAAGCCTGGGATTGCTGGGCAGTAAGCTAAGCATATGTTTGACTTTACAAGAAACTGCCAAACTGGTTTTCAAGGTAGCAGCACCATTTTGCATTTCCATCTGCAATGTCTGAGGGTTCTGGTTGAGCAGCAGGTTATTTTTAAAGCCTGAACTCAATGCCATCTTGACTGGAGGTGACTGTAAAAACACTTCAGAATGTATCCTGAGCTATAAAATGCCAGGAATGGTAATGAAGGCTCTATGAGGGCACAGACTCTTAAGTGTCCTGTCTACTGCTGCATCCCCAATGCCTAGCACCAGTCTGGGTTGATGGTCCACACTCTGTATATGAATCAACAAATAAAGATTTGCCTCTGACAAACACTAATAGCACATAAGAGTTGGGCCAAAGTTTGGACATACTGCCTCTTATTTAACCAAAGGAAGTTTTGGGGAGCTCTGTTTTCTCCTTCCCTAAATGTCACAAAAACCCTTGTTTTGAGCTAGTTGGCATTTCTATCCCGAGCTCTACCATCCCTTCAGTCAGGCTTCTCTTCACAGCTCAAGAAGGCCACCCCACCTCCCTACATGGGTATGCATTTCAGCCAGCAGGAAGGAGAAAAAGGGTGAGAAGGGCACATCTCTCTTTAAAGACACTTGTTTGACAATGAAGATCATTTCTGCTTATCCATCATGGGACAGAACTTAGTCACATGGCCACATCTAGCTGCAAGGGAGACGGGGAAATGTGGTCCTTATTCTGACAGCTGTGTGCCTAGATAAATAGCAGGGCTCCTTTACCCAGAGGAAAGGGAAGAGAGACACTGGATCACTTCCAGCAGGCTGCACTGCGAGCCTGACTTTGTCCTGAACTCTAGGCACTTTAGGCTCAACACACTGTATTATTTGAAAAACATGTTTATTCCTCAACTCCAAGGAGAAACTTTTAATTCACTATACAAAAGAACAGGCTGGTGGATATAGGAGGTGTAAGGCCCAAGCCCCTGCCCCCAGACTAGCTACCCTGGCTCCTCCCTCAAGGTTGTCTGCCCCAGCTACAGGGGGCAGGGAGCAGCTGAAGGACAGCGCATTTATAGAAGGAGGACCTTAACGATGGGATAACTGTAGGGGGCCCCCCACTGCTGAGCTCCCTGGCACCCTGGGTGGCCTACCTGAGTAAGCTCTGGTGGATCCTATCACTGAGCTGGGTGCAGAGAGCTGGGTCCATTTGGTTGCCCCTCTTACAGTTCATCGGGCTTGGGCCTTGGGAAACTTAGCAGCCTATAGGGGGTAAGGCATGTCCCAGAGCTGAGGGTCTAACACAGTAGCCACCAGCTGCAAAAAAGATAAATAAAATAAAATAAAATAAAATAAAATAAAATAAAATAAAATAAAATAATTCAGTTCCTCAGTTATACCAGACACATTTCAAATGTTCAATAGACACATGTGACCAGTAGATACTATACTGGATAGCACAGATAGAGAACATTTCCATCACTGAAGAGGGTTCTATTGGATAGCACTATTGCAGAGGAAAGACATCTCAGGTCATATTCACAGAGGCAGAGTACCAAGAAAGAGGGCAGCTGATGGGGCTGGTCTATACTATGCTGGGCAGACCCCAGCTGGGCCACTATGGTCTACAGGCCCCAGAATCTGTGAGGGAAACAAATGAGAGAGAGGAAGTCATCCAGGCAAGGGTGACTAGAGAGAGTACAGAGCTGTAGGAAGTATATATGTGTCTTGTTTAAAGTCGTTTTAGCATGGGTTCCTCCAGAGCAGATACTGGGCCAAAAATGTAGGGCAAGGAGTTTCCTTGGGAGGTGATCCCAGGAAGGACCAGTAAGGGGAATGGGGAAGTGAGACAGGGAAAGCGTGCATAGTCAGGCGAGTGATCATTGTGAGCAAATTGGGCTCCATCCTACTGGGAACTCTGGGAGTCAGGGCAGAGCACACACCTCAAGTCATCCTGCCCAAGGGCTGGGGACCTGTGGTTTTTCTACTTCAACTTCCTCGGTCGTTGACTGAGGGCTGCTTCTGGGTGTTAATTCACCAGGACTTCCGGCCTCCATAGTATAAAGACAGAGGCCTTCTTTACCTATAGAAAGTCCTCAGGCAAAGAGATACAAACATGGGGCAACTGGAAGCTGGCTGGAGCATACTAGAGTAGTGAGATGAGTGGGATATGGGCTGGGCACTCACTGCTCTCTGCTACGAAGGAGGAAGACTGACATTCTTTTCTTTTTTTTTTTTAAGATTTTATTTATTTATTTGACACAGAGAGAGATCACAAGCAGGCAGAGAGGCAGGCAGAGAGAGAGGGAAGCAGGCTCCCTGCCGAGCAGAGAGCCCGATGTGGGGCTCGATCCCAGGACTCTGAGATCATGACCTGAGCCGAAGGCAGAGGCTTTAACCCACTGAGCCACCCAGGTGCCCTGAAGATCGACATTCTTAACCCCAGCCTCATCTCATACATACATACACATACACACCCGCACACCCCACATGTGCCCTTGTACATTTCTCACACTGGCTTCTTCCTTTTCCTCAGACTTACCCTCCTTCCCTCCCACCATAGGACTTTTGCATATACTGTTCTAGATGTCTCAGACACCCTTCTACTCTTTCTCATTCCCTTTCATTTAGTTAAGTCCTACATATTATTCAGATCTTGGCTCAAATGACCTTTCCTCTAAGGAACCTTCCCTGAGGGACACCCCATCCCCATCCCAAAGCAAGAATAAGTCCTCCAAGGGGTGCCCGGGTGGCTCAGTTGGTTAAGTGTCTGCCTTCAGCTCAGGTCATGATTGAGGGCTCCCCACTTCTCCCTCTCCCTCTGTCTGCTGCTCCCACTGCTTGTGCTCTCTCTCTCTCTCTGTCAAATTAAAATGAATAAAATCTTAAAAAAAAAAAAAAAAAAGAATCAGTCCTCTTGTTGCACTTTGTCCCAGCTCCCTGTCCTATAAGTGTGTCATTATATGTGAGGTTAGTTAATCCTGCCTTCCCCGTTGGACTGTAAGGAAGGGATCTTGCTTGTCTTGTCAACCCACAGTAGGTCTTCAAGAAATGTATGATGAGTGAAAAAGATGAATGAATAAAAAAAATGAAAAAATGAATGAATGAATTCCAGTCAGATTGACTCCCAGTAGCCAGAGAGGGAATTTACCAGCTAAAGAACCCGGGAAGAGGATGAGGCTAATTAGCAATTCATTAGGATCCATTTTCACTTCTGTAGTCAATGCTAATCACTTGTTTGTTTAAAACAGGAAGTTCTGCACTCATTAAATCCATTAGTAAATGAAAATGTTTCTCAGGGAAGTCTGGCCTCCCACACTGGAGTGTAAATTCAAGGGCTGCACCCCCTCTTTTGTACAGACCTCCCAGATGTCAGCAAAGCAGGTGGTCACGAGCTGGAAATACCGTAGGTGAGGACCGTCGTCCTTTCTCACGGGAGGGGCCTGTTTCTCCAGCTCTGAGCTCGGGTTCTGCCCCTGTACAATGGGCACAACATTCAATTTCATGGCTAGCAGTGAAGATTAGAGGGAGATGAGCAGTCAGGAATGTCAGCCCACACGTTGGTATTATCCTCCTTGAAATACTGTGTGGGGAGGGAGTCTATTTTGAGGATGTAGCTACCGTGCAGCCTTGCTGGTCTGAACTCTTTGGGTTTTGGTAGCAAACAGGTTCCTCTTTCCTTAAAGCAGCCCCATGCATAGAGGGTACTCCCAGGCCAGGTCGTGCCCACTCTTGCTTTGCACTAGTCATTTCATCCTTACAGCCAAAACAACCAGGTAGCCATTGTCATATGTGTTTGCAGGTGTGGAGACTGAGGTTTGGAGGGGAGATGTCTTGCCCTGGGTCTTTTCTCTTTGCCACGCTGAGACGTCTCCTCAGGAAGCCATCTCTGACCCTTGAGGAAGAAATGGCTGTTCTGCCCAGTCTTGTGCTTCATTAGGTGGGTCTGCCATTCCTGGGTCTTACTCATCCTAATGTTCCCAGGGGCCTGGTAGCTCTGCAGAAAAGAAACAGCTATGTTTGAGTGCTAACTAGCTTCAGGGCTCAGTGCGTGCCATGCATTAAATCACCGAGTCCTCAAACAATGCTACAGGGATGAGCTACTATTATCATCTCTATCTTACAGATGAAGAAACCGACTTGTCAAAGATCACATGGTTAGTGCTGGAGAGGAAAGAATTTTCTCTGCCCTTCAAGGTCCTTCTAGCTGGACTAACAATCAGATTGACAGGAGACAGATTAACCAGAGGAAATAAAATTTAATAGTGTGCACACAGGGATTCCACACAGACATGGACATTCTGAAGACAGTGAAGCAGCATGATGCTTATATGAGCTAAGGAGAGTGGTAGGGGTCTAAGGATTCAAAGGAGAGAAAAGCCATTAGCAGGAAGGTGAGAGGAGATGTTTGGAAAACAAAGATTGTCCTGTTGTGCAGATAAGTTCCTTAGGTAAAGAGGAATCTCTGCGAATAACTCTCTTCCCAGTATAAGCAGGCAGTTGAGGAGAAGGTAAAAAGCTTTTCGTGAACGAGATTTGATTGCTTTTAACTCAAAATAATGTTCATGCCAAAGTGGCCCATCTTGGGGTGGCTTGTCCTTGAGCCTCACACTGGAAAGTACATAAATGGCAAAGGCAGTCTGCCTTCAGAGCCCTGTACATTTCACTTCTAGAAGGGCTATTTTGCCCACACCACAGGCCTCAGAAACTGTGGACAGGGAGGGGGGTGCTTTGGGGTGACATGGCAAGGGTGAGCTCTGCCCTCCACCCCACCAGAGCCCCGCAGAAAAGCCCCAGAGAACAACTTCCTAGGGGGATGCTACCAAGCCACTCCTCAGGTACCTTTTGGGTGCCCACTGGCAGGGGAGCCCAGGCCCATCTTTGGAGTGTTAACCTTAAAAGTAAAATTACCAGTTATTTTACCAGCAAAAGATGGGTCTATTCGGGAATAAAGGAGAATTGCAATCTGGGACAAACAAGCTGTGGCAAAGCCATAGGCAAGTTGGGAACAAAGGAGAGGCACACTTTTTTAAGGAGAAAAGGGGAAAGTTGGGAAGCTCTTATGAACTAAAAATCCACTGGAGTAAACTGGGAGTTTGAAGTGTGGTGGCTTCTCATTGGCTGACCTGTTGCTGGGGGGATAAGGAAAACATCTCTTCCCACACTGGGGTAGTGGAGTAGTATCCACGTGCAAGGTCAAGCCTGCCCAAGGTCAAGTCTGTCTCTTCCTGCTGGGTCTGCCATTCACTATGAGTGGAAGGGCATGAGAGCACCCCCTGAGGAAACCTCCCCACTCCATTACAGTGATGTTTCCCATTACTAATGTTCACAGGGGTATTGAACAGACCAGCTTCCCTTCCCAAAGCTTCATCCTTTTCTTCAGTCTCACTGTTCATGGTTCCCACCTCCCACTGACATGAGCAGCACCCTGAATGTGCTATGTGAGTCTCTATACTTGCTGCTTCCTCTACCCAGAGGGGTCCTTTCTTTTGTGTCTGACAGGCAAATACTGCAAGCTAGCTTGGATGGCCTCTCCTCCATGAAGCCTCCCAGTTTCCTTTCAGTTCAACCTCTGTGATGCCATTTATACCTTTAAGGTACCATCATCTGCATCATGATGACCAGCTCCTAGAGGGCACTGCCCAGGGGCCAGGCCCCCTGAGTCCAGCACTTTACTGATTGATTTCTCACCATGCTCTCAGAGAGGTATATATATATTTCATTAAAGATTTTATTTATTTGAGAGAGAGTGAGAGAGAGAGAGTGCATGAGCAGGGGCAGAGGGAAAGGAAGAGGGAGAAGCAGACACCCCACTGAGCACAGAGCCTGATGAGTGGCTCGCTCCCAGGACTCTGAGATCATGACCTGAGCCAAAATCAGATGCTTAACTGACTGAGCCACCCAGACGCCCTGGGAGGTATTATTTTTATTTCCATTTCGTCAACGTATTATTTTTATTCCCGTTTTATTTCCATTTCATCCTATTCTCAGCGTGATGAAGAGACTTGCCCAAAGCAGCAGGGTGAGGATTCAAAGCTGGGCTGTCCATCTCCAGAGACCATGCTCTTAACTGCTGCTCCTGACCTCCTCCTAATACAGACGATAGCTGCCTCCTCGTGACAAGTCTTGTTTAGCTTTCCTTTGAGCCTGGCCCCTAGGAGGCAGCATTTATGTCTTTTTGTCTCTGGACCTGACCCATAGGAATCCTTGGAAAATGCTTGTTGAATTAATTGGTTTCCAACCTGCAGATTTTGGATCCTGTTGTATAAATCTGATATAACTGATCATGTGATGTTAGCAGCCTCAGGTTTGAATCCTACCTTTGCCCTTTACTTGATGCTTTGGGGCCCAGCACTGGAGAGCTCAGTCGTCCTGATGTTGAGAGGAAGGCGCAAACCCCAGCCCTGTCCAAGGTGCTGAAGATGCGGTAAGGAAGGTGACCCCTCCATGGGGAAAAGGTGGCAAGCCGCAGACAGAGCTGTGGCAGGACAGAGGGCATTATGCAATGCCTTGAGAACACTAAGCATGAGCCCTAAATTCTGTCTGGGCAGTCATGAAAGTCTTTGAGGCTCGACCTGCTTCTCTTGGGGTTCTAAGAGACTCAGATGAGCTAGGGCATAGAGGGGAAATGGTTTTCCTGCATGCACACAGGAGCCATGGGGGTGGAGATGGGGGCTGCCTGCACAGTGCCCAGCCATCCCATCAAGAGATCCTCTCTGAGATCCCTTTGCATTTTTGAATTAAACAATGCCTCCTCCCCCTCCAGCCCTCGTTCTACTTGAGAAATGCAAAGCACAGGAGAGGAAAATCCCGATGATATTAGGCTCCTGTCACCAAAATGTGAGTTTATTACAGCATTATGGACTCACAAATGTCTTATATTTTAATAATAAAAATTTTTTAAAGATTTTATTTATTTGACAGAGAGAGACACTGCGAGAGAGGGAACACAGGCAGGGGGAGTGGGAGAGGGAGAAGCAGACTTCTCGTCGAGCAGGGAGCCCCATGCGGGGCTCGATTCCAGGACCCTGGGACCATGACACAAGCTGAAGGCAGACGCTTAACGACTGAGCCACCCAGGCGCCCCTAATATTTTCGTGTGTGAATAAGTTACATGTGTATATCATTTAAAGATGTGAAGGAGTATAAAGGGTATATATAATGTGAAAAGACTTCTTATCGCTGATCCTGTTGCCCTTCCTAGAGGCTGCCACTTGGGTGTTCTTTATGAGAAATTCCACACATAAAGCACCCTCATCCCCCATAAATAGTTGCATTTTTCTGCTTGCCATATTCTTTAATAATGTATCCCGGAGATACACACATAGAACTAGCTCTTTCTTTTTAAAGGCCCATGGCAAACTACATGTTAGTAACAGACTTACTAAGCCGGGCCTCTCTGGATGGACCTTTAAGTTGTTTCCAACCTTTTGTTAATGCAAACAATGCTTCAATGAACACTTTGTTCATCGTTTTGCACATGGACAAGGAAATTCCTAATAGCAAGATTGCTGAGTCAAAGGATATGTGCATTTTAGATTCTGATAGCTATTGCTGTTTTATTCATTTTGCTATAGGGTTGTACCATAGTTTATTTAACCAGTCCATTCCTCCCTCCTCAAGCTCTTCTCCTGCTTTCTTTTCAATTTCCATATTTACTTTTAGGAAATAGTTAACAGTAACATTTCATGACTTTTGATGTATCATCCTTCAGTATGTATAGTTCTCTAGAATTTCTGTGATGTGATGTGGGGGTGGAACGGGGGTGTTTTGGCCTCTTTTGGATGGATGTTTCTATCCTAGGATTAGGTTATTTCCTATCTTTTGCACCCAGTCTCTCGAGATATTAATGCAAAGCGTTAGGCATAATGCCTGGCACATACCGGGCATTCGGTATTTGTGAGTTTCTGTAAATCACAATGTTGCAGTGAATTGCCTATGCACGTACATCTTTGTGCACATGTGTGAGCATTAAATTCTTAGAAGCAGAATTGCTGGTCAAAAGGTGCATGCATTCAAATTTGGTAATACTGCCAAATTGACCTCCAAAGAGCTTGTACCACCTAACACACCCGTTTCCCCACATACTTGCCAACACTTTATTACCAAGTCACAGATGTTTTAGGGGGTGGAACAACGCTTGAAGACTAACTGGTTCAAACCCTTTATGGAGCAGACGGAGACACTGAGGCCCAGGGATGGGGAGGGAGTGCCCAAGGTCACCCGTGAGCTATTGCATGGTTCGATTCACATTTGGGGCCTCTCTGTCCCCTTCTAGGGAACTGAGCAGTGTCCTGGGTGGAATGTGTGGGCGCACTGGAGGGGTTCCAGGAGGCGAGAGAGGACATGAAGATGGGGCAAAAGCGAAGTGGGTGCGTGGAGGTCTGTGTCTACTCCCCACCTCTGCCCTGGGGAATGCCACATTTTTATTTCATGAAGGAACTTCTGACTCTTCTCCTCTACTCTCCACCTCTCCCCCCACCAACATCTTCTCCCTTGGAAACGGCCTCAGAGATTCTGAAAGGTGCTTTCCTTACTTCTGAGCCCGCCTGTGTGGGAGGAAGCTGAGGACGTGAGGGTACTGATTGAGAGAGCAGGTTGAGACCCAGGAGCTGTTGTGCAAAAAGAATGGTAAATTATATAAGGAGGGAAAGCGGAAGGGTGGGGGGGGTGGAGGCAGCCATTCATCAGTGCTTTTTAACTCTTTCCTGCTGCAAAAGCAGGCAGCCCCGGACAGACGCTGGGAGATGGCTGCAATGAGAGACATTTTTATAAATGGTTTGTGCTGAAGGTTTTGAAGGGAGGACAGCATCGCTCCCTCCTCGCCCTTTGCCGACAGGCTTTGTACTCTGGGTAAAACTGTCGGAAAAGGTAGAACAGCTCCTAATCTAGGAGATGATTCCTGTGGGAAATCAGGCTGCTTTTCAAGCGTAATTTGAAAAGCCGCTGCCTCCAAAACTTCAGTGGTGGCGGGGGGCAGGGGGTGCAGAGAGAAGAATGCCATTTATAAAGCAATCAACACTTCGTCAGAGTCAGCTATCACTCAGAATTATTTTCCGAAATTTGGCCTCTATTCCGTACTCTGGAGGGAAGGCAGTATGGGCACTTTGCTTCCAATCAAGCCCGACACAGAGGCTAGAGTAAGTCACACAAAGGGAGAGGGGCCCCCGCGCTGTTCATCACGGCTGGAGCTGCGAAAAATCATTTCTAGGGCTTCTCAACTCTGGCGCGAGCTGGAGGAAGCCTCATCAGAGGCTCCATTCATCTCACTTCTTACTTTTAAACTTTAAAGCACATATTTATGTGCCTCAAGTTGCCCATGAACCACGGCATGTCAAACAGTTTGGGGTTGATGGAAGAGGTAAATTTTCTCGTCCTGGGACTTTCGAAAACACAATCTCATCACCGGTCTCTCCCCCTTCCGACTGCTCCTGGATGCTGCCACGAGATGAATATTCCTAAAATGCTGCTTTCAGTGCATTACTCATCTGTTCAAAACCTTCCAAGGCCACTTGATCTGTTAAGGCTGGAATCCCTAGGTTGGCATTCAACGCCCTTCATAAATGTGGCCTTAGTGAGCACAACCTGCTCCCACGTACCCTCCCGGGCTGCTGGGCCACAGCGGTTAGCTGCCACAGACGTGGGGTAGTGCCTGTCTGTCACTGTCGCCCACTGCCTGGTCACCAAATGCAGTGCTTCCTTTTGGGGGAATCACTCCTCCACATGGTTTGGGTGAGCGGATCTGAGCACCTGCCTCCAGGCCTGCCAGGAGAATGCAATGGATCAGGAAGCAGCAAACTAAGGTCCAAGGGCAAAAGAATGGCCCACGGCCTATTTTGAAGGATTTTTCATATTTAAAAGGTTGTTAAAAAAAAAAACAAAAAAACAAGAAGATGCCACAGAGATCCTATGGCCTGCAAAGCCTAAGATATTCACCATCTGGCCCTGTATGGAGAAAGTTTGCCCAAACCTGCTTGGATGCGCAATGCTTGGTTTAGGGTGGGGCAAAGGACTTGCCGAGCGGGAGGAGCTCATCCTAGAACTTGAGCTTGGAGCTGCCAGGAGGAGGTGCACACTCTCCTAGGCTTGTTCAACGCAGAGAACCTCAGCCTGGAACTAGTGGCCATCCTCGACACTTTATAGAGAGAGACTGCTAAAACACGGAGCTTGACTGTTGGATCTGGAGCGCGGAGGCCCTGCTGGTTACATGAGCCAAGACATTTCTTTCTGCTCAAGCCAGTTTGAGTGGGGTCTTCTGTCAGTTGCAACCGAAGGAGTTCTGATGAGTGCAGATATTGGCAGGGATGCCTGGCTGCCTCCGTCATGTCATTTTCCTTGTCTGGACTGCCCTTCATCTTCTCTTCCTGCCAATAGTCTGCCTGTCCTACCGGGATCTTACCCTCTTCTACCGGGGTCCTCCTTAGTTCCCAGGGGGGCTTATGCTCCGAGATTTAACCACCTCCTCGCTCAGCGATAACTGTCCAGAGGCCTATGTATTGCATCCTGCCGAAGCCATGAGCAGTGGGGTTGGATGGAGGGAAGGGCTGCACAGCGTCGAAGCCCCAGGCACTGGGAACACATAGCACTCATTCCTCCCGCTGCAGCCATTCAAAGAGGCAGAGGCAGCAACTCCATTTTAGAGAAGGGAAAATGAAGGAAAGTGACTCGCCCAAGGTCACACAGGCACCAAGGGGCAGAGTCAGAAACCAAGCCCAGTGCCAATGAGCTCCAGATCACCCGCGTTCTTTCTACAATACGAGCCTCCTGAGGACCATGCCCGACCCTTCACAGGACCCTGGTTCCATCTCTGTGCCTTCCTGAACCCCCCAGGAGGCAGCCACTGCCTGCAGATCAGAGCTCAATGTCTGAACCTGAAACTCAAGGCCTTTCAGTACCTACAAGCTGAAC
Organism: Potos flavus; assembly: GCA_028534135.1. Classification (NCBI taxonomy): domain Eukaryota; kingdom Metazoa; phylum Chordata; class Mammalia; order Carnivora; family Procyonidae; genus Potos; species Potos flavus. The sequence goes on from CM052885.1 coordinate 103,599,554, forward strand.
CAACGCTCGGAAACCCTGAATGAAAGAAGAAACCCTCACTGCACCAGCAGGGTTGAACAGGGGGAAACGATCACTTCGAGAAGCCCAAGTAAACAAGGACTACAACGAGTCAGCTGGATGGGTTCAAATTAAAGTTGCCTGGATATAATAATGACTGGAGAGGCACTCTAATTAGGCTTTTTTTTTCTTTTTTTTTTTAATCAAGTGCAACAATCTGCCTGCAGGAATCCAAAAGCAACTCAGGATGTCTTTATTCTTTGAGGACGAGATGGGTTTTTGGAAGACTGTGGCAAATCCTCCCACACGCATTATCTCCTGGAGAGCCTCCCGAGGGCCCAAGTTGCATCACACTGCAGGATGTGTGTGTGCGTTCCCTTGCCTCCTCGCATACCATCATGGCCTGCCATGCCCAGGCGCCCTGGGAAGGCAGACTACTTGAGTCGCCCTAGACGCCAGGTAATACTCGATAAGTCCCACCACCTCTCTGACCTGTTTTCTCATTTGTCAGGACCTAGAGATTGAATTAGCCTAGCACTTTGTGTCCCCAGTGGGATTGGGAACAATGCTGTGAATCTTTTTACAGTCCTCTCAATTAGAGGGCATTTTCCCCCTTTCCCAAAGGAAATCATCCCAGAATCTTAAAACTAGAAGAGAGCTAAGTGATTATCTCTCTTTCAGGGGTTCGTAACTTGGGAGTCCCTGCAGGCTCATAGGTGAAGGCTCTAGAATTGTCCATAGAATTTGTGAGGTCAGCTAAGCAGACCCACCCAGCAGGAGATGAGATGGTGGATGACTGAAGTCTTGGAAGGGGGGGAAGAGGAGGAACATTTCTGGGGGAGCGGGTCCTGAGATATCATCAGATTCCTGGAGAGAGCCAGGATCCCCCAGATTAAGCTCTCTCTCTCTGGCACATTCTCTCCACTTTCCAGGGAGGAGGGCTGAGGCCCAAGGAGAGGGAGGGCCTCTGATGACTCACTGGCAGAGCCAGACCAGAGGCCAGGCTGCTGCTACCTAGACCCCAGCCAGACATCCTATGCCCTTGTAGAGAAGACTCTAGTAGGAGATGAGTGGGCCTCTCTGGAACTGGCCTGGGGCTCCAGTATGTCCCCATGCCAGCTGCCTTCTGGGTTTTATAGAGCGTGGGGATTATCTACAGCACTGGAGGAGTTCTCCGGATGGTGTCTCACCACGCATATGGTGAGGAATCATTCATCATTCCTAGGATCCTTTAGCACATTTGTGTGTGTGTGTGTGTGTGTGTGCGCGCGCGCATGTGTGGTGGTGGACCCAAATTTACATAATCTGTGCTTTAAATCCCTCAGCTGAAAAAAAATCAAGTATTTATCCTGCCTTTTTGACACAAACTCCCTCAAGGTTACTGCATAGTTGAGGCAGGGAATGTTCCCTTCACAGAAGTACTCTCGCTAATGGCAAGCCGGCGTGGTGGGATCGACACAGCTCTACTCCGCATGCCCTAAGGAGGGAGTGGGTCCAGGTGACGATCTCCAGTGACCGCTGGTCTTGCAAGAGATCAGATATTATACGCCTCCTGATGGAAGTAAATAATACAGTTACGCAGTTACAGAGGAGTGCGGCCCAAAACAACAACAACAAAAAAACCTCAAATCGGATCACGCCTCTTGTTCTGCCTTCCCATTTACAGGACATACAGGTGACAGGAGCCCGTGAAATGACCCCCCCAGGGATGTAATCAGTAGATCCAGACTGTGGAAACTGCTGTAGGATAAATGACCTTGTTTCTTCAACAAAAACGTACCGGGAGAGGAAAAGAGAGGTGGAGAGGGAGTCTAGAAATTAAGAGATTTATTAAGGGACATAGAGATAACAACAATGCACATACCTTACTTGGATCCTGATTCAATGCGCTGGGGAAATTTAAACACTCATTGCAAACGATATGAAAGGACAGCTGCTAATTTGTTTAGGTGTGATAATGCTATTGTGGTTGCACGGTTTATTTTTTTAAAAGATTTATTTGAGAGAGAGAGAGAGAGAGAGAGACAGTGCACAAGCACGGGGAGGAGGGGCAGAGGGAGAGAGAGAATCTCAAGCAGACTCCTCACAGGGCGTGGAGCCTGACACGGGGTGGGATCCCAGGACCCTGAGATCATGACCCGAGCCGAAGGCAGACACTTAACTGACTTGAGCCACCCAGGCGCCCCGTGGTTGTGTACGTTTTTAAAAAAAGGTTTAGACAGGACATCTGGGATGTGCTTCAAAATACTCTGGGGACTGGGTGAGCTGCGGAGGTAAATGCATGAGGGCAGCAACGAAGCAAAGCTCGCCATGTGCTGGAAACTGGTGCGCTGGTTTACAGGTACACGGGGCTTGCTGTGTATTATTGTCCACGATAAAAACGAATCAATCTCCTACTTAACAGGTATGCAAAAAATTGTCATGAGTGTTGTCTTTGGGGAGGGAAACCAGATGTCTGGGGAACAAGGTGGGGAGACCTACTTTTCACTGTTTCTGTTTTGGCTTGCTCAGATTTTAGGCCATGGCTCTGTATTATCCATTCAAGAACATCAACTCGTTTCTTAAAAAGCACCCAATTTAAATAACAAACTTTAAAGTGAGCTCTTGATCATAGTTTTCATCCAAGAAGCACCTTTATTTCATTTTCTTCCAAATAACAGGTTTCTTCCGCTAACAGCTCCAGCTCCGTGTTCCAGGCGAGGGGGTGTGCGTGTCTGGGACGCGGGGCTGGATTCTGAAGACTCCTGGGTCGTGGCACTTCCACGTGGCCCTCGGGTGCTGCAGGGACACACTCGGTGCCTAGTAGAGGCCTCCCTCCATGTGCCTCTAGGCTCTTGGCTGTGCGGGGAGTGTGTGGCGGGGATGGCCGGCGGGGCAGCTGAGGCCGAGGAGATGGTAAGGGAAGGAGTTAAGCCCTTAGAGCTGCCAGACAATGTCATTTGAAAACAGCAGGTATGAAATAAATATAACAGTCAGCTACTTTCCTTCAATCCAATTTCTAAGCAGTTGTGTGATCGATCAATTTATTAATCGATTGGCTGTCTAATCCACCTTCGCTGTCTTCTCTGCCACCGCCTGGGGACAGGGTGGGGTCAGTCCCACCTGCGGGACGGGGCTACTGTCCTGCCGCATCCAGGTGTGTGTGTGTGGGGGGGGGTCAGTGCAGCTCCTGGAGCAGGCAGAGCACATTGGCCGTGTAGGGATTCCCCGGCCCAGCGGTTCCCTGCAGCTGCACAGGGTGGAGGCTGGGGTGGGGAGGCGTGAGCTGCTCGGGGCAGTAAAGTTCGTTCAGGAGAAACCAGGTGGAGTCCGGGTCCACCTTCATCAGGTGGAGGAAAACCCTGTGGAGAGACGGAAGGGAGGCTGGGCTGGGGTTTCAAGCAAGCAGAAAAAAGGGAGAGTGGCTACTGTTCTCCCGAAGAGGCTGCTTACTGGGTCATTTGGGGGAGAACCTGATAATAACATCAAATCCCTTCGAGCAGCGGAGCAAACCCACCGCAGTGCGTAAGACAGGGCCATGAGGATGGTCCCACAGCATAGAGTTTCATATCCACTGACATCGAGAAGAAAATGAGTCTGAGCAGAACAATACTGCCACCAAACAAGCTCTTGGCAAAGAAACCAGTTAAGTTCTGGGGTATCGAGAAGGAGTTTTCAAAGAAAGCTGACAGGGCCCACCCCTCATCCAGGCTCATGGGTAAGCCCACACTCCCGAGTCCCCAGGGCCTCATCCCTGGCCCGCCAGCTTGCTGCCGAACTCTGTAGCTCGGCCCCTTCTGGCCACCAAGCACCGTGGGTTCCTGGTGGTCTGGACGTGCTCACACCGGGATCAGACCCAGTCACTCTCCTGCAGCAGGAACAGACTGAGCCGGAGCACTGGTGTCCTACACGACAGGGACAGAGCTGAAAGCCCCAGGCTGCCCAACACCATACGCCCCCCCAAGGGTGAGGTTCTTTAACCTGGCCTGAACTTTGGGGTCACCACCCGTGCCTCTCCTCTGCTCATATCCCATTTCTGAATGACTGACCACGTGCCCAGGGCCTGGGCACTGGGCAGTCCAAGTGCAAACCTCAGGTGCCTGGCTGACTCAGTGATTCAGAGTCTGGCTTTTCAATCCCAGGAACGAGGAGGCCCTTCCCTGGATGGGCAGCTCCCCGTTGGCGCGTATCACCTGCTCAGAGAGGCTGGCCTTCCTGGGCCGTTTTGCTTAGGTGGCTGCCCCCTATTTTCCTCTTTCAGGACACCTCTCCAGCACTTACTGTCCCCTGATCATCTCCCTCTCTCATGATACAGCCCCCGAGGGCTGTGACCATGCCTTTTCGCTTCACTGCTGCACCCGGGATGACACACGGTAAGCTCTCAACGAATACCTGACCCAACTGGTTCTTATATCTAATAAGTGATTTACGACACGCCATGAGAATGGCTTAAGACGACTGGAAAATTACACCCTACAAAAGGATCTAAAGGAGAGGTCAACTGTTCATCACTAGGGGATGGGTCTAGTGAAGGGCTACCCACAGGGTTCACGTTATCGAGGCCATCACTGCTCTGTGGCTGTGGGAGATCATTCGAGTGGGCTCAGTCTGTCTCTTCATCCTAAAAATGAAGGATGTACTTCATTCCCAGTTTTGCTGTGGCTTACATGAGGAAACACAGATCCAGCCCTACACAGCGTCTAGCCCATGCGATCCCTATCGACCAAGTAAGAGGGTGGATAGTACATATTTGATGAGTCACATTTTATTCTTGACGACCTAGGAGCCTCTGCCATATTGTTGGACAGCAACCAGGAATTTAAATGCTTGCTGAATGGAGCTAACGTTCGTTTTTAATTTTGTTAATCTGAAAACCCTGTGCCCTCAGGAGATTTGACTCTTACTCTGGGGGCGAAGCCAGTTTTGCTTTCTTCCTTGGGTTTAATAGATCTGCTAAGGAGGCAAGGGAGGCAGGTGGGAGGGGGCCCTTTGAAAATTTTTCTGGCCCGGTTTGTGCCTCAACATTTTAAGTTTTCTTTACTTAGGATAATCTTGTGCTTATAATCTCAGCAGTGGTTGCTGGAGAAGTGATTAGAATATTCTAATTCATCGTTTCCACTTCACCGCAGAAAGGAGATGGGGCCTGCGTGGGAGACAATTTTTGTTTAAAAACAAAAATATCTTTGATAATTAGAGTGGCAAGGGAAATTATGAAAAAAACACACCAAAAACGGGAAGCTGATTTCTATTTACATGTGACACAGTTGACAGTTTTCCCTGGTGCCAAAGACAGTTAGAATGCAAATGGTTTCATTTGATTTTTTTTTTTTCCCCTTCCAGAACTGGAATGGTTTCTCAGGCTACAGCCTGGTGCACTAAGGAATATTTTGATCTGCGCAACACCCAGCGAAGTGAGGCCGTGGCCCACCTCAGTCACGGTTCTGCTCTGACTTAACACGGCACGAACACGTTGCCATGTTCACTCTAAGTCCTTTTTAACATGCTAAATGCAGATGTTGTACTCGCTGGCAGGAGAGGAAAAGGGAAGAAGCCACTCTCCTTGCCCTGTGAGAACTAGATTTTTTTAAAGATTTTATTTATTTGAGAGAGAGAATGGGAGGAGAGAGAGAGACCATGAGAGGGGGGAGAGTCAGAGGGAGAAGCAGATTCCCCGCTGAGCAGGGAACCGGATGAGGGACTCATCCTGGGATGCCAAGATCATGACCTGAGCAGAAGGCAGTCTATTAACCAACTGAGCTCCCCAGGCGCCCCGCCCTGTGAGAACTCCAAATACAATGCTCACAGGGAGGCGAAGGAAGAATGTGTGCACAAAGTTCGCCTTCTTTTATTAAGTAGAGCCAAACTCTTGCAAGAATTATTTTGGGTCTCCTTTCTGAGCTCTTAAAGGGGCAGACTCCCCAGAACGGCAGGCAGCCATCCACGTTCCCTCTCCTGCCTCTGGGGCTTGGAGCAAATTATCTTGCCTCCGTGAACCTGTTTCCTTTTTCTCCAAAGGAAGATGATCACACCAGCCCCGCCCTCCTCACAAGTTTGTGGCGAGGCTCTAAGGAGATGAGGTGCAGGGAAACACTTTGAAGTGTATAATGAAAACACTGCTCCTTCCAGAGAGTATGTGTGTGTCTAAGGAATAATTATCACTACCAACCTCTGTAGCACCGCCACACCACGGAAACTTCTCAGACTCTCTGAAAAGGGCAAAACATTTGTCTTTTGTTTCACTCGCAATTTCCCTCATACTGACTTGGTGGGGGTCCCAGTTCTCGGCAAATGGCGCTCTCTTTTCGCCTGTTATTTGCAGGAAGAAACAAATGCAATATTCTTCGCCCTCTGCGTGCCCGAGGCTGGCAGCGAATGCCATGCTGGGCAACCAGGTGCTGGCGGATGTAGCCGTGCTCTTGCTCAGCAAAAGGCATGCAACCTGCTGAACTCTGAACATGGACACATTCTGAACCTGAACCCTTGTTCGCTTTAAGCCGCTGGGAGCAGAACGGAGGCCGGGGAGGTCTTGTCTGAGAGCTCGGGGGCCCAGCTTTGCTCCAAACTCTGCTGCCACTTTGTCCTGCAGCCAGTTCTTGCCCATCCCGAGCTGGGGAGAGGGGTTCCCAGAAAGTGAAGAGCCCAAAGCTGAAGACCTTAAAAGCCCTTTTGCATAATCCAAGGCCAGAAGACGAAGAGAGGACCTCCGCTTTGAAGGGACTGGGGTAACTGCCTGGAAAATGTCCCTAATACATCGTGAGACATGGCAGAGATGGTTGTTGAACATGCCAAATGGCCGGCTCCGTGTTTTCTCAAACCAAAGAGAAACACTTAAAAAAATATATATGTACACCATTTAAGTCCTAAACAAAAATTTCTTTCTCCTTCCCTCAGGCCCAAATCAGTGGCTCCGGGGAGCACAGTTATCAAGAGATTATCTGGTCCCCAGAGTTTTGGGAGGCACTCAGCTGTGCCTCATGCCTCCGAGTGTCCCGAGGCGAGTGATTATCTCTCAATAACCTGTAGGGCCGTGTAGCTTAAATGATAACTTGACTTTAAAAAATTTAGAACTCGCCGTTAGGCAGTTTCTAAGCAACCTCTGTTTCCATGGCAAAGAAGCCTGGTGTTTATACTGATTTTTCACTTAAAATGCGGTTTTATTGAATTTTGCTTCGTGCAGGCAGCCATTTCCCTGCACTCCAGCCCTATCTGCAATTGACGGGCATCAGCAAGTACCTAATAAACTCCAAACACCAAACCAACAGAAGTGGCTCATGCCTTCATGATCAATGGTGGCCCGCTCCGAGTGACAAAGCTGGTGGGGGCGGTGTGGGGGGAGGAAATGTGCTCCTAGAATCCGGTCAGCAGGGCTCGGGTCCCACCTCTCTGTGGTTCACCTGCTCCAGCCCAGGCACTGAGCCGGGTGTGCGGGATACAATGACGGACGGACGAAGGCTCCGGCCTCGGGGCTCCGCCTCTGGTAGGGAGAACGGACTAAGCAGAGAGCCCCACGGTGCGCATGCGGGCTGAGTGGAGCTGGGGAAGGACTCCTGAGGAGGGGACACGGCGAGTTGGTTCTCTGTAAACATCAGTCCTAAGGCCCCTTCCAGTGTCAACAGTCCACAGTGGTCCTCAAGCACGGGCACTGGAGCACAGCTCCTCAGCGCCCCAAAATGTGCCAACACCCCAGAGAAAGCTCTCCGCTGCAGATGCAAATGTTATAGAGTGCGTCCTCACCACCTCGGTCTAGACAGCATCTGCTCAAACGCGGCTCTAGAAAACCGCCAGCCAATCCAGGCCCAGTGAAGCTAAATAAACTGTAAGTGAAACGCAGGGCTTCCAGCTCTGCTGGATGACAGGCTATTCTTTCTCTGTCAATTACTTGCTTGAGGGATCTGCTGCTCCTTGTCTCTTTCTGGATTTATAAAACGCTCTCATGAGCTGTCTGCATAAGTGCCAGTGGTAAAGAACCTGTGGCTTTGTGATCTGTTTATTTATTTTGGGCTTCTAAAGAAGTTATTCAGCGATGTCTCCTTAGGAACACGATACAGGCTGTCTCTACACGGCCATGACGAAATGCAATCAGAAAACAAGCTCACTTGGAAAGCAGGCATATCCACAAAGTTACTCCGGCTTCCCTGCTATTCCCTTTCTGGCAGAACTTGTACACTCTTCTCTGGCCCTCTCTTCTCCCGCGACTCGGTGCACGCCGATGCTACAAATGAGGCTGTATGTTTCCTTTTAAACAAATGGATGCTCGGGGTGTCGACGTGTCCTAGCCAGTGAGCAGTGGGGTGATGTTTCTATCTTGGTAATTTACTCTAATAGGTCTCGGTTCATTGGTTAACCAGTATTTCAAGCCTGTCCTTTCTTGCTATTCAATTTAGCTATCTTCTCCTGCAAGGAGGTCGTTTTTTTGTTTCTAAATGTTGAAAATGGAGGATTATGACTTGGAGCAACGATTTACTTTCCAAATAAATACCACCAATTACCTCTGCAGCTACACGTACTCGTTAGACTTAACTATATTTACCTGTTCAAAACCATTCATCTATCGATCTAGCTCCATCTCGCATACTCACACAGAGACCGATAATAAAAATATTTAAATGCAACGGGGACAGAATTTAAAACCATAACACCAGTAGAAGCTCACAATGCTAATCGTACCCCTAAAGTACCACAAGACAAAGTATCATAAATGCAGTGGAATGACTCCATTGCTTTGTGCATATTTAAAAAGATATGGCACTGAGAGGACCAATCTGTCACAGACAATTCAAAAATAAGCCAGAACCTAGAAGGGTTTAAATCCCACTGGGGCAGGATTTAAAAGCAGCCCCTTCCATCTGGCCACCTCTCCTGCCTCCAGGCCCCCCGCAGGCCTAGATCTACCTCCCATCCCCACACCCCTGGCCAGGATGCTGCCAGGCGCAGATTTCAAAGTGGCCCTGTGCCAGAGCACCCAGAGGGCTGGCTCAGGCCCCATGCAGCCTTTCCTGCTCCACACCCACCCTCTCGCCCCAAAGGTGCATACCCTTGAAAATAAAGACAGCTTTGTAGCAACCTACCTATTTGGTCCCCCTCCCCCTGGTCTGTTTTCCTGGAACCCACGCTTTGGCACTAAGCCAGCAGCCTCTGCTGATGGATGCGGGGAAGAAGCTGCTCTAGGAAGTCTGCTTGTGTATTCACTGCAAGGACATTAGAGACATTAGTCACAACAGCACCCAGTGTTCTAAGATGACCCATGAAGAAATTTTCTTAGGGTTCAGAACCAAGAAATGCTGTGCCTCTTCCTCCAAAGCTCTTTTCTTATTTCGGGGATGCCAGGAAGGTGCACAATAGATGCATCTCCCTCTTTGCTCTGTCTGCGAGGAAGATGAGAGCTGCACTGAAGGCTCATCTCCAGCAAGGGTGCAGAGCTCTAGGTGTGCAATTTATATATTAACCTCAACCCTGCCGTCACCTTGTTTTTTTTTTCCCCTCTTATTATTTTGTTGTTGTTGTTGCATACACTTAACTGATAAGATGACCTAGGGCTTTTTTTGGAATCAGGAGGAAGTTAATAATGCTAACAACCACTACTTACTGACTTTTTCCTCTGTGCTGACATTTTGTGCTGAAGAATAATATGCATGAGTTTACCGAATCCTGGCAATAATTTGATTAGGTGGAAAGGAACAGATACACTCACTACACTCACTCTAGTCTTGCAGATGAGGGACTGAAGACTTGGAGAAGTAAACTGATTGGCCCAGGGTTATGTTGCCGCCGAGCAGCAACGTGAGGCCCACTCTAACTTGGTATTCATCTTTGCAATCTTTCAACTCTCAACACGGTAGTTGGCTTCTTAATAAAAAAAAAAATCTTGTGAATAAACACACATATAATAAGATAATCAAGGCCATTTTCCTGGTTGCTGTACTTGGTACTGAGATCATGACATTGACGCCAGCCTCTTAGGTGCTCAGGACAGACCATGGACCCTGCAAAGTGATGAAACAGGTACCCTGCGGTCTGCCAAGGCTTTTGACATGTGAAGTCCACTTTGTGCAGGTGGTCCTCCTCCCCGGAGCATCAAGCCCATCCTGGGTCCCAACCCAGTGCGGTTCGCAGATGCGGAGGCACGCCCCACACCTGCTTTTCCACTGGGTGGTAAAATGCTTGACTCAGGTAGATTATCAATCACAAGACAGCACCAAGGAAGCAGGGGCAGGACGGGGAGCATTTGGCTTAAGTAGCACGGAGGTCCCTGCCTTCAGATCTGAAAACCAGCAACCCACTTTGTTTATAATCTGCTTGGCAGATGTCTCTTATCTTTGACACCAGGAAATCATGCCTGTATATGCACAGTGAACAGCTTCAGATCTGAGTGTATTTTTAGAACAATGAGCCTGGAAAAGAAAAGCAGCAATGCCTGTCAAAAGATGGATAATAGGAAAGCTAACTACTTGGGTCTGGATTTGTCAACTATTAATCAAATGTCAAAAGGAAAAATATTAGGCGCGCCCTCATTTCCACGCTGGGTGCGATCCGAGGGGGAAACAGCTTTGCAGCCCAAGCTCAAACAAACTGCCCACAATATTTGAGGGGATGAGCTACTAATTTCAAGCTCAGCTGAACTAACGGATCACCTCTGTGGCTCCTGATTTGTTCAACTATAATAGGCCCACGTGTGGGTAAAGAGAGGAGCCGGGCTCCGACGGGGATGAAATGAATGAGCCCATGCCAGTCCGCGTTCGTCCAGGGTTTAAAGGCACCGGCGGGTTCTTTGATGGGCTGGGATCCTACTGCTAGAAAGAAAGCGGGGAAGTCAGCCAGTAAATGAACCTTGAAACCTGGTCCTGACTTCTCACGCAGAGGGTGGTAGGGGGAGGTGGCACAATTAACATGAAAAGATCATTCCGGGGTGAAAAACTCTCTTCGGAGTTCAGCGAAGATGAGGCAGACTTACAGGAAGACATGCCACACCCAGGTGCCCAGATGTTCATAGGATCCACACGCTGCATCTCCTACTCAGTGCGTTTATATACATCCCTCACCGGGGCGTGCACACACACACATACACCTCCAGAGCACAAGCCCGGTGAGGGCAGAGGCCTCCTCTCTCTTCAGCCTAGAACAGTGCCTGGCATGCTGCAGCTCCTCGGCTGGTCAGGAGAAGGAACAGCCCTGCGGACTGGCCTCCCTCACCGAGAAATGCAATTCATTACTACCACCCTTAGCTTACAGAGGAGGGAAACGAGACACAAGGGAATGAAGTCATTTGCTCAAGTCCCAAGAGCCAGTAAGGTCTGAACCTAGGTTCGTCCACCTCCACGGCTGGTGCCCTCTGCCCTCGTATACAATGGCTAGGCAGCGGAAGCTGGGACGGAGCCCCTCGGCCACCACCACGCTGAGCACCGCAGCATTCAGCACCCTCACAACCCAAAGGGGCACCGGCCAGTCACTACCTGCTGGTACCCTGCATCCCCGCCTGGGTCCTGGGGTTGGCAGGTGGAGGCAGGCCTGGGAGTGGAGACCAAGGGGCCTGAAAGCATTGCTCTTCCATCGAGACCTGTGGAGCATGAACTTCCATCTTTTTCAAAACAGGTACTGCCTCGTCTGTTCCCTTTAGCCCCAGGGTGGAAGGCTTATTGGATGATTTAAGATCTCCTTGCAAAAGACGGGGAGCTCACAGGCCGCTCAGAGATAGGCCCAAGGAGCGTGGTTTCAATGGAGTTGAGTTGAATCGAGCTGACAGCATTTACTGGCTTTAAGGAAAACACAGAAATTTGGGGTATGTGCTCTCATCTCAGATTCCTTTCATGTGTGAGAAGGAAGAGCTCCATAGTCAGAAAGGCACAGAAGTGTGGAGGCCCACTGCATGCTGGGAGAGATCTCAGAGGCGTCCAGGGCTACTCGGGAATTTCAATCAGTTGAGTGGGCCTCTGCCATGGTTGAGGCGGGGGCAAGGCTGACCTGTACTTTGTAAGGTAAAGCTTACCCTTAGAGACCCTGCCTGGTTTACAACTTGTGGAATGCTGACCCCTCCTCCCACACCCCAAATAGGATTTTCTCGTTTGTTATCCATTGAAGTTATTTAACTAGATGGACTCTGGGGGAGCTGGTATTTTTCTTGCACAGCCAGTAAACAGTGACACCTAGTGGTCACATACGGCGAGGTTCTACCCTACCCCTACCCCCCCAACCCCTCCCCCAAGTTGCAAGATTTATGCCCCTCCTTACAAGGCACATTCGCTAGATAAAAGCATTAAACTGGAATGGCATTTCTGTTCTTAGCATTTACGGCCTTGGTTATATCAACCACCCCCTGATCAATTTCCATTTCTAGAGTTTACAGCCTGGATGTAAAAGCCTGCCACAAAGGCTCTATTTAATATGACAAATTAAAAAAGCAAACACAGGCTTGGTCATTCTTTGGAGCCAGGAGAAGCTAACAGGAGGGAGGAAAAAGCCAGCAGTAATGCACACAAAGAGGAACTTTCGCAGAGCTGCTGAGTTTGTCTCCGTGCCAACGCCGGGGAGGCTGACCCTCAGTGGCTCTAGCCCCCACCTGCCGGACCCACAGACATGCGAAGGGGAGCAGAGCAGGCTGCCCCCAAAAGTGCCACTTTGGCATATGGACTGACTTGAGCGGGAGGCAATCAAGACCCAGCAGATTCAAGAAAAACTCTTACTTCCCCGTTAACTACCTGGAAGACTTTGAATAGGGGGCCTCACCCAGAAAGAGAGCTATTCCCAGAGAAACTCTGCATCTGAATGACCTATGTGTACGGCAGGCCAAACCTCTAATCACCAAGCCCCTGCTCTTCTTAGGTCCGGTGAATCACTCTCCCCCGCTGTGAAGCCCCAGGCCTCCAGGCCACTCACCAGCTCAGGGTGGCAAAGAAGCCTCAACTGCTGCACTTGACCTTGGGTCTCACGTTTTTTATAAGGTGCCCTTAGGTAGGAAATAAAAAGTGTGTTTTTCTCCCGTTAATCTGTCTTACGTCAATTATTAGGCCAACCAAAGAACCTAGAAGGGTACGATGGAAGGAAACTTCGTCCACCCTTCACACGGCTGCTCCCCCATCTCCTTCCAGAGCAGCCACTGGCCCTCACTGCCCCCTGGCCAGCCCTGTCACACAGAGGGGCCGTCCACCCCGCATCGGCAACTCACTAGCTCTGAGGAAGCCGGGTCATCTGTGGACAGCTCTGGCTCTCACTGCTTCTTCTGAACGCTTAGCTGAGGCTGGAGGCTGAACACTTGGCTGCAGGGCTCCCTCTTGGGCCCTGGCAACAAACACAACAGCCTTCCCTTCTCCCATGAGTGTGTGGCTGGTGTCGGGCCTGCTGCGTGCGGAATACACAGGGGCAGGAGTTGGGGGAGGGGCCCGGCGAGGAGATGCGGATGGTCTGAAGAGAGATCCTGTAAGTCAGGGAGACAGGTTTCCCTTCTGGAATGGATGTAGGGTGTGAGGGAAAGAGGAAAGTGAAGGACAAACAACCGCTGGAAGGTGTGGGCGCTCCCTGAGCCAGGGGACCCGGCGACAAGGGAGCAGAAGGCCACATCACGGGAAGTCACGGTGTGTTTCAGTACCCACCCCCCTCCCTCCCTTCCTTCAGCAACGAGGCTCACAAAGAGACCAGGTTTCCTATTGTCTCAGGCTTCTTCTCCCATTTACGGAGCTTATTAATTTCTGAATCAAGATGCCAAATCAGCTCCTGATCAAGGACAACGCTGGTTTTTTCCTTGACTTCAAAATAAGTTTGCAGATGATGTGTTTGTGAACCAATCAACCTTGCACTTCCCCCTCTCCCAGCCTTGCAAGAGGGAGGTCATCCGACTCAACCCCGAATGGAATGCGCTAGAGCAAACAAAGGCGCTGCAGTCAAGTGTTCTGGCTGCATTTTCCTCCTCCAGAGGCACCCTGAATACCAACTCAAGACTCGGCAAGGTCCAATTCCAGGTTTAATTGCCTTTAGCGGCATAAAAGAAAATTAGAAATGAAAAGATAACGAATGGCGAATATTAGCTTGTTTGATGGGTCTAAACTTGAAGGACGGTATGGGGTGGGTGGAGGAAAAGTAGAATGGGACAGAGAATGGGAAAGTCAGATCTCTGTGACTCCTGGCTGTCACAGGCACACAGAGAATTTACTTCAAGATGAATTCATTACCTTCTTGAGTTGTACCTGAAATCAGCACGAGAGCAGCTTCAGGAACACTGCCCGGGGGGAGGACTATTTTCACCCTAAGTTGGTTCTTGAAGGAACAAGCATGTCTGAGGATAAGAAGCTGGTTGGGATGCGCCCCTGTGCTCGAGAAACCATGACTGATTCTGGGCCTAGGGGAAGTGACAGGAAAGTGACAGAAAGAAAAAAGGGAACTGGGGAAATCAAGAGCAAAAAATTGCAAAGGACAATAAATCAATTCAAAGGGATATTTCCATCACTCCCAGGGAGTGCAAGGTTTATAAGGGAGCAAGTAGCTTCCTCATTTCACAGTCTGAGCGGCCTTGCAGGCCTTCAGGGAATGGGAGGACTCCTGCCCCAGAACGGAAGATCGGGGACTCACTTCTAGAAGCCTAAGAAGCGGGAGGGATTGTTGATTTGCTCTGGGACATGGGAGCTGCAGCGCCCAGGGCAGTACACAGGGCCAGGCCACGGAAGCTAACTTCTGTTCCGGGATGGCGGGTCCACTCTGGCCCCCTTGCCCCAGCTCTCCATCCAGCTGGGGCAAGGAGGCCACAGTGCATTTTTGGTCTCAAGTCTGGGGAATGCTGCTGTGCTCAGAGTTTTAGCTTCTGAGAAAAATCCTTTGGGGCTCAAGGAACCAGACAAAGCTTCTCCCGTTAGTGGTGGCATAGCTGCTCGAGAATAAGTAAAACTCTTGGAAATTACGATCACCTAATTTCGAGGTTGGAAAAGGCCCTTTAGACCATTAGTCCAGCGATATCTTTATGTTTCTCGGTTCACAGACGCCTACTATAATCAGATGAATACTGTCAACTCTACCCAAAAAAAGGAATGTTTAAGTGTCTGCTTGTACACACCCCATTTTGTGTACGACGTGCAAGGGGTTAGAACACCTGACGTCCACTGAGACGCTCTGGGGAGTCAAGGGGTGCCGGATCAGTAACCCAATGCTTATGTTTTGCAGATGAAGGAGCTGTGGTCCGGACAGGTGCCCGGGTCACCCAGTCACTACAATAGGGCCTAGAACCAGATCTCTCTCCTCCCAGGAGAAGTGCTTTGTCCCCTTCGGCACGCCATCTTTCTGCTTTTTGACCCCTTGGAATTGCTGCTGACACTGCAGCAGAGGAAAAGGTTACTTGCAAAGAGAAACACGTCTAGTAAAAATACCATCTCTAGAGTTGGCCCAGTTAAAGAAACCATCTTAACCTGGCAAGAAGAGTGAGGAGAGAAAAGAGCAGAGATGCCTCGACTCTGCTCGCCATTAGCAAATCATCTATAATTTAGAGCAAACGTAAAGAGATGCGGGTGATCAAGCAGACGTACCTCCTGGCAGCCTCTTGTAATTTCACGGGCTGTTTGGCGCTGAGGTAAATCAAGCAGGCATCAGCCACTTTATTCAGGTCACCCTCACCTGCGGAGGGGAAAAACAAAACAAGCATCGGGCCTCAGACTTCATCTGGGACAAGCAGGAAGCAACCGCTGTCTGGTGAACCTGGAACGGCGAGGCGGGAGGCCCCGGACTCTTGACTCCATCCCGCAAGTCAGAAAAGCACATTAAGATAGGTGGGAAAACGAGGCCAAAGTAAGACTGAAGGTTGTACCCACGAAGGGAGAGGAGGGAGCACGGCTGGGCGCCGGGCGCCACAGCAGTGGCAAGATCGCGCGCAGGCTGTGTCCCCCCCAGGGGAGGGTGGCCGGTACCTACCGAGGTCCAGTCTCTCGCAGAGGGGGCCCAGGCCCTGCAGGACGGCCAGCTGTAGCTTGCAGGCCAGCGTGTGCGCGTACACCGGTCCGGCCCGGGCGCTGACGGGAGCCTGGGTGACTAAGGAGCCAGCCAGCTGGGGCAGGATGTCTTTGCAGAAGCGGCTCCTCAGAAAGTCGCCACACTTGCCTCCCAGGGTACGCAAGACCTGCAGAAACAGCCCCGGGTCTGGTGACTGCACATGGCCAAGGCAGCACAGAGCTAAGGAATGTCTGGTAATTCAATTTCTTCTTGGGGGGGGGGAGGGGAATAGAATTATTGTTGCTAATTCCTTGCCCATGGTTTGTGATTCTGACAGTTATGAATTCGGAGGTCTCTGCTCCCAAGGCATGGCTGCTTCTATCCATAAATACAGATTACACGGGGAATAATTCAAAGGAATCTTGGGTTGGATGAATAATATGATTAATACCTTGATTTTCCTCCCTTTTTTGGTTAAAAAAAAAAAGAGCTTAAAGCAGTGCACATAGATCATCTCTTGACTCTTCCTAACATCCCTTGAGGGAAGACTTGTGCTTTGAACTCCAGCTAGCTGAACAAACACAGTGAGGCCCAGCTGCTGCTGTGCGAAGGCCCCGGGAGGGCAGCCCTGGCCGTGGCCCCTCAACTGAGTCCGGGCACGGACCCGGCGCTCAGGGCCCCGTCGGAGCCCTTCCTGTCCTACCGCACCGTCTCCTATGTACGTCACCCTCGTCCCATCTTCCACCACGGGCGGTTTCTTTGCATGTCTCATTTTAAACTTTCTCTAGCAGAACATATTGAAATGTTTTGCCCCGCTGCACAAGGCTGAATATACAGGATAAAAGGAATTTCTTTAAAAATTGGTAAGCAAGGCATAACCAGCACAGAGAGTGTTTGCCGACTTTGCAGAGAATGGGGCCTTCCTGCAGGGCCCTCAGCTGGCCTGCACAAGGCCTTCCAGGCCTCAGATATCACCAGGGTGTCTGGGGTGGAAAAGCAGCCTCAGTTACAGTGCACACATCTTTCTATTTCTTCCTTTTTCTACGCCTGCTGTCATCAGATTACCTATTAATTTCCATAAAGGAAGGCAGCACATCTGAATAAGATTTAGCAAACCCCCCTCCTTCTCCCCTTCCCCCAGCCTCCCTCGTCCTCCTTCTGTGTGTGTGTGATTTTGTATATTTTGCTTTAGAAAAAAACATTAACAATTTTATATGTTTTAAACATAAGCTCCTATTTTGGTCCAGTATATGCTGAAGAATGTTACAGAAAACCAAGATACTTTTGCCAAGTATACCGGTTGCATTCCTGGCTTCATTTTATGTCCCTACACATCTTTTTGCTTTGCTTCATCTTGCTCGCCTGCTCCTAATTTATGTTAGCTTGCCCTGAGAAATATATCTCTGTAGGTTGTCTTAAGTGCTTTTCAGAATAAGGAAGAATATAAATAAATAAGCCAAAATACATGTGCTGATATAAGCCAAACTAAGTCGGGGAGAGTAATACATGACATATATCTACGACTTTTAACTTTTCAAAGCATTTCACCAAATAGTCCCATTTTAGCCTTGATAACAATACTATGAGTAAGGTGGAACACAGGCTCCTAAGGCCAACTTGAAAATGGGTGAACATGGGCTTTGCCCAGAGTCACTTGGACGTGCAGACGATGCCCACTGCTAGAACCTAGGCCCCTTCACCTTGACTCCTGTGCAGTGCGAAGAACCTGGGCACAAACTCACAGATTTGGGTTGTGTCACTTACCAGCTGTGTGATCTTGAGAAAAATCCCTGAACTTCTCTGAGCTTATTTCCTCCTCTGTCAAAAATGGGGAGAACAGTAGCTACCTTGCAAAGCTGTTGTGAGGAGATGAGTTCACGTGGGAGGAAGTGCCAAGCACACACGGGTGCTCGATAATCCTGGCAGTCCTTTTCATGTGCTAGTTCCTTCTGCTCCTAACTCAAGAGGAGACTAACTGACTTTTACTTTCTTCTTTGTGCCTTTCTTATTCTGCTCTGCTTTCTTCAAGGCCCAGCTAAAACGAGCAGGAATCCCCAAAGACACGGCCGAGCTGTGCCGGTGGCCCCCACCCGTGTGGCTGAGCCCGGTGCGGCACCAGCACGGTACCTTGAAGGCCCTGAGCACCACCAAAGGGTCGTCATTGGTGAGTCGGCGCACAAGTGAGGGCCAGGCCCGATGAGCCAAGGGAAGGAGCTGGTTCTTGTGGGACTGCAGCACAACCACGCACAAATCCAGCACATCCAAGACCTGAAAGGAGAGAGGATGTGATTTCAGCAGAGCAGGAGTTAGTGACGGGAAGCGTGGAAGAGTGTTCCTGGAAGTTTCTGGAGGTGGAGACGGCAGCAAGGAAGAGCCCAAGGAGGGCGCAGGCTCGAAGGGCTTAGGGAACTAAGGCAGGGCCGCGTGCAGTGCGACACAGGAGGGGTAAGAGGGGCCCGACCGTGAAGGTGTCAAGTTAGAATTTTTTAGTTCGTACTAAGTGCAGTGGGGAGCCATCAGAATGGTTTAAGCAGGAAAGTGTCATGATACAATTCATGTTTGAAAAAGGTCATTCTGGCTGCTGAGCACGGGGGGAGGGGGGGTTTCCGGCAGGAGAGAGATGCGAGCAGGCCCCTCAGGAAGCCAGCACGTGCCTGCAGTAGAGGACAGGGACGCAGCCACAGGGTGGTGGCAGAGGAGTGAAGGGGTCTGAGGTCTGTCCTGGAGGTGCGTATGTACTGAACGTGTATATGAGGTGTGTAGACGCTGACAGTCCCCGATATCGGGGCAATAAAGAGAGGTATCCACAGGGGCTGCCCGGAGTCAGGCTTAGCCACTGAAAGGATGCGGGCGCCGCTGGCTGAGACAGGAGCGAGGGAGGGGAGGACGCGGAGAGGCTAGGTGAGGTCATGTTCTCTCTCTCCTACATGGAGAAGCCAAGTAGGCAGCCGAGGTCCACCTCAGAAGAAAGGTTCAGGGTGGCTTAGACGTAAACTGGATGGTTTACCCTCCCGAGAATACGTGTCCTGATCTGCAGCTCAGAGAGAGACCGCTGGCCTGCCTCAGTATCCCCGGCAGGGGTCACAACGATGACCGGTGTGGCCTTTCCTCCCTGAGATGGGCTGGCCTTCACAGAGCAGGAGAGGGTGCACGGCTGAGTCAGAGGGACCAAGGTCTGCTAACCGAGCAGTAAACTCCGCTGGATGTTGGCTACGTGCCGGTCACCCTGAGACCAGAACAGCAACAAAGCACAAAAGGGGCTGGCTCCTTCTCGGCCTTTAAGTCTTGGGTCCAATATCACCACCTCGGGAGAGGCCTTCCCCGACGACCTGGCTGAAGCCAGAGCATAAGCTCAGTCTTCTCCGACACGGTTGGTACAGAGTAGGCTCCTAATGCGCATTCACGGATGGGGGAATTACTGTTTTCTATCCTGGAACCTGCTTGTTCTCTTCAGAGATCTCTTTGCCTTCTCGGTGTGTATTTCCCCATGAGAGACAGGAAGTTCCATGAAAACGGGTGCCTGCTTCACTTCCTCTGCACACCCTCTGCCTGACCTGCAGCGGCCCGCAGCAACAAGCACTGGGCGAGGGAATGAACGAATGTGTGTGCGCCATGGCTGATGCTAAGTGTTTCATATTTGTAACCAACAACCCAGTGAGGCAGGTACCATCGCATCCATTTTACGGGAGAAGCAGAGGCTTAAACAGGTGAAGTAACTTGCTCAAGGTCACAGAGGCAGAGCCAGGATGTGAACTCAGGTATGTAAGTCTGACTCCAAAGTTGGTGATCTCGGTAACTATGGTGGGGACACAGCCGTGCTACGAGAGCCTCCATGAAAGGGAAGAGCCGAGGCTAATGTATGACCCAGACACCTACAATCAAGCCTCGCATACAGCTGGCACTCAAAGCGTACTTGCTGAATGGAACAAGAGATGAACGCTAAGAAGCGTCTCTGGGGAAATGAAACAAGTTCCACAAAGCACAGACCCTGGGATCTGAGATGATCTCGGATTGGGGTTTCTCAGCCCAGCACCCCGAGCAGGGCAGCATGCTCTCGCCGCTAACAGTAACTCCCCGAGGTAGCTGTGTTTCTCACACCTGCTCGGGGGTGGGAAGGACCAGGCCCCTCCCTGTGAGAGCTTCTCCCAGGTGATTCTGAAGGCCCTGTCCCCACGCCCAGTCGCCCCACTGTCCAGTTTCACTATCGCAGTTTAAGTCCCTGCTGACAGGGATGCTGCTTGGGAAAGTGCTGGCAAACGAGGAAGTACAATTAAGAAATGTGGGTGTTTTTCCAGGGATGAATATGGAAACAGACACAGAGTTGGGGCCACAGTCAGGCTTGGAAGAATGACCGCTTCTAAGGATTAAAATCTGCCTCCCACATTAAGTCACTTCAGAAAATAATATCCTTTCCAAAGCATAGGACCTTTTTTCCCTTGGAGAGTCAACAGATGTCCAAAACCTTGTGGTGTTTTAATTCCACAAAGGGGGCTTGGCTCCCTTTTGGCATCTGAGCTGATACGGAAGGCCGCAAGGCTGTCGTCCCACAGATAAATTTTTCCTGAAGCCTTCCCTCGGCTACCACACGTGGACTAGGAGATAAGGGCAGCCTCTTGCTCATCTGTGCCGTCCCTGGCAGCCAGAGCGACCCAGGGTCCCGCTGCCGTGCAAGCGCGGGGAGAGGGCTGCACACTGACCTTCAAGCGGATGGCCAGGTTCTTATCGGACAGCAGGTGGATGCAGCGTTCCATCACATCTGTGGCTATCTGGACCTGCACGGGCGGCGGGGGCTCCACATCAGGACCAGGGTCACTCTCGTCTACCTTCGGAGGCTCTGACTGCTCCTCTGGGAAAAAAAGCATAACTGGGGACAGTGTTTCATGAGAGATGCCCCACTTTGACGTGCTCTCCCAACCTCGGACGCAGGAACATTTACAAGGAGCTGATCCTTAAGGAAACCACATAAAATTTGGGTCAAGCTATGAGTCAAGATATTCACCAGAGCATTAACTATAACAGCTAAAAACTGGGGGTAGGGGGTGGGGAGAACCCCTCCATGGCCACTAGAGGGGGAATAATTATATAAGCCATGCTACATCCATACAATGACGTATCATGAGGGCCCCCAAATTTGTGTTTACTGAGGGCTTTAACAACAAGGGCAAATGTTTATGAAAGAACATTGTGTTAAAAAGAGAAAAGCAGTATATAAAATTGCATACACAGTGGGAGCACTATTATGTAAACTTCTCGCATAGCAGGAAGGACCATGAAATACTAACGGAAATGGGGTCATGAGATCATATAGGATTTTGATTTTTTTTTCCTATGCCTTCTGTCATTTCTAAATTTCCATTAATAAATATTTCAAATAAAAACGTAAGAGGGCAACATTTTAATTTGGAGCCCTGAGACTGGGCAGCTCCCTGGCTAGCCTCTGCTCTGACCTTTACCCTTTCTTTCTTCTTGGTTCATTCTTTGACTAAGAGGCTCCTGTGTCTCCTTCACCAGCCTGTGGGATCTTTCTATGGCCAAGATCAGGCCTTACTGATGTCTGCATGAGAGATCCCAGCGGGGCAGCCTGGCGCAATACCTGGGGAGGAGGTTTGGTCAAAAGAGGTCAGTTCAAGTCCTGCCTGCACACCTATGAGTGACACTCTCATCCTACATTACTTCATCTGGAAAAAAGGTACAAAGCAGGCACACCTCATTTGCTTGTTGAGAGTTAAACAAGACGAATGTCACCAGCTATTAGCATTCTTTCACTGCCTAGAGTGCTGTGTTGCACACGATAGGCCTAAGTTTAGAAATTAAAACAACAATGAAAAGACCTGAGAATTGCATGGAACTCAGGCCAAAATCCCTACCCTGAAAAATTTTCCTCTATGTACTTACAGCCCCCAGCTCCGTAGCCCCTCCACCAGGCCCCATTACTAGCTGTGCTCATTTCCACTGAGCTGAACGTTGTTCCCTTCACTTTTTTCCATTTCTGTTTCCTCTGCTGGAAAAAACAGAATCTTATAGCAGAGGCCACACCTGTCTCTACCAGATGCTGAAAAGATAAATGAAAATGCATTTGTAGAATGCTTGGATCTCTTGGAGGAAGGGACCTCAGATACACAAGGTGCTTTCGTTGTGGCTAAAACAAAAAACACATGTCAAACCAATATCAAGCCAAACATTGTTTATAATGCCAAGTCTGTGGTGTGTACTTGATGAATGATAATTATAAGAATGATAAGGCTGTGCTTTTCTTCCCAGAGGAGGATTTGTTGTTTGAAATTCACCTAATGCACAATGTTATTTGAGGGATGTGGATTTTTCTGTTACTGGGAGAAAGGTTGATTCATTCAGTCTGCTCCTAGCCAACATCAACTAGAACCAGAAGATCCTAATCGTGAAAGAATGGATTCACAGACAATACTAGAATTTCAAACAAGAATGGCAAATCCGGATTACGAGGGATCATGATGCCTCCCCTGCCTCTGGGTTTCCGGGTTTTGGTGTGGGGTGCAGGTCAGGAGAAGAAAGATTGGGTTGGCTTAAGAAATAAAACTGAGAAGAAAAGGCCTGATATTAGACTTCTGATCAGAAAACTGTCCTCGGGGAGGGCAACGACTCCGTTCCACATACATCATTCCCCGGGCCATGTGATAATTCCCTGACACACCAAAGGAACTGGCAGTAGTTAGTTGCATCGAACGACTATTTCCTATCATCCCGGAAGTACTGGTTTCAGTTCACCAGAGCCTCAGAGTGGAGACCACCGAAAAAGAGAAAGAATCCTGCTCAATTCCAACCTAACAAACCAATTTGGGACTCAGTTCGATTTAGGATAGTTCTGAGACCACCAAGCTCATTATGACTTGGCATTTTATATTTGCAGAGGAGATTCTAACAATTTATTAATCCTTCCGTGACCTGAAGCTCCAGATTGAGCTTGTGAATAAAACAACAGGCCGGAGCTTCGACTAGCCTGAACTCCCTTCTCCTTTATCATATAAATAGGTAAGAAAAACATTGAAATCTCCTCCCACCAATAAATAAATGGACAAAGCATATGAACAGATAGCGAGCACAAGAAAAAAACTGTCAGGAAAGGAACATATAGGAAAACGTTCGACCTTGCCTGTAATCAAAGAAATGCGAAGTCAAATATCGAGAACCATTTTTCACCTATTAATTTAGCAAGAGGTGAAACTCTTAATGGCCAGTGTCGGCAAGCTTGTGGTACAACCAGTGTTAATCCCACGCTGCTGAAGGGAAGGTGTAAATTGACACAACCTTTCTGGAAGGCAATTTGGCAAGCATAAAATAATGTTCATATCCTTGACCCAGAAATCCCACTTCTGGGATTTATAAAGAAATATGCAAAAAAAATGGAAAAGGTCACATGCACAGAATCATCCACTGCCGCACTGTTTATTAGAGTGAAAAGCTAGAAGCAACTCGAACTTCCCGCAGGGGAATAAGTACTTAGTAGCAGCTATTAAAACATTAATTATGAAAACTCTATAGCAACGTGGAGTGTTGCTGATTATATAACTAAGTGCAAAAAGGGCATAATGCATTTAAACTGTGGCTGGGACCATATATCAATAGGTCTGCAACTAAAAAGAAGGGGATAAGATGGCACAAAAAATGAGGATGCTTCTGTTGAGCATGGTGGGGTTAGGAGTGACTTTTCTGATTTCCAAACTTTCTGTAATGAGGTCTCATTCTTACAATAATCTGCTTCAAAAACAAAAAACTGGCTAAGCCAAAATAAACAGTTACCTTCTTCATTATCAAAATCTGAGACGTTTCCATCTGCCACATCCTTTTCTTTGAGGTAGTTCAGCAAAAATTGTTCAATGTCTTCTGCTGTGGTGGTATTCTCAAGTCCTTTCTCAGGTGCTGCTGGTCTTTGGCTCAAATGACTTCCCTCCTTCCCTGCACTCTGCTCTTGGGGTTGCCCGAGATCACCTGTGTCTGGGAACCACTGGGCTGGAAATAAAGTGTTACAATGATCACCACGGTCATTCCCAACAGGCATTAGTACTCTAGAAGCAGAATAAGCTCTTTGCCATGGCCTGTGTGGCCCCACACGATCCAATCCCTCCATCTGTCTCTCCAACCTCATCTTCCAACTACTCCCAGTTGCCCGTGGACTGAGCATCTTCCCATTCCTCCAATGTGGCAGGTATTTTCCAACCCCAGAATGTTTTGCATATGCTGTTCTTGCTGTCTGGAGTACTTTCCCTATGATGTCATGTCTGGCTAATTCCCATTCACCTTTCGTGTCTCAATACACATAGAACTTGCCTAGGAAAGCCATCCCTTGACTTCCCAATCCAGTATAGGTCCCTAAAGGCTCTCTTATTTAGTACTATCTTCTTTCCTTTCTTATCAACTCATCATGATTTGTAATTACATTTATCTTGAGTGTACTGTTTTAGTGTCTGAATCTCCCACCAGACTCTATGCTCCACTGATTGCCACTGGAATCCAACATGCCCAGCATGGAGTGGGTGCTCAAAATATATGCTGAATGAGAAAATGTGCAAGAGAATACATACAAGTGACAAAATTCTGAGTACGGGATGCACTCCTCATTAGCAGAAGACAAGCTCTATAGTCTTGGAATAGACACAGCCCCTCACATCTGTATTTCTGATAGAAAAGGCCCGCATATTCTCTCCAAAGCTTTTCCTTTTTCAGGATGCTCCAATACTTCTGATATGTCACCACAGAATAAGGCTTAAACATCATGGAACCAGTCAGTGGTTTTCAAACTGTGCCTTGAGGAGCCCTAAGGGTTCTGCAGGAATGTCTTGGGGGCCACAATAGGGAGGGCCCCAAGAGACAGCATGCTAGAGGGGGCGGGCCCGGGGCGTCTAACTCCTCTCTAACCCAGCAGCTCTGACTGCAACTATTTTTGTATACTGGGTTTCCCCTGGGGCTTCGTTTCAAAAAAGGCTCTAAACACTTAAAGAAACAACAACGACAACAACAAAACCCCCAGAAACCCCCAGTGTGAATTTTCACCCTTTTACAGACAGCAGGAAAAATGCCTCCAATAACCTTTAGCACCTGCTAATCTCGTTTCTGTCCAGGAGCGTGTGCACAGAGCCAGAGCGACAGCAGATGGGACATGCCAGGACCAGGCAAATGGGAACCACAGAGAGCAAATGCTGGGTGCGAGCCTTCACTCCAGAACCCAGAGGCTCTACGTATAGGGGACCACTTATGCCATTTCCTCAATGCCCCCTCACCGCACGTAAGTCAGGCCCTAGTAGACTCCAAGTGATTGCATTCCCGGGGAGTTAAAATCAGGACTTAGCATTTACAATGCTCAAAGTAGATATGCTGCAAAGATTTCTACATTCAGGCTGGTACTAGACACTCGAGTCTTTGCTTACAAATGGCTTTTAAATATATGAAAAGCAGCTCAGCCTCACTCTTAAGGTAAATTAAACTATAATAAGGTGCTGTTTTTCTCCTATTGGATAAACAAGGATAAGCAAAAAGCTCGGGAATGTAGTTGAGATGAGGGTGTGGCAAAATCAGCGCTCTGCCACACTGCCAGTAGGAGTTTAAATGGGCGCAACCTCTTTGGAGAGCAGTTTCAAACTCTCCATCCAAAACTGAAATGTGGGGTGCCCGGCTGGCTCACTCAGCAGAGCACGTAACTTTTGATCTCGGGGTTGAGTTCGAGCCCCACACTGGGTATAGAGATTACAAGAAAAACAAAAAAACAAAACCAAAAAAACAGATTAAATGTACTATCCTCTAAGCCAGTACTCCTCCCTAGGAATTTACTCTATTGATATACTCAGACATGTTCAAAATGACCTATAAAGATATTCACTGCAGTATTTTTTTTTTCTTGTGGTGGTGGCAAAAGAATGGAAATAACCAAAATCTCCACCCAGAAAGGACCATTTAAGCAAATTGTGCGCAGCCGCACAACAGAATCCTGGGCAGCCCTGAAAACCCGGGGGCAGCCGTCCACGTGTGGCCATGGCACAGCCTCTCAGTGCTGAGGCACGTGGCACGGACTCTTCCTTCCTTTCAAAGCTACCCTGTTCTCGTTGCTGCGAGTCCTCGGTGACTGGCGGGTAGTGCTCGGCAGGAACCGCGCGGATGCTGGGTCCTCTGAAGACTTTCTAGAGCGTCTCTGAGACCACACTTCCATTCCCGTCTTAAAAGAGTGGCCATCAGTCAGGTCAAGATCTCAGGGTTGTGAGCTCGAGCCCCGCATCTGCAGGCAGTCTGCTTGAGATTCTCTCTCCCTCTCCCTCAGCGCCCCCCTTCTCTCTCTCCCTCAAAATAAAATAAAAAATAAGAGAGCGGCCATCAGTTAGACAGCTTGAAGACAAACAGAAATGGCAGTGCACAGTGATTCACGCGCCACTGACCAACTCTCCCTCAGCACTGCTCGCCAATCCAAATGCAAGTATATTTGGGGTGAAGTCAACACTTTCAGGAAAGCCGTCCCCCATCTTGCTTCTTTCCCTAGGATGCCCTTGAGTCAATGTTAACCGTCTTCCTTTTTCTCTCTACAGTGGAGACCCTTCCTCTTCTGCTTCAATTAAAAAAATAAAATAAAATAAAGCGCCACACAGGGTTTCTCCTTTCGGGGTGACCAAAGACATCAGCAACCTGAGACAATTCAATTTTCAAGGCCCCAACTGAGCTATCTCCTGAGAGGATACATTTAACAGGCCTTTTCTCAATATAGTTTTAAAATCTCAAACTGACACGTAGTCTAGTTCCCCAAAGCACTAGAGGTAGAAGTCTGGGCTAGCTTCGGACCACGGAAGCCAACGGCCAGTCTCAGCAGTGCTGCCGCGAGGGCAGGGGCCCGGTCCTTCTTGGTCACTGCTGACATCCCAGCGACTAGTCCAGTCCAGGGACTTCCGAGTGCTTGCAAAATAAAATCCAAACTCCTCCCACGGTCTACAAGGCCTCGCGGGGTTTATCCTCGCCTCGTCTGCCAGCTTTCTCTCGTATCACTCTCTCCATAATGGCCTCTCTCCCAGGCTCTGAAGTCCTTTCTTCCCTCCACATCTTTGCACCTGTTTCTTTGGCCTGAAGGTTCTTAAAACACATAGAAAGCATAGGACAGCTCCACACGTACCGAAGGGCCCTTCTCAGCCTTTAGGTCTCAGCTCTACCGTTGCTTCCTCAGAGAAGCCCTCCCTGACCACTCTACTTAAAGTATCCTAGTCCTGTTCCTCTTGCATGAGGTTGTCTATTTTCTTAATAGTGCTTATTAGACTCTGAAATGAACTTGTTTAATGATTTACTTGTCATCTCTTTTGCACGAGCAAGAAAACTGCATGAGTTTATTCATCTTGCTCACTGCCATATCCAGGTGACTAAGCACAGTGTCTGACACATGGCAACGACTCTTTATGAAATGAATGAATAAAAGAACATTTAGATGGCATGCGAATGTTCATGAATGAATGAATGAACACTGGAAATGGTTTGAGGTACAGGGCAGATGACGGTCTCTGTTCCAGCCACCCTCCTTGCTGTGACAAACTTTCTTACGTGATCTTGGTTTTCTTGACCGACTAAATGAAGTCAGTGACATTTCCACCTACCACGGACGCTACTAGTACTGAGATAAATACTAGAGATACGGTCTTTAGATAAATGGGACTCAACTATAGAGCTCGTTATTTTTCTTACTCCAAGACTGACTATCTAATTGAGAGATTCTTTTTCTTATTGTCCAAAACTTTGCCATTTTAATGGTTATCAACACCTCCCAACAGACACCCAACAGGATCAAAAGGAAGGAGAGAAACTCAAACTACTTCATACAATTAAAAGGTTAAAAGAAGGCTTCTAGACCTCTGTCCAGTATGGTAGTCACTAGCTACATGTGGCTATTTAAGTTAAAATAAAGAATTCAGTCCCTCGGCTATACTAGCCATGTGTACCTAGTGGCTACTGTAATGTACAGAACATATATAGAATATTTCCATCATCACAGAAAGTTCTAGTGGACAGTAATGCTCTAGCTCATCTGCGGACTGAGTAATTCCTGTTATTCCTGTTCTCCATGGGCACAGAGAATGCAAACCCCGCGTATTGTCAGAAGCAGTTTGGTATACTGAAAAGAACAAGACTGTCATAATTCCTGACTTTACTCCTTATTACCTGTGTGACCCTGGCTAAGTCGATCTCACTGTGCCTTAGTTCTTCTTTTCTGTAAAATAAAAATGATGTTTACATTTAGTCTGCAGGGTTTATGTCCCTGACACAGAGAAGGAACTCAATATATGGCAGAGGTTATTAAAAGTGTGTGTGTACACACACACACACACACACACACACACACACACACACACACACAAACAGTGGAACTCTGGTATAACATGTAGGACTGGACCGGCAACTATTCAAATAATGTCCTCCGTAGCATAACCACACACAAACAAAAAAGAAGATTAGGCAAACACGGATACTAGGCCTTCCCCCAGATTAGCATTAAAAAGGGCTCTCACTGTACCTAATGCTGCCAGCAAGGCATGCAGGACACGGACAAAGGAAGTAGCTCTTTTATCATAAAATTGGTCCAGAGTGGCCAACACATCCTGAACCACATCCGCCACCAAAGGAAGCAGGCTGGCATCTGAGTTCCATAGCATGACTTCCAAGACCTTTGGGGTATGAGGGTGCAGAGACAGATGCCGCAGATTTAAAGAGATCCCATTCACCAAATAGTCCGAATTTTGACTGATCAGGTGCTGCGGAGAGTCGTAGCCACAAGCGTGGCAAATGTCCATCATGGCGCCGGTAGCTGCCTGACTAATGAGCAGGGTTTGGTCCCCCGCCTTCTCCAGCACTGGATAGAGGGCTGACATCAAGAGCAAACGGAAGTCTTTTCCTAGTGCATACGCAAAGCGGCCGATCCCTTCCAATTGGATGCATATCTGCCAGATGTTGCTGTTCATGGAGCAGATAGTGGGACCTGGCTTTGAGAAGGCTGGAAAAGATGTGACTTGGCAGGTGTGTGCACCAGATGTGATGGCCTGGAGGCCTGACTGCTTCATTGTTAGCTCCTCGCCCACTTCCTCAGATTCGATACAAGTGATCAAATACCAGTTCTCTTGGCTTGTGTATTCTTCAAGTATAGCTGTCACGATCTCTCTCAGTTCCTCTGGGCTTGTTTTAATATGGTTTTCATGAAGATTCTCCACCTCCAGCCCAGCAGCCCCCACAACCAGCTCATTCAGGATCATGGCGGCTTGCTTCCGGTAAACCACAGACTCACGGTAGAGCTCCATAAAGTGATCTACGAGCAAATAGAGGTCCCCATAAAAACCGAGAAGCTGACACAGCTGCTGCAAGAGCAGGAAAAGCCTCTCGTCAGAGAAGAAGCGGAAGCGTCTCCTCTGCATCGGGCTCCATGGCTGCGGAGCCTCGCTCTCCGGAGAAGCGCTCAGATGACCAGAAGGCCAGCGCCGCTCTTCGACGACCTTGATGTCGGTCACATCTAATTCTAGCACTTGGATGAGTGCTTTGGAAAGGCGCTGAAGATGGGCCACCGAGTGGAGGACAAAGTCCACTTTGGGGCCCAAGAGTTTCAGATAACCGAGTAACAGGGAGAGAGTAGAGAATCTGCCCTGATCGTCCTGGGAGTTCATGAGGCGGGGAAGAGATGTGGCGAGGGAATGGAGGTTTTCTGACAAGACGTCGGCAAAGGCTCTGTTGCCCACCACTATTTTCTGATCCGCAAAATGTCTCAGAACTTTACTGCACTGGGCTTGGACTTCAGGACTCTCATCGTTTACTAGACCCACCAAAACCTTCAGAAGGGGTCCAGCCGATCCGACCAGGGACTGACTACACTTCAAAAGAAGGGCCTCGACGAGTTCTATCAGTGCCAGCCTCACCTTCCAGTGTGGGTGGACTGAAACACACTCAGTTATCTTTTTAATAAGGACAGTCAGTTTGTCGCTGGTGTTTTTTACCCACTTGGCTTCCCTGTGAACCATCAGCTCTGCGACTCTGTGCTCCACTGAGGCAGGCTTTGGTTGGACGTCTGAGGTCCTTTCGAGCTGCTCGTCAGCCATAATGAAACTCACTGTCTTGTAAAAGATCTTTAGGGAAGACACGACAATGCTGTGCCCTTGTTTAAAGTCTCCCGTGATCACCCTGGTCAGTGCCATTGAGATTCCAGGTAAAAAAGAAGCAAACAAATCCCCTAGCTGCTTTTGCTCAAGCTCATTCAAGGACCTCGGATGGTCTCGACAATCGCACTGAAAGAGTAGAACCTGCAAACATTCTAAGGCAGCAATTTTAATTTGCTTTGATTTCTCCTGTTCTGCAAGGTCCAACAGTAAAGATATGGCAAATCCTAAACGAGGCAGGATGGAGGGCTCGTAAAAAGCCAAAATGATGTCCCCATAAGCCGAGTGCATCAACGTGCTGAGGCCCCGGATCACGGCCAGTTTCAACTCCTCGGACACGGCTGCAGGTTTTTGGGAGTTGGGCGAATACAGACAAGCAGAGAGTTCCGAAAAGAGCTCCTGGAGCAGTTCCTGTTCCTTCACACAGGTCGAAGAGAGGACAAACGTGAGGCATTCCACCACACTCTGGGTCAAGCGCTCTCTCCTGGGGCCTGGCATCTTCAGTGTAAACCGCAGCGGGAAGAGGACGTACTGCTGGAGCTCCTGAAGGGCGGAGTCGCTCACGGCCTGTAATCGTGCCCGCAGGTGCTCCACTGTCTCCACCGTCTGCGTCTTTGTGAGCTGAACGCAGACGGGGCGCAAGGCACCGAAGGCCTCCTCAGGAGTATCGAAAACAGCCATTGCGCAGCAGCCTTCTTCTCACTGAGGAAGCATCCTGCAGGCGGGAGGAAGAACGCTTTTCAGTGAAGGTCAAGCTCAAAGCAAATACGAAGGGAACTTGCTTTCATTCAATCAACACTTAGTGGAGCCTATGTGCCAGGCCCTGCACAAAGCGCTAGGGGAGCAACAGACCTGAAGAGAGGTGGCTGGCTGCTCTTCTTGGGGGACCCTGGTCCAGTGAGGGAAGCAGCCAGACAGTTACGACACAGGCTGCTAAGAACTGGGACGGGCCTGTGCTCCCGGTCCTGGGTGAGTGTGGGAGACCCGTGCGTCAGAAGTCTGCGAAAGCCAGGGTAAGGGTCACAGGAAGAATATGCTTGAGCCAGACTTGAGGGAGGAATAATAGGAATCTGTGGGCTACGCTAACGAGTTTGGATCTTAACCTGTGGTAGGAATGGAGAGCCACTGAAGGCTTTATCTTTTTCTTTTTTTATTTAAAGATTTTATTTATGAGAGAGAAAGAGAGAGCGTGCGCATGTGCACGCAAGGGGGGGGGAGCAGCAGAGGCACGGGGGCAAAGCAGACTCCCCACTGAGCAGGGAGCCCGATGTGGGGCTCGATACCAGGACCCTGGGATCATGACCTGAGCTAAAGGCAGACTTTTAACCTACTGAGCCACCCAGGCGCTCCAGTTTTATCGTTTTCAAGTTGAGGTATAACGTTCATAGAGTAAAATGCACTAGTCTTAATGTACAGCTCGGTGGATTTTTGTGATGTAAAGATCCATATAACCACCACCCAAAACAAGACAGAATATTTCCAGCACCCTAGAAGGCTCCCTCAAGCCCTTTGACAGTTGATTCCTATTTCCCCGGCCCAGTGGTAACCTCTATTCTGACTTCTATCACCACGGATTCATTCTGTCTGTTCTTGTCATGGAGAGGCTTTAAGCAGAAGTTATAGGATCAACTTTATGCACTGAGAAGACCCCCTGGCAGCCAGCGATATGGGAGAAGTCAGAGCCGGATGAGACCAAGAGCAGAACGAAACAGGAGGGAGTGGCCAGAGAAAGGGGAAAACCGGGAGCGCACACCATCACAGAAATCATGGGTGAAGACGGAAACCAGCAGGATGGAAAGATGGACAGCAGGCAGGCCGTGAAAGGAGATAGGTTTATAGGTGAGCGAAGGAACTGAGCAACTTAATACCAGAGAGTCTCTTTCCTTTGTGAGGAGAAATCCAAAGTCATAGGCTGACAGTGAACAAGAAGGGGGAGGGAGGGGTAAACAGAGGGTTTGAGGAGAGAAATAAAAGTTTCAAATATTCCCTTTGGGGAAGCAGAGCATGCTGGGAAGACATAAAAGTGTGCCCCAAGGGTACTGAGGACTGAGCTGAAGCTGGAGACCATAAATGAGTACAACCGTAAAATGTTGGCACCGGAGAGGGGTTAGAGATCGTCTAGTCTGGTAGGGTCTGTCCGTCTGTGTCTCCCAATCTCTTTCTCTCTCTTTTGGCTCAATTTACTGGGGGCTCCTGAACAGATGATGCCCCTTCCTGTCTCCAACCCAATGCACCCTCCAGAGCCCACTGACTACCGGGCTGGCAGGCAAGTGGTGCCTGGTGCGCGTGGGCAAGACCTGCTCAGCCCAGTGAGAGAGAGTCAGTGCCGGATTTTCCTCCTGGGTCAGGAGAGGGCTCCACAGCAACAATGAGGCTCTAAAATCCTGGAGAGAGTCTGCTCCACAGAGCCCCATGGTCTTCTGCAAGGAAGGGCAATATTGGTCACTGTGAAGCTTGTTGGGGGGATATCTTTTGGTCTCTGTGACCCCCCCCCCAAGAAGCTACAAAAGGGAGAAAGCTCAAATCTGCCCTATCTCAGGCTATTGAGGCCAGAAGGTTCGGCCTGGGATTACTGCCATCCCACTGGCACCGGCTCACACACACGTGACCCGGAGGCTGCTGTGCCGTCCCCTGCCTGAGGTACTGTAGTTGGAACACCGGAAGGGACGGAAGATAGCCACTGAACGTGACCCCGCAGTCAGAGGCAGGAAAAGCAAGCAGAGCACTGTCTGAGGTGGTGAGTCTTAGATTAACAGAACCACTAAGGGAGACAGATAAAATTTTGAAAAATAATGCAATAAAAATGTCTGATCACAAGGCGAAAGAGATCTCTTTTAGAATTTTAAAAACATGATCTTCCACACCGAAAAAGCTCAAGTGATGGGATTTTTTTAAAAAAGATGGTTAATTACTGAGATCCAATCAGTGGCCTAGAAGATCAAGTAGAGCTACTTTAAAGCTCAGAGCAGAAATACAAACAGACGGAACTCATGAGACTTGGAGAACCAACATGTAAATAGCTGGGAATTCTGGAAGGAGAGAAAGGACCAGATGGAGGAGCCAGAACAAATAAACAACTGAAACATTTCCCTGAGCTGCAGAAAGATTTATGTAGAGACTGAAAAGACAGAAGGACACACACCTAGTCACAGTCTAACAAAATTCCTGTATGCCAAAAGAGACAGAGGAAAATTATACATGCTTTCAGGAAGAAACAAATAAATAACTTAGAAGAAGACCGGCTCTGGCTTTCTCATCTGCAACAAGGGACATCAGAAGACAACGAAATAGCATCTACTGACTGCAAAGGCAGGCCTGTGGCCCCCAAGCCCTATATACAGCCAAGAGAGACACCAATCAGATCGCAAGAACAAGAGCAAGGATGCGGAGAGGGCATTACCCACACCCTCCCAAGGAAGATATTTGAGAAAGGATTCCATTCAAATGAGCAACTCAAAACAGAGACCTAAAATGCGAAGATGAATGAGGAAGGAAACACTGTTAGTAACTTTTTTTTCTTCTCTTAGCGTGGAAAACTTATTTCAAATAAAATGTTTAAGTGGAAGCCTAGCACACAAGGCAGAATAAATCAAGAGGGTCCGGTTGAAGCTGGAGTGAAGGCGATGGCCTGGGGCTCTACATCTCTCTTATCCATCTCAGGAGTTTCGAGAAGACAACCTGGGGCCCTCCTGAACTACGCCCTCAGATTGTATGACACAAATTGCAATAGAGCTAATGAAGTGGGAACATAACAATACATCCAAAACTGAACTCTGCTCGCTTGTCGGTGCCCCTTGGTGATTTATGGCCTTCACCTGAGCTGGAACTCTTAGCCTCTCTTTCTCCCGCCTCCCTCTTAATGCCCCCATTCTCTTAAATTTCATCAATTTCAAATCTGTTGGTGACGATAACCATCTATTTAATGTTGGACTGCCTGTGACTGTTTCCTCCAGGGCCCCTGGTCTCGCGTGCTTGCCCTTCTTGGATCCACGTTTCACAATGACATGTAAGTAATCTTTCTAAAACAAAAATCTGATCACTCTTCGCTACTTAAAATTCTTCAACTGCGCTCCCTAGCCCGCCTATTCACTGTGGCACACGGAGCCCATGGCCATCAGGCTCCTGCCTAGCTCAGCAACCTCAGCTTTCAGGCTTCAACCTTTCCACCTGAAATGGCAGCCACGTGACATGACAAAACTTGCAATTTCCTAAGCAGGTGGCTACACCTCCACATTCGCCTCCTCTGTCCTGTTTCCCATTCACCACCGTGCACACCACTACTACAGAATTCCGTACGCCGCATGATTCTGTATCCATCCGTCTTAGCTACTTTAAGATTTTATTTATTTATCAGAGAGAGAGCACACAAGCAGGGGGAGCGGCAGGCAGAGAGAGGGGGAAGCAGGCTCCCCGCTCAGCAAGGAGCCCAATGTGGGACTCGATCCCAGGACCCTGGGATCACGACTTGAGCCAAAGGCAGATGCTTAACGGACTGAGCCACCCAGGCGTCCCATGTCTTAGCTACTTAGACTGGGCAATCCTGTATCTTGAACCTGGAAGGGCATCTGACACATGACAAGCACTCAAAAACATCGGGCCCCCTCTACCTTGAAGTTGGATATGGTAGGGTCCTGGCAGGCTAATACTCCTGCTGACAACTAAAAAAAGCCAGATAAATTACAAAAATAAATTTCTTAAAGCGTCAGTAGTTGCAGAAGCAGCGAGGACTAGGCAGACGAATACTCTAGCCAGGGGTGAATGTTCAGTGAGTCAACAGTCCATAGCTGTTTCTCTTTATTTTTTTATTTTTTCATTTCATTTCATTTTATTTTATTGCCCTTGCTGCATTTGCCGACCCTTGATATGAGCTCAGGATTGCAGTGTGGCCCAGGCCAAGGGCTGTCACTGAAGAAAGAGAAATCACAGTGCTTTTAAAATGTTGTCATGTGGGGTTGAGGGGGACAAACCTGCAGTTTTTAGAGCTCTCAAAATACACGGCTTCCGGGAGAAGGCTGCTGCTGGGGGACAAACAGCTGAGAAATGTCCAAACACGTGAAAGAGATCAACCCCACGGATTTGAGCTCAGCAAAGCCAGGCTGGAGGTACAAAGGCAAACACACACAGACATATCACAGTCGAACTGCTGTAAACTGAAACTAAAAAGAAAAATCTTAAAAGTAATAGAGCAGTAAGACTGACAGATGCTTCCCCACAGAAATGATGAAATCTGGAAGACACTACAAGTAGAAGGACATCTTTAAAGGGCTAAGAGGAAATAACTATGAGGCTTGTATTTTATACCCTCTGAAGCCAGCTTTCAAAACTGAAGGTGAAATAAAGATGTCTTTGGATAAAAACTAAGTGAATTCATTGCTATCAGGTCTGCACTACAGGAAAAAAATAAGCGGAAAAACGAACCTAGATAGAAACACAGCTATGTAGGAGGCAATAAAGAACAATGGAATATACCAATACAAAATAATACTAACTATACAAAACAATGATTATGTCTTTTGCAGTTTAAGTATTGATATAAAACCAAAATGCAAGACAATAATGCACAAAGGTGCATGGGAGGGGATGTAAAAGGAGTTACATGTATTAAAAGTCTAGTAGTATCAGGAGGTGGTACCATAATCTGAAATTTGTAGGGTAAGAGCCAAAAGAACTGTAAAAGAGTATATACTTAATAAGTTCAGACAGTAGTAAAAAGGGGGCAATAAATATTTTTTGATTTATCCAAAAAAAGGTAAAACATGAGAAAAAGAGAAGCAAAACCAGTGGGTCATACACAAACAAATAATAAAATGGTAGACAGAAAGCTCACTGGAACAATGATTACATTACAATGATTACATTACAATGCAGACTTTCTCAACGGTGGCACCTTTGACATTTTAGGTTTGATAATTTGTTAGTGGTAGGCTGTCTTATGCATTGTAAGATATTTACTAGCATCTTTGGCCTCTGTCCCCAGATGCCAGTAGCATTCCCCCAGGCACAACAACCAAAAATTTCTCCAGACACTGTCAAATGCCCCGTGGAAAGCAAAAATGGCCCTTGGATGAAAATCATTGGTATGGCCATCAAAATCCTAACAGGATTTTTGTAGAGAGTAACAAGATGACTCTAAAATTGATATGGGAATGCAAAGTGCCTCAAATAGCAAAGACAATCTTTTTTTTTTTTAAGATTTTATTTAATCTTAATAGAACAGAAAAGCCCCCCTCAAATGCAACAGATCCACATACCTCACAAAGACAAAGCTGAAAAGACCTGGTGGAAAGAACAGTCTTTTTAATAGAAGGTGATGTGTCATTTGGTTATCCATAGGAAAAAATATATATGTCTTGCTTCCATCTGACACTGAGTTTAAATGTGAAATGTAAAGAAAATGTAAGAAAACAGAGAAGAGCATCTTTGTGATCTTGGGGTAGGCAAAGATTTCTTAAACAGGATACAGAAAAGGGCTAGCCATAAAAAAAAAAAAGAAAGAAAAGGATCAATTGGATTACATTAGAATTAAGAACTTCTGTTCCTCAAAAGCACCATTAAAACAGTGAAAGGACAACCCCTAAAGGGAGGAAAGATGTTTGCTATACATCTGACAAAACACTCATATTGATAATATAAGATTTTTCATAAATCATTAAGAAGACAATCCAGCAAAAACATGGAAAAGGACTTGAGCAGACATATGAAAAAAGAGGATATCCAAATGGCTAATCAACATATGAAAAAAGACACTCAACATCATTAGTCAGGAAAATGCAATTCAAAACCTCAATAAAATATCATTACACATCTACCAGAAGGGCTAAGCTGAAAAAAGGAGGGAAAAAAAAAAAAAAGACAAAGAAAATACTAGGTGTTAGCAAGGCAATGAAGCAACTAGAACTCTCATTCAAGGCTGGTAGGAGTGTAAACTGGTACAACTACTTTGGAAAACTCTTTGGCAGGATCTATTATCTAAAGGTAAACATACGCATGCTCTATGACCTAGTAATTCTATTCTTCGATAAATACCCAACAGAAATACATACATAAATATACCAAAGGTGTGTTCAAGAATATACTATCCACAATTGTCCCCGAATGCCCATCTCCAGTAGAATGGATAAATTGTGGTATAATCTCTCAATGGAGTATTATACAGATGAAGATTTACCACAATTGGAGATCTTTAAAAGAACAGGTTAAAGACTCAGAAATATATAAACCAGCTTTTTGCAGGGAAGAGAGTATACCAAATTGCTACTTTGACATGACTATGAAAGGCAATCATATACCTTTATGGGATGGCCATGAAATCACACTTGTGTGACAATATGTCAATTACAAAAGGAATTGTTTAGAGATTTAGAGACTTAGGAGTCCCAGATTCTATTCCTATAAAATGCAGCCCTGATTACTGAAAGTGGTGCTGCAAAGTTTGATGTTTCTATAACTGATGGCACCAGGGGCGTTCCGGCCCATTGGGATGAGGCATTCAGAAAGAGTGGATTCTCTGGCTGAGTAGAGAAAACCACCCAGAGTTCAACCGTGGCAGACGGTGACTGAATAAACACAAGCCTGAATAACCAGTTCTCAATTGCTGATGGCCAACGACATCTTTCCTAGCTCAGCACACCCAAGCTGTGGTCACGGAAAGCAGTCGCTGGAGAGGCAAGGGAAGAGATCCGCAATCATAGTACATGGGTGAACCCACAGCCTCTCCCCGTCCTCCCCTTCTCTGTCTGCCTTGTCACAGGATGGGCTAGAGACCATCCCTGGGCCATGGCATATAGGTGGTGAAGACAAATGGGGTAATCTGCACAGGATAAGGTGCTGTACCTTACAGACACTTAAAAGGATAAGATCATAGATCACAACGCACTTACTATATCATACAATCAAGAAGTGAAAAAGGGAGAAAAAAAGAAAGAAGTACAAAAGACATTTGGAAAAAGAATGAACTTCAAAGTGAAGTGTTCATGGAGGGAGGGGGACTCGTGTTGGAATTCGAGGATTACATGTTTAGGGCTGTGCAGGAAGGCTGCTCAAGGTAAAACAGCTGTTACGAGCAAAGGCCAGGAAGAAGAAGAGTCAAAGCACCTTGTAAATGTAGAGACAAGATAGAGATGCCATTACAGCAAGTGAGCCACACCTCACCCGGGGCGGACATGCTCATCATTGGGTCTTTGCACTTGCTGTTCTACCATTATTTCCTCATGACTTGCTCTCTCATCACTTTTAGGGCTTTGCTCAAACATGAATTCTGAGTGAGCCTTCTGTGATCACTCCTGTTTAAAACTATAATCCAGCCTCCCTCTTCCCCACCCCCGGCACTCCCTATCTCCTCTCCCTGACTTTAAACTTTTCCTCCATAGCACTTAGCACCATCCATCAAACCAGATTATCTACCTGTTTATTTATTGTCTCTCTCCTCTCACTAGAATGTAGGCCCTAGAAGAGTGGTAATTGACAGGTTTGTTTATTGCTTCTGGCACACAGCAAGTATTCAATAAATGCCTATTTAGTCAATGGCCATATTCTAAGGTCTGGTTCTCTCGTTGGTAGAGCTTTAATATCAGCTGTGCCTGAACTGGATTCTGGGTAAAAGCTGCCATACTCTTCTTCTCTTGGGGTAATTCCTACAGGTAGCCAACATCATCCTTTATGGGAGGATCCTGTTAGATGCATTATTAAGGGGCAATCATAGCTCTAGACTTTGGCTAGGCTACTTTTAGGCTGTTTCTAGGACAGGGACAGAATAAGAACACAAATGTGACTCTCTGGATTCCAGTCCTCGCTCTACACCTGGCTGTGCGATTTCCATGAATTGGAATCTCTTCGACATAACATAAACTTGGTACATAAGACTTTTCTCCAAAAGTTCAAACTTTGAATAACTAGCATATGGATAAAAAGACTGGGTTTAGATTCCACAGACAAGCGTTTAGACATAAGAATTGCCAATACAGGCTCTTGAACAGAAGGAAGAGAATTAATATTTGCTGGGAAAAAACCTCACCAAATGACAGGCATGTACTAGGTATTTTATGTACATAAAAATTCCTCATCCACCAGCTGAGTAACACAAGGCTCAGAGAGGTGAAGCGATGCCTGGTCACACAGCAAGTGATGTCAGACCTGGAATTCACCTCGAGCCGTGGGACTCCAAAGGCTGTATGCACACTTTCCACTATACCAGAGGCTCCCTCGAGCCTGTTTATCACAATCAAGGGGGACCAATGGAAGCGCAGATTCCTGGACCCCACACCAGAGCTACTGAATCGGAATCTATATTGGGGTGGGGGAGATGGGAGGTGTGCTCCTGAATCTATTTTAAAAGTTTGCAAGGTCAGTCTGATGACCAGCCAGGCATGGGAATCCCACACTGTACACATTCTACACAAACTCTGTCTTCTGAAGAATAAGCACCGGGTGACGAAAGGAGTACTTGCTCAGGACCCATCTGGCAGTAGTGCGCAGAGTGCGCTGGAGGACTACCGCCTTGGGTTAAAGTGACTGGTTTACTTGTGCGCCTCTCCAACCCAACAGGATACTTTTCTAGTGTTACGGCTTTACTTGTGACTTTTCCCAGCACCTGGTACAGTGTCTGCCAAGCCGTTCCCACTCACTGTTTGTTTTAAATGAGTAAAAGAAGTTGGATAAACATTAAACCTCCAGTACACCTGAAATTTTGTAGCTTCTTACTCGTTCGTTTTTCTACCTAGAAATGTTTCCTTAGCATATACTATGTGTCATGCACTGTGCTAAGTTCTGGACAAGGAAAGGGAGATACAAAGTTAACTGGAGGGCCTAACCCTGCAAGGAAGGAATACACAACAGAACACTAAGGAGTATACAAAATAGAGGTGGAGGAGGGAGAATTCCCATAAATCCTTCCCAAAATTACTTTAGGCTCATTTCATTTATAGCTGTCCTCTACAGAATATTTGTGAAACGGTGCCTTGTATTACACTAATACTATGTGCCTACACTTTCTACTAGACAGGAAGTTTTTTTGGTAGGCAGTACATTCTAGAAAAGTGGTTCTTAACCTAGAAAAGGGTGTACATCAAGAATATATACTCCTTTCCCTCACCCTTGGGGTACTGTCAGAGGAGGCTTATGAACGGTTAGGACTTTCGCTACTGTCCTGGGATAATGAGGCCACCTTTAGTGCAGCATAGTGGATACCACGTGGGGAGCTGGAACTCTCACTTCTACTGGGAAGTAATGAGGAACTCTTCACCTTGGGTGTCAAAGGAGGCTGCATGAGGACTCTGAACTTCTACCTACACTTGGTTCTCCTGCCAAAGTGGTGTCAGAGAAAGCCAGCTAAAACCGAAGACTTAAATAAGATCCAGAGTGTCAGAACATAATGCAAAAATGTCCAATCAAAAATCATTCATCATACCAAGAACCAGGAAGGTCTCAAACGGAAAGAAAAAAGACAATCAATACATCAAACACTGAGATGACAGAGATATGAGAATTATCTGATAAAGTTATTAAAGCATCCATGATTAAAATGCTTCGAGGAGCAATTATGAACTTGCTTGAAGTAAATGAAAGAATAGAAAGCCTCAGCAAAGAAACAGGAGATGTAAAGAAAAAATACATGGAAATTTTAGAACTGAAAAATAAATTACCAGAGATAGAGAAGGACATTCTATAACCATTAAAAGGTAGACCCATCGAGAAGACATAGCAATACTAAATGGATTATGTCAAGACTCAAATCAACCACGAAACACAAATACGAATACAAAATACAAATACAAAACAACCACAAAATGTGTGAAGCAAAAATTCATTAAAACTGAAAAGAGAAAAATGGGTGGTCACCACAAGTATAGGTGGTGACTTCAACATTCTTCTCTCAACAATTGATAAAACAGGTAGAAAATCGGCAAGGATAACAGGACTCAACAAAGCCATAAACCTACAGGATCTAATCAACATTTAAAGAACACTCCAACCCACAACAGGAGAATACCTTTTCAAGTAAGTGCTCACAGAGCATATACCAAAATAGATCATATTCCGGGCCATGACACAGTGAATACAGTACCTTTCCAACCACAACGGAATCAAACTAGAAATCTCACAACAGAGAGAATAGGAAAATCTCCAAACACCTGGAAATTAAGCAACGTGTTTCTTTCTTTCTTTTTTTTTTTAGATTTTTTATTTATTAGAGAGAGAAGGAACACAAACAGGTGGAGTGGGAGAGGGAGAAGCAGGCCTCCCGCTGAGCAGGGATTCCCCCCACCCCCAATGCGGGGCTCGATCTCAGGACCCCAGGATCATGACCTGAGCTGCTTAAGGTCTGAGCCACCCAGGCGCCTCAAAGCAACACATACATAAATAATCCATGGATCAAAGAGGAAATCTCAAGGGAAATTTTAAAAGATAAATAGAAATGAATGAAAGTAAAAATACAACATATCAAAATTTGTGGACACAACTACAGCCATGCTGAGAGGGAAATTTATAGTAGTTAACACATATGTTAGAAAAGGGGAAGGTCTTAAGTCAATAATCTAAACTCCCACCTTAAGAACCTAGAAAAAGAGGAGCAAAATAAAACCAAAGCAAACAGAAGGAAGGAAATAATAAAGAGCAGAGTAGAAATCAATGAAATTGAAAACAGAAAATAGAGAAAGATCAATGAAACAAAGCACTGGTTCTTTGAAAAGATCAATAAAATTGACAAACTTCTAGCAAGACTGACAACAGGGAAAGACAGACAAGAGGGATAATACAGGAATACCACAAATAACTTCACACACATATAGTTGATAACTTAGACGAAATGGCGAATTCCTCAAAACTACTACAGCTCACGTAATATGAGAAAGATTATCTGACCAGCCTTACAATTTTTAAGAAAACTGAATTCGTTATTTAAAAACTCAAAAAAGAAAAAGAAAACAAATTCACAGGCCCAGATGGTTTCACTGGGAACTTCTACCAACCATTTAAGGAATTAACATCAATCCTACACAATCTTCTAGAAAAAGGAGGAAATCTTTTCAACCTATTTTATGAAGCTAATATTACCCTGATACCCAAACCTACCAAAGACAATACGAAAATAAAAAACCTACAGACCAATTTCCTTCATGAACATAGATGCAAAAATCCTAAACGAAGATTATAAAATACAATTTGGCAGCGTGTAAAAAAAATTATACGCCATGAGAAGTAGGGTTTATGCTAGGGATGGAAGGCTGACTCAATATTTGAAAATGAATCAGTGTAATTAATATTAATGGGCTAAGGAAGAAAAATCACATGATTGTTATCTTATCTTTCAGACTTCTAAACGTTGAAGTGTTTGAGGACTTAGTCACTGGGCCTCTCTTATTTCTTTCCATTTATTTATTTATTTATTTGAGAGTGAGAGAGCACACGCGCACGCATGTGTACACATGCAAGAGCAGAGAGGAGGGGCAGAAGGAGAGGGAGAGAAGCAGGCTCCTTGCTGAGAAGGAAGCCCTCCGTGGTGGTAGGGGGAGGAGCTCCATCCCAGGACCCTGGGATCAAGACCTGAGCCTGAGGCAGATGCTTAACCACCTGAGCCACCCAGGCACCCCAACCTCTCTTCTTTCTATAGTTATCCCCCCTCATGGACTCCCACATTTATAGCCCTACCTCTATCATATCTCTTCCTTGAACTCCAGACCCATAAATCCAACTGCCTATGAGAGAAGCCTCTATCTGGATAGGCATTTCCACCTGGACACGTACAAATCTAAACTCCTGCTTTTACTTCCCAAACCAGCTCTTTTTGCAATTCAGGAAATGCACACTCCCATTTTTATGGTTGCTCAGGCTGAAACCTTTGGGGCCACATAGACTCATCTTCGTTTTACATCTCATATCTAATTTGTCAGCAAATACTGTCCTCCCTCTAAAAGACAGAATCCCCGGATTCCTATCCCCGCAATCCCACCCTCTCTCACCACCTCCACCCTGGTCTGAGTCATCCTTTCACCTGGGTTATTACAACTGCCGCTCAACTGCTCTACCTGCTTCCACCCCTGCAGCCTTAACCGTTGTCGGCCTAACAACCACAATGCTCCTCTTCTGCTCAAAAGCATTCAGTGAACTCTCATTTCATTCAGAGTATTGTCCAAAATTCTTTCTATGGCTTACAAGTTCCCCATGTAATATGCTCCATGTTATGTGGTCCCTGGCTACTTTTCTGAGCTTATTTCCAACCTTCTGGTTCATATCACTCCAGCCTTACCATCCTTCTTGCTGTTCCTCAAAAATGCCAACGGTCTAACAATTGCACTTGGTTTTCCCTCTGCTTGGAACAACATTCCACCATACAGCATAAGGCTTGTTCTCTCGTTTCTCTCAGGGCTCTGATCAAATGTCACCCTATCAGTGAGGCCTTTTCTGACCAGCATATACAATAGACTCCTATCCTCCCACTAATGCATTCCTCATCTTCCTTAATTTTTATTCAAATTAGGTATCATTTTCTGACTTGATTTATATGTGCATTTTTTAAAATCGACCTCCTCTTGTAGAAGGTACGCTTCTGGGGACATAGATTCTTTTTGCTTAAAATGGTGTTTGAGACATAGTGCTCAAAAATTATTTGCTGAAAGAATGAATCAGTGGCTCAGGAGTGAAGACTTTGGGATAAGACAACAGATAACCTTGATTTGACTCCTAGCTCTGTCATTTTCTATGTCCAAGTGATATTGGACAGATTACTCACCCATGTTTTACGTTTTCTCATCTTTCAAATAGTGATAATAATCCTCATCACACAAAACCGTTGTAAGGAGTAAAGAAAACAAAGTATGTAATGTGCTTAATACAAAGTGATTTGGTGTTAAGTGTTCAGTATATGACAGTGCTACTTAATATAGAAACATGGTCTAGATTTGAACTCAAAGGCCCTAGGTTATAATTATGACTATTGACTGTGTAATTTTAGGGCATTTATCTTTTTTATATTAATTCACTCAATCAGCTATGAATAAGGTGGCGGGATGAGAAAAATAGATAAAATGCAGTCCTTTCCCTCTAATCTTAGTTATGCGATCTTGGGTAGGTCGCCTAACCTCTCCATCCCATTTCCTCACTTGCCAAATGAGAATAACATAACTACCTTATAGCTCTGTCATGAGGATTAAATGCATTACTATGTGAAAACAATGTCTAGCCCATAGAAATTGCTCACTATATTGGCTACAATGATGATTATGATGATTCTAGTCTGGAAGAGGAGTGGAAGCATCTAGGCAAAGAACTACAATA
This sequence comes from Potos flavus, assembly GCA_028534135.1. NCBI lineage: Eukaryota > Metazoa > Chordata > Mammalia > Carnivora > Procyonidae > Potos > Potos flavus. The sequence continues at coordinate 103,643,836 of CM052885.1, forward strand.
CGGTGCAGTGAGAGAAAAAAACTAGAAGAATGTCTCAACTGCAGTTTGCCCATAACTGGTAAATTCCACGATAATCAGGAAATTTTAAGACTGCTATGTCTACAATAACTTAACTCCCTGTACCAACCCCACAGCAGCTGGAAAGACAAATTTCTCTGATTTGATGACCGGAATTTAAAGCTTTTTATTAAAAATAGGTAAAGAGGTCACAGTCTCAAATAGTGTTTTAAAGGAGGTCAGTGGAATCATTGACTTCCCTGCCCCACCTTCAAAAAAGTTAACATATTGCTTAAATCTCAGAACGGTCAAATGGACCCCCCAGAGGGCAAGGGCAGCATGTAATTCCCTGAACGAAGCAACCAAATTAAGGGCACAAAGGTGTGTTTTATGGCGGTGCTGTCAGACTAAACGTCAATACAGGATATTAAAAGGATGGTCCTGGAGGTTGAGTGGGAGCACACCAAGTGAGAAGGGGGGAGGGGGGGAGCATCACCTTTGTTGAAAAAAAAAAACAGCAAGAGCCAAGGCATGAAAAGTGCACGTGGGTGCCTTGGCACAACCAAAGGGAAGCTTTGGCGGGCGGGGGATGGGGAGACAGCCAGAGAGCAGGACGCGTACAGAGAGGACTGCAGGCTGGGGCCTGCCAGATGAGGGAGAAAGCCCCCCCTCCCGTACCCTATCCGGATCACTCAGCATCAGCGTCCCCTCGGGATTCCCCTCTAAGGGCTCCCGGTTGCTCGGTTCCCTCTTGCTCACGCCATTCTTCCCTTACCTCGTTTTCGAGCCTTTCCCTCACTCTCCCGCCTCCTCCGCCCCGCCGGAAGTGACGTACTAACTAGCGCGCCGTACAGCGCCAGAAAGGTTCTGCCGGAGCGGGAGAAAGGGGTCCGGTGAGCCTCACTGCGCCTGCGTGCGGGCGCGAGCGGTCAAAGCGCCTTCCGGAGGCCGCCGACCTGCGCTTCCCTCCCGGTCTGTCTTTTTCGAAGTACCCTGAGCGAGATTCAGGGAGGCCACCGCCACTGGACGGACGTTTTTCTCTAGCTCTGACACCTCCCGGTGCCCAGCTACTCCGGCCCTTGCCCTTTGACCCTGCTCGCGGCGGGGTGAGAGGTCGGTGGCCATCTTGTGGCGGCGGCGCGGGCGGCTGTTACTGCGGAGACCCATCCCCTCCCCCTCCTTCCCCCCCTGGCGGTCTGTCAGTCAGTAAAGAGCCCCGCAGGCAGTCAAGTGAGGCCCCGGCCTCGTGCAGTCGCTCTTCCCGCCGCACTGGGCGGCCCAGGCCGCTCCCTGCAGGGCCCCACCGCCGTCACCATGTCCTCCTTCTCCGAGTCGGCGTTGGAGAAGAAGCTCTCGGAGCTGAGCAACTCTCAACAGAGCGTGCAGACCCTGTCCCTGTGGCTCATCCACCACCGCAAGCACGCGGGACCCATCGTCTCTGTGTGGCACCGCGAGCTCCGCAAAGGTAAACACTCCCTGTGCAGCCCCTTGGGCCCTCCCCCGGATTGACCTCTTCCAGCCCATTCCCGAGGCTCTTCTAGCTTCTTAGTTAAAGCTTGCTCTCCAGGCCCGCGCCTCTGGTTGCGCTTCTAAGGTTGGTGACAGTGTTATCCCCATTTCTCAGAGAAGGAAACTGAGGCCTGGGAAGGTTTAGGATACTTGTCTAAGGTTCCCAGACTCCCAGTTCAGCCAGCCCTTTTCACCGCAGCCTACTCCTGATACTTGTGACTATTATTATCTCAACAGCCTTGTAGAGGGCACCGGCCCTAGGCTGTTGTGTGCTAGGCACTTTGCTGGGCATTTGGAGTAAGAGCCAGAGGCCTCTGGAGTAAGACTGCCTACATCGAGTCCTGGCTTAGCCGCTTATTTAGCTGAGTGATACTGGGCTAGTTTCTTCATCTCTCTGTGCTTCTGTTATCTCATCTGTAAAATGAGGACAAGGATGGCTGCCACTTACAGAGCCTTTATTCTATGCCAGTCACTATCCTAAAACCTTTATGAATATCCTCACACTTAGTCCTCAGAACGGCTCTGTGAAGTGGGTACAGTTACCCCCATTACGGAGCGGTTAAGGGGCCACACTGCCTAGACCTTACCTCTCAGGCTCCTCTTCTCATGCATCTTTCATTGATTCTAGACCCTGCTCGGGATCTGACAGGCGTTCATGGAGCTTAGCCTGTTATGTGCCAGGCACTGGGTTGGATCCTTGATAACTTGTTGACTCCAGAGGCCCTCTGCCTGGAATTTAAGTCAGGTTTTGCCATTCACTGACCCCAGCAGCCTAGCCTCTCTGACCCTCAGTTTCCTTACCTATAAAATGGAGGTGATGAAAACTGATATGTACTGTGCCTTTAATTATGTGTCAGGTGCAGCACTGATATCTTTACATACATTGTCATTTTTTAAATTCTCAGAGTTCTCTGGAGTAGGAACTTTGCAGATGAGGAAAAACTGAGGCTCAAACAACCTGCTGTGGTAAGGAGTAAACAGGATAATCCAAATGAACATCTAGCATGGTGTCAAGCACAGTATAGGCATTTCATAAATAATGGTGAAATGGGACTACTGATTACTCAATGTGAGGCATGGTCTTTGCCTTCAAGTTGCTTACAGTCCGGTGGGGAAGGTAGGCACCTTCACAGCTGTTCCCCTAATGATTCCATAGCAGAAAGCTGAGGAAATGGAGCTTAGAACCACTTTGGGCAGCCTCTGTGTAGTAGGCCCTTTATAGTATAGGAAGTCACTTGACATGTGTTTTCCACTATCTGTGAGATGGAGACTCCCACCTGAGTGGTTAAGTGGTATTTTCAGTGCCTTAGAACTGGTGAGGCTAGACCACATCAGGCTCCCAGACACCAAAATCCAAGATTCTTTCAGGAGTCCCGGTTCTAGCCTTCTAACACAGACTCCCCTCTCCACAAGTATGTGCCGTACTGAGATAGGGGTCCCCTCTGGGCAGTTGAGGGATAGAGCCTAGAGCCCCCAGATCCTCTTCCTTGTACCCTATTCGAGTTATGGAAAATAACAGTTTGGAGAGTGCATTTATCTGTGAAGCTCCTTTAACCCTAATCTCATGATCCTAATTTCATGGAACCTTATGTTTTAAGGAGACCAGCATTATTATCTCCCATTTTATAGATGAGAATGTAAAGATAAGGAGAGATTAAGTGCTTTGTTTAGGGGCATATAGCTGGAGCATCAGCCCAGCGCCCTCTGATGCCAAAATTTGTGCTTTTAAGTACCCAGTGCCTCGGTGCACTTTTAATAAATGAAGGTGATCATCTGACTCCAACTAAACCCATAGCACTTTTGTTGATTAGAATTAATCACTGTATCCCACCCCATCCCACACTAATTTAGCATTTATTCATTCTTACTAGTTCTATCTTTTTCACTAGATTTGTGTTTTGTGGGAGACACTAGGTCTTCTTGTTTCCTTGTAATGCCCATAGCATTTAGCATGGTGCCTTTTAACACAGTTTAAAAATAGGTTAGTAGTTCAATTATGGTCTCCAACATCATTTTCACGGTTGAGTAGAAGATCCAAAGAGCACTACCTACAACTTTCTGTGAAATGTTTTATATCCATAATGCCCAACAAGGTAGCCACTTGCCCCATGTGGCTGTTGAGCACTTGAAGTGTGTGACTAAGGAACTAAAGTTTTAAATAATTGTGCTAGTTCAAGTGTTCAATAGCCATATGTGGCTAGTGTCTACCATATTGGATAGTGCCAAGGTAGAGGATCCTCTTCCAAGCATCAGGATACAGCTTCCTAATAACCCAGGCTTCGTTCATGAATGGAGAATGCCCCCACACTGGAGTGGAAAAAGATTTTGTGTCCTTATGTTCAAGTTGACTAGCCCCTTAGATTCTGGCCCACCCTGAGTCTTTAGAAGTGGACATTTCTATCTGTGGTCAAGTCATTTTCCCTAAGATGTTTACAGACTCTGTCTGAATCGCCTTCAAAATATTTACAGGGTTTAAAGAAATTATTATTTTTTGTTTAAATGCTATTTTTATTCTTGATGGATTGTTGTCTTTCCACTTTCTAGAAATAATTCTTAATTTATCCTTTTGGGCTCTGTCTGAGGTAGAACTTCCCTTCTTTATGGAGAAGTTTGATGTAAAATGCTCTTAGATGAATATTTTTTAGTAATGTTTTTATATGTTGGTCTGAATGCAGATAAATAGGCTTTTTTTCCCTCCAACTTTTTTAGATGTCAAAACCAGCTAAACAAGTTGAATTTTTTGGTCAGCAAGTTATATAAATTTTGCCTAATAACGATTCCATCCCGTTCGGAATGGGCATAGATAGGGGGCGAAAGGATCTACTGTGTCATATTGGAAAGACATCTGAATAAGTGAGTTGTCACCTGGGACTAGAGTAGTAGGATGTGAGTATTCAAGTGCTCTGGGCTTTGTCTTATCACCTTTACACACATGGTACTCATGTTGGCTTCAGGATGCTGGATGTAGAGGGATAAAGTTTGACTAAATCCCCATTGCAAAGTTTGAGGATGACGAAAATTAATTGGCATTGTAAATGGTGAAAACTTTGGCTCTCTGGCCTCTTGGCTATCATGTTTGCAGCACTGAAAAAAATGTATCATGTCTTAATTGTCCAAAGTTTTATACAATGGAGTCTGGGGTTTTAAACATAAAATATATGGCATTTGTAAAGCTTCACTTAGTCAAATTACCTTCGTTGAAGTTCTGTTGTACTTTGGAAACCGTTAACTCATAGCATTATGGACTTGGTAGTTTTACTTGTTGCAACACCCCAGAACAAGGTTTACTTTAAAAAAAGAAAAGCCTTTGCCATAATGATATTGTAACTTTGTAACTTTTGACACTTTTGATCTGCTTTTGAATAATAATTAAAATAGTTAAAGATTAAATATTATCATCAGTTAGCCATGTAAACTAGGTTATTACCAGAAGGTTAATACAACTCAGGATATCCATATTTAATTTTATGAATTCTTGAAGTCATCATTTTAAAATATTACATGCTTTTAAAATCTTGTTTTTAACTTGGGTTATTCTTCTGTAGCTACCTTTAAAAATGTCACATCTTATGCCTGCTGTGTCAGAATTTATACATGCTGTGTGCATATCAAAAGAAACAAGTGGTTTCTGAGAGGAATAGAGTTAAGGACTAGTTTTTCAGGTATGTAAAGGTTGATATAAGGCTTGCTTGAGTTTTTCAGGTATTTTAGCATTGGAGAAAACTTAGTATTGGACTGTCTGATTGTATTCTTATTTATTTCTTTTAAAAGAAAACTGGGACCAGAAATGATAGTGATGTAACTTTATGGTTGAGAAGTTATGTGCGTAGAAGCCAGGAAATTCAGTAATGTTCCCCCAAGCAACTGTAACTCAGACATAGTGCATGAGGTTTTTATGGTTTAATATATGATGCCATATAGAGTAATAGGAAATACTACATTTAGTGTGTTTAAGAGAGAAGAATTTTGGTTTCTGTGAGAGCCATAATTTTGCATATCCAGAATTCAGACATCTTTAAATTTTCAATAATAATGTAGAGTTAATACATATTCGTATTTGAGATAAACATCCATTTAGAGATTTCTCTGGATTGTAGAGTTGATATCATTGACTGATTATTATTATTATGATTATTATAGAACTGTTCAAAAAAATTCTCAGTGTATGAACATATATTACAAGAATCTATTTTAAAACTGAAACCTGGCTCAGTCTTCATTCTGCAGTATTTGGTAATTAATAGTGAATTAAAAATGCTCATCTTTGCAATAGAATAAATGAAATCTTGGTTTTATTATGTCTTCTTGAGGATATTGACTGCTTATCCTTTAGGAATTTTCTTTGGATTATCTTTATTTTACCATCAATTATTCTGGTTAAAATATCACAGAAATGAAGATGGCCCGTTCTTGTTTTATTTTGTTTTTCAAACTCGTATTCTCAAACCTTTTTTGTTAGTGATGTCAACAAGTTATTTAAGTTGTTGTTTCAAACGTAAAGGAACCCCTGGTCTCAAGTAAATAATGCTTGTCTTAATATTCTTTAGGAGTAGCTTAGGGCAGAAGAATCGTGCATTGAGAATTTCTTTGGTGTAAATTAAGTTATCTTTTTTCTTTTTTTCCAGCCAAATCAAATAGAAAGCTTACTTTTCTGTACTTAGCCAATGATGTCATCCAAAACAGTAAAAGGAAAGGACCTGAATTCACTAGAGAATTTGAATCTGTCCTTGTGGATGCTTTTTCTCATGTTGCCAGGTATGTTGTCTGGATTTTTGGTTTGGTTTGGTATTTAAATGCATTACCCTTTTTTATTGTTCTTTCCTTCTCTGGGAGAGCCTTTGCAAATTGACAACTTCATATTTTACAGGGGTGTGCTTTACAGAGTGTTGGAAAGGCCAAATTACAGTTTTATGTTTTGCTGGGCCCTTAAACTGTCTCAGATGTGTAAACATTTTAATGCATTGAAGGGATTGAGTCTAGCAGTTGTAGAACATCTTTTTTCCTAGATGTAGTCATTTATTGAATTCATTTCTTGAATATGGTGTTTTCCTTGTTTTGGCTGAATTGTCTCATTAGCTTATGGTCAGAAAACAGCCAAATAGTACCAGGAAACATTCCAGTAACAAAACCTTAATAGCAAGATATTAGTTGGTTATGCCTTCATTTTTACTTCTTTCCTTCTAGATGTCTAGATGTCTCGTTTACTAAAAATAGTGGTCATTACTGTAACTGCAAAGATAATAATTATCAGTGTGGAAAATAGATACTTGCACTGGCAATATCATATTAAATCTCTGCCAGTATTGTGCTTTGTGAACAAGAAGACTAGAGCATAGAGCATACATGTATCTAATATCACATGAAATTCGTTTGATTAAAACTTCTATAAATCACTTTTATTTATTTAAAAACAAACTGCTTTTCTGTAGACACAAGTTAGTAGCCCAGGAGGAGCAAAGAAAAACTATTTTCCGCTAGAATATTACTTCGTAAACACATAAGAAACATCTTTGCAAAAGGAAATTGGGAGGGGCAAAAAAAGACCAGTTGGTTAAACAAAATTGTTCTAGGAGCTGCGGTATAAGTGAAAGGCCTCAAATGTATAAATGAGTTCAGCATTCCAAAGATTTGAGAAGTTTGAAGGAAGAAAATGAAAAATTCAAAAGAAAGAAATGATACCTAGTTTTCTAGAGATGGGAAAAAGATTTTTGTTTGTCAACTATGTAGCTGGCCCTTACTTTTGATCAACATGGACACTGAAGAAGCAGAATGCACTGTGATCTTGAAACAATCCTGAATCCTTATAGCAGAGTAAGCTTAGAACAGACTGCTAGAATAGCCATCTCAAATTGGAGCCAGGCATTTTCTTATTTATTTATTTATTTATTTGACAGAGAGAGAGATATGACAAGTAGGCAGAGAGACAGGCAGAGAGAGAGGGGGAAGCAGGCTCTCTGCTGAGCAGAGAGCCTGATGTGGGGCTCGATCCCAGGACCCTGAGATCATGACCTGAGCCGAAGGCAGAGGCTTTAACCCACTGAGCCACCCAGGCGCCCGGAGACAGGCATTTTCTTGTTTTGAGATGTGGTTCAGTTTCTTAGGCTGTAGCTGTGCCTCCAGCACGGTCTCAGTGACCTTGGACGTGTTACTTAGCTTTTACTAACGCTTTAGTTACAAGTTTCCTAACTGGTTAGAAGAGGACGACACCACCTACCTCACTGAAGTTGTTGTGGGGCAGAAGTACACCAATCTGTTTGAAAACACGTAGTACAGTGTCCGGTCTGCAATCTTTGCTCAGTTATGGAAATATGCTAAATTGTAAACTTTGTGACAAGAAGGACCATTTCTTTTTTGTTCTTTACTATATCCCAGGCACCTAGTAAAGTGTCTGGCACAGGGCTGTCAGGTTTCATAGCTTTAGGGAATACCATTTATGTAGCCTTGATATGATTGGTGTGCCAGGAGTTGGGCAACATTGTGGTCTGCCCTGGCATAGTGAGGATTCAGTAAATATTTGTTGAATGAATTAATTAGGGTATAGGAAATTGACTAAAATAATTTCCTGTAGGAATAGTACACATAATATTTTTATTTAAAAATTGAACAAGAATCGTTAACTGCTCCCCAAACAGGAAAGGGTAAGTAGAAAGGAGTAGGAGAAGGGGAATGGGAATGGGCAATACTGGGATTGAAAATTCCTTTTCTATTTGGTATAACATCTTAAAGCCTATCTAGGAGGCACTGTAAATATGTCTTGGCAGATTCTATGTATGGCATCATGGGGAGAGTAAACCTGGTCCTTTTGAATGAAAAAAATTTTTTGCATTCTTCTTGTTCTTTTAAGGTCCTTTTTGTGTATTAGGTCCAGGATCCCCGTGTTTCTGAGCCCTTGCCTCCCACCATTGTTAGGACAGAAAAGCCAGCTACTCAACTTCAATCCTGATGTACCCTATCCATAGTAAGAAGTACTCTGGTTTTCTGTGCCCAGTTGATGAGCAAAGATAGTGGACCCATTAATATTGACCAAAACTGATTAGGAATCTTTTTATGGTAACTTCCTACCTCTTCCCTCCCCCTCCCCACCCCCTGCCCAAAAACCCAAACCAAACCTCTCAAGTCAGAGGAAGCCGCCAAGCTCATTTGAAACCCATTTGAATAGCAGTTTAATTACCTCGACTTTGAACTTTTTTCCCACACAGATGCCTTCTTATTTTCTTCAGAGTTTGGAGATAGTTGCGTGTACTTTGTTTTTTATTCAACATATATTTGAGTGCCTTCTATGTGCCAAGTACTGATGCAGACACTAGAGCAGCAGCAGTGAACAAGGCAGGCAAGGACAAATAAACGAGCAAGATACTTTCAGAGGGTGATAATATGGACATAAAGAAATAGAATGACATTCTGGAGTGGGATCTCTTCTAGTGTGGTTAAGGAAGGCCTCTCTAAGGAAATGACATTTGAGGTAATCATGCAAAGTAGGAACAAACAGCTATTAAAAAGAACCTGAGGTAGAAATAATCTTGACATGTTAAGAGGATCAGAATGAAGGCCAGTGTGGTTAAAACAGATGTGTTGAGCAAAGGGAAAAGCGACATCCGGATAAGATCAGAGAGGTAGGCAGGTGCCAGTCACATATGTCTTATAAGCCTTGGGAGAGAGGATTTTATTCTGATGGGATGTCAGTGATGGGTTTTAAGCGGGGGACTCATATATTCCATCACATTGTTAAGAGGTCCCTGTGGCTTGGTGTGGAGAATGGATTATAAAGGCCAAGAGGGGCAGGGACATGAGTATGAAGGGTATTGCTCTACTACAACCTAGAGATGACACTGGCTAGGACTCAGAGCAATGAGAAGATAGTAATAGCTTCCAGATTACCACATGTTTACTTCGTGAGTAGATTTGCCTCACCTCCCTACTAAAACTGGTATGATTTGTGGGAGTTGAGTGGGAACTGCTAATGAAGGAAAAGAGAAATCAGATTATTTCTAGGTTTTTGACATGACTAAGTGGATGGCTGCTGGTGCTATATGCTGAGATGAAGTTTGGGAAAAAGATGTGGTAGAGGAAGTCAGGAGTTCTGTTTTGACCATGCTAAGTCTGAGATGGCTAGTAGATATTCCAAGAGGGTGATGCCAGATAGGTAGATGTAGATAGCCAGATAGGTAGTCTGAAGCTCAGTAGGAAATTAATTTCTGGAGACATAAATTTGGAGTTATCACCATATACATACTTATTTACTATTGTGTCGTGGATTCCCAAGGCCACTTCAGGTTTGGTGACTTGCTAGGAGGACTCGCAAGACTCACCATATGGTTGTGCCTACGGCTGTGATTTATTACGGTGAAAGGATACAAAGCAAAATCAGCAAAGGAAAAGTTGCATGGGCCTCAGTCCAGAGGAAACCATGTATAAGCTTCCAAGAGTCCTCTCACAGTGAAATCACACAAAACATACTAAATTCCTCCATTTTTGAGTTGTAACAACATGTGTGAAGTGTGTACCTGGGAAGCTCATTAGAGACTCAGTGCCCAGGGGTTTTATTACCCTCTGCCAAAATTCCCAACTCTCAGAAAGAAAGCAAGTATTCAGCATAAGTTATATTGTTTGCACAAAATAAGTTATATTGTTTAGGCACAGTAAACCACCCTGATTATAACTTAGGAAATGGGAGGAACACTCCTGAAACCCAAGTTTCCAGATGCCAGACAAGGGCCAGCATGGTGAGCAGGCCTTTCTAAGGGTGGCAGTCTCAGGCTTGCGACGCTAACTCTTCTGCACAATTGGCAATGGAACATTTCAGCTCCAGTTTCACAGGAGGCTCTGTTGGAAGTGCTGGGGATATTTAGAAAGAATTCCTACCTTTAGTAGACTTATCATAGGGGTACTGTGGATAGGATAAGACAGAAACACACAAATTATGGCGGGTATACCAAGGAAGTGCCATTAGGACTACAGAGGAAGAAAAGGCCCCCAAGTTAGCTTGGTGAGGCCTCAGCTGACACTTCAAGCAGCATTTCTGTGTGTATAATACACAGTTTATACTTTTCAGATCAGTTTTGCAGTGATTGAATTTATAATTAGAATTAATTATATTGTGTTTAAGTTATACTTATCATTTTCTGCTTATTCATTGATTAATGGCAAGGACTTCTTGGTGTTTTTTTACTTAAAGATTTCTCAGTTTAGAATGGAGTTAGTGCAACCTGGAAAGATAGTTCTGTCTGTTATAAAACTACTTTATTGCTTTAGTCGTACCCACTTCCAAGTGCTAATGGGCTACTTAGGGCAAAACCTCACAAGTAAAAAGATTTCTAGACTGTTCTATCTGTAGCTTTGAAACTTACCTGGCAAAACTTTGATTTTTACTATATTGCTCCAGGAATTAGCCTATCCTGACTAATTACATTCACCAGTTAAACTAGAGTTCCTATTTGACTTTTGCCTTTAGTGGTAAAAGCCTTTTGACAGTGACTTTGTGTCACTTGTGTATCAGTTTGTGTATCCGTTTCCATTGCATGTAGTAATGTGGCTGAATCTATACCCCAAATCAGTCTTAGTCTAATTGAGTCCCAAATATTTAGTCTGCATTGTGTCCCCCACCCTTTCATGATAGTAGATCTCTCTATTAAGTGAACAGAGAATTTACAGAGAACAGGTTATATGTTAAAAGTATCAATCAGTTAAGTTCTGATAAGTTGTAATTTGGTTATACTAGTTATTTTATTTTCTAAGTCATACATTTGAGACTTCCCATTGCCTTCGGGATAAAGATCACATACTTAATATGGTGTTCAGGGCCCTCCTAATCTAATTCCACTCTGTCCCTCCAGATTCTTCTGCTATTTCCCCATACTCCGTATATACTTAAGCCACCTGCATTACTCCCAACTTCTCCCTCTTCATCTTGTTCTCCTTTGGGGGTTCCATTCAAAGGAGAGGAGATAGTATGAGCAAAGGCACATGTGTTAGAGGGAGCAAGTTCTGAGCAGAAGATACACATGGTTGAGTGCCCTTGTTGGGGTGTGGAAATGGAAGGGGCTATTGGGTCAGGCCCTAGGCCTTATTCTTTGTATTACAAGCACAGTATTTCATAAACCTCATTAAATGAGCGGGTGAGTGTTTAGCTGGTGCCTGATATGAATGGCTTTGTTGTGGGAAGATGATTGTTGAAAGGTAACTAATTGTATGGCCTATCGAAATCTAACTAAAAATTTTCAAGAAAGGTTACAATGAGGCCAATATTGTACCTTTTCTAGGGTGGGTAGCAGTGTGTGTATGGGGGGGGCGGGGAGGACAAATTGCTGCCCTTGGGGAAGTCGCATTCAAATGGACAGCATATAAACAATGAGTAAACTGAATAGCATATCAGAAGCTAAGTTGCATGGAGAAAAATTAGGTGTAGGGGTGGGGAGTGTTAACTTTAAATAGGGAGATTAGGAAGGGATGCCTAAGCCATACTGCCCTGTAAGGAAATGTGGTTCCAGGCAAAGGCCCTGAGTCAAGAGGAGACAGCAGAGAAAGAGGTGAGAAGCAGTTTGTTTCTAGATATATTTTGGAGGTGGAGTGTTTTTATCAACAGTATCAAATGATTCAGTCATAGCTTTAAGTTTTATAAACTACCATTGACATTTTTTTTCCCCCTTCACCTCTGACTAAAAAAAAGTTTGACCAAAAAAAAAAAATTTGTACCCTAATTTAGTACTTTGACCCCAATGCAGTAAAATTTGCCACTAATATTTCATAAATGATACAGACTGACCAGATCAAGCTGAACCCTCACGTTACCTTGAGTGTTAACATAAATTTTAGAAAAGTGCCATCAGGACATACTTCCTTTGTACCTCTTTCTTCTTGAAGTTCCTGTTAAAGATCTTGGCTTAGAAACTAAGGTGTCAGTGTATCCCTCCTTGTTGGAAGTCACTCAGGATAAGATCACTGACATCCAGACAGCTTTACAAACCAGAAAAAGTCGTAGTAACACCGTGGACGGTGAGGGAATTTCCTTTCAGAAAGTCTTCCCACACTCTTCCACTTGCTGTCTGACATTTTCTGGTAAGCAGCTGTTGCATACTGAGTGCTAGTTCTGGTTATCTGGTTGGAAATACTCTGTTTTCAGCGTACAATATGTCAGGAAAAAAAACGGTATAGCTTCTCTCAGATATAAATTACAAAGGGCTATATTATGCTCAGTGTGTTCTAAGATTACCCATTAGACACCTTTATGAGAATGGGGACTATGTACCTAACCCAGAATTAAAATAATGATGTAGTAGTTAATTTAAGTTGAGATCAGTCTTGGTATATGTGTATGATTGTATTTATAAGACATGTAGAGCTGTTGGTGTTTTAGCATTGATGGGTCGTGGTGAATTTATTCCCCATTTTTAAACATTTGTTTTTTTTAAATCATTTTTTTTTTTCTACCCTTAAAGGTTTTGGCCCCCTTTAATTTCCAGCAGAATGTCTGGCACTACATTTCGATTAATGTCTTCTTATAAAGCAAGCTGTCACCTTTGAAATGATCAATTTTTGATAATTCTCTAACAATCAGCGATTGGCTTTTTGCCCTTTTTGCCCCATCTTTCAAAGGAGATAAAGACAGATTACTTCTTTTTTTTTTTTTTTTTAAAGATTTTATTTATTCATTTGACAGAGAGAGACCACAAGTAGGCAGAGAGGCAGGCAGAGAGAGAGGGGGAAGCAGGCTCCCTGCCGAGCAGAGAGCCCGATGCGGGGCTCGATCCCAGGACCCTGAGATCATGACCTGAGCCGAAGGCAGAGGCTTTAACCCACTGAGCCACCCAGGCGCCCCAAGACAGATTACTTCTATGACATACTCCCTCTGTCTTCCCTACACACCACAGGAAGAATGTAGTTTTTGGTCAGATTTTGGGTGTCTATCACAATGTGTGTCTTACTCTTCCGTCTGTGTTTAAATATGTAAATCATTTAGTCAGTTGTTATTTTTAAAGTAGGTCTGTCCTAATTAAACACAAAAAATCTTAAGCTTATATCTATCTTTTCGTCTTTTCTGGGCAGAGAGGCAGATGAAGGCTGTAAAAAACCTTTAGAAAGATTGCTGAACATCTGGCAAGAAAGAAGTGTGTATGGCGGCGAGTTCATACAGCAGCTGAAGCTGTCTATGGAGGACTCCAAGAGCCCTCCCCCCAAAGGTAGAAACATCACCACATGTTTACAGCTCTTGGTCTTTGCCTACTTTCGAATCACATATGAAAAGCTGCAGTGGGGGTTGCTGTGAACCACCAGCGATTATATGATTCTTCAGAGAGGATCATAAATGATGGTGAGAATTTATGTAGTGCTCACAGCGTGTAAGCCTGGTTCTAGTATTCATGCTGTTCATCATCTCACACCCTTAACTTTTGCTGTGTATACTCCTTGGCTCTCTCCTGCCTTGGCAGAGTTTCCTTGCACAAGGGAAAGGAACAACAACGTTGTTTAGTTGTGGGGAAGTAGGAGGCACCTTGGACTAAGATTTTGCCCTGGCCCTACCACTGACTACTATGGGGTCTTGAATATGTCCCTTAGCCCTTTTAGAGCTTGGTTTCATTAAATATTGTGGTTTTGGAACATACTTTTGATGTTTGTCAGCTTGCTGTCTATAATTGATTTTGGTCTTTACCCAACCCAGAATATCCTCCAGAAGTGTGTACATGTATGTGTGTGAACCTCACCAAGTCCTCTTAAGAGCTTATTTTTCTTTAAAGAGGAGTAAAATCAAACATTATTTTGTTTGTGGGTTTGTGGTTAGTTGCACGGTTTAATTCTAGTTGGCACGACATGTTTCTGAGCTACAGATCTGATCTGACTGCACACGAACTCATTGCCTGGGAGGAACAAGTCTAAGTACTAATGTAGTACTTGGGATTCTTTATAATCTGAACTCGTTTACTTTTCCAGATTCTTCTGCCATTTCTTCACATACACCATGGTCCTTGGCCATACCCAACGGTTTCCTTTCTGGATGCTCTTAGGGTACCTCTTCCTTTGCATCTGGTGTTGGCTCTGCCTGAAATGTCCTCTGCCCCTTTCACTGCGTGGTGAACTTATTCTTTAGGAATGCTCTTCTCATTTTGTCATTTTCCCTACCTTCTCTGGGCACATGTAGCCCTTCCCTCCGTGTCCCTCTGGTACTTTGTACATGCCTCTGCCATAACATTTAACCTTGGTTAGTTTACCTGGTAATATCGTTCATACAGCAACCCTTTATTATGTACCTTATATGATCTCGTTCAGGTCTGAGTTTACATGCATTTTAAGATGGGGCAACTTTCCTGTAAAACTACAAGTTAGAGGCTTTGTAAGAATGACATAAGTGCATTCAGACTGTAGGTCATTGTTTTACTTGGAGTTGATGGGAAATAATTTTGAGGTCACTCTGGTGGTAGCTTCTGAAAAGCAAGGTGTTCCCTACTTTGGATTCCGGTCATGTTTGTATTGTATCTTTTGGGGGTGTTCTGGACAGTGTTGGAGAATTATTCAGCATTCTTTTCTCTACTCTTAGACTTCATTGGTAAACAGTTCTGATTTTTTAAGACACCTTTGGGCAAGTAGGGAAGTTCTGAAAGACAATGTTGGAAGTTAAGTGTTGAATTTCAATTCGACAAGCATTTGCCAGACATGTGCTTTGAGGGAACGGCTATGCTAGATGCTATAGGACTGAGCAGAGGGTGGGGAAATAGTTTAGACCTTAGGGAGCCATCAGGCAAATTGGGGAGTTTGTGGCAGTGGTAGATTTGAAAATAGCTCCTTTGGGTTTCTGATTTTTTCGAGCGCCTAGACATTAACAGCCGTTGAGGCAGTATTCCTCCATGTGGAGGATAATGCTGATCTAAGGTGATTTCTCTTTCTCTGTGCTGTAAAGATGGAAACACATACCAAAGGTTCCAACATGTGTATTAGTCTCAGCTAACTCCATCTGTCTCCTTACCGTCTTCTTTGGACCTGAGTTACCAGAATATTTTACCTCAGTCCTTTGAAAATATTGATGAGTTCTCCAGAAGTTTATTTCCAAAATTATATAGTCCTTTTATATTTCAGCTTTGATTAATGGATAGTTCTTTGTCTTGAGACAACTCTAGAATTTACCTCTGAAATAAAAATTTTCTTGTGAAACTTTGACAGTAGAGAATAAATGAGCTTAGGAATTTTGTTTTAGAAAAGTGGAACTTGGGCTTATATATCCGTTTCCCCTTGGGTAGGGCCCAGGTGTTCTAAAGTTGTCTCTGTTCTTGGGCATACGCAGGCTGTCACTGGACTGAATGAGATTTTGTTATTTACTTAAGTCACACCTGAGTGACACAGCATCCTACAGGTGCAGAAGGATTTAGAAAAGAAAGGTAGATGCGAAGGAAATAGCATTTATTGAACACTTGCTATGCTCCAGCCTCTCTGTTGGCTGCTCTTCATATTAATTTATTTTAGATTCTTACAGCTCCTCTATGAATTTGGTATTATTTTCATATTTCAGATGAAGATACTAAGGCTCAAAAGGGTATAGTAATTTTGTCCAAATAGATATAATTAATAAGTGGAGAATTCGTGTTCTGGTCTGTATGAGTTTAAAGCCTGTGTTCTTCACACCATACTTTTTCCTGGAAGCACATGGATTCAGGAGATTTGAATTAGGGTATGAATTCATGAGCAGGTCACCCAACTTTCCTGGACCTTAGTGTAGTTAGTTTAACTATTCCAAGCAGGGGTTTGAAACCAGGCTTCCAGAGTATGAATCCCAGTTCTGTCACTTGTAAGCTTGTGACCTTGGGCATAGCATTAGACCTTTCTGAGCTTCAGGTTCTTTACTGTACCATATGGCTATTAGTAATAACACCTCACAGCATTGTCCTAAGAGTACTTGAGATAAGGTAGGTAAGTGTTATTAATGAAGTGACGATATGACTTTTATTTGAGCCCCATTCCCTGTTTCTAATATCTAGTATTCTGAGTTTCTCAATGTGATCCAGTGGCACATGTAGGAGAGGGTTGTTAGTATTTTTAGTCCCCCAGATTTTGTGCAAGATTAGCAGGCATAGTGGTTAAGAGAATAAGCTCTAGGCCTGGCTTCCCCAGGTTTAAGTGTGGCTCTGGCCACTCAGTTTGAGATGATACTGGCAGAGTGCTTTCAGGATGGTACGTCCAGCGTCAGACCTTGGCTGCAGAGCTCTCTCTTTCCGTGAGTAAAGTTTAATGCGTTCCATTTTAAAGTTGCCTTTATTTGGCAGCGAGAGAACAAAGAATGCGGGAGCTGTTGCAAACAATGTTTCCTGATTCTTTTCTCATTAACAAAAGTAATATAAAATCTGTGGGTGTTGGGGTTTTTCTGTTGTTGTTTTTTAATTTTTATTTATTTGTTTTGTTTGTTTTTTAATCCCAGAAAATTTCAAGTGGATTCTTTGGAAGACCTAGCTTTACAAGTAGTTGGCTGCATTTTATAAAGTGTTTGGGACCCTTCAGGCCAACTTTAATTTTGTAGTCTGCTGTAGTGTCTGAAATCCTACCACAGTCAGGTCTCCAAGAGGCGTATTAGAAATGCTTAGGGAACCAGGATTACTTGAATGTGAGCCAAGTACAAGACCGCTAGAGACACAGGGTTGGAGGATAGAGTAGAGAGTGTACTATATGAGGACAGGCAGACTGGGGCCACCTGTAGTTTATGCCCTGCCCGTAAACCGAGTGGTTGAATCAAAAAGCAAGTGTAAATGCTATGGTCAGAAGCTGAACTGATAGTGGGAGGGTGCCTTGTCTTAAATTCAGTGATAAGAGTGGGACTGACAGATTTCCTAGGCTATTTTTAATAGCTGCCTGACAAGATTGAGAATGCTGGGCATTATAATTGCTGAATTTGTACGGAAGAGTCAGGGGCCCGTTAACAGAGCGGCCGTCCTGTTCGTGTAAATGGAGGCATATGGTCGTTTTTGGTATAGCGCTAGCGTCTTCCAAGCTCTGTGCCACCTCTGCTTTCAAGAAGCATCCAACTCAGTCCTGATGACACTTTTCTAGATATTCTAGGGATGCGAAGAAATAAGATACTTCATGTTTCAATCAGAGAGGTAAGGCCTGTGCCTGCCGGTGGCCATACAACACAGCAGGGCCGGGTGCTGCGGGAGTAGAGGAAGGTGATGGCTCACGATGCTGCTGCCCTTACCACGGGTGGGCTTTGAGCATAGATGGACACTGTAAAATCATGAGAGGCCATTCCGGGTTTTTGAGTAGAGGCCAGTGGGCGATTCATTTCATAAGAGTGTAGTCTGAGTTGGAAAAGGAGTGACTAGCAGCAGGGAGGCCAGTTGGAACAGTGGTCTGCATAAGGCATTTCTGGTAAGAGGTGATGGGAAGGAACAGAAAGGAGAGATCTGTAAGATACATCTCAGAAGTGTAGAATCTGCTGGAAGTTGGGACTTTAGGAGAGATTCTGGTGGTCTCCAAGGCATTGTATTTGGAAGATGGGGCCAGTGGAAGTGTTCATAGTATAAGTGGGTAGCTCAGGAAAGGAGGAGCCTTATGAAGAAAATGATGGATAATTCATTTCCAGTAGGTTCTCCAAGTGGAAATAGGAGAAAACTAAAGTAGGATGACAGTGGTTATCTCTTGTTACACCCTCTTCCATCAGGATGGCAAAGGATAGAAATGGGCCTGCAGTTATTTTCATTGTTTGATTTCAGTCTTGTAATGCTATGAGTGAGCACCCGTATGAAGTGGTAGAAAGTACTCCAGTTTAGGGGGCAGGTGACTTTGGCTATAGGGCCCAGACTTACACTGATGAGCTCCTTGACTTTGGACACACCACAGCCTGTGGGCCTGGATATATGCTCCTGAAAAACGAGGTGGGGAAAGCAAAGACGTAAGTCTATCTAAAGCCTTCTCCTGCCCAAATTCAGTGATTCTGAGGGTCCTGAGGTGTTATGTGGTGTGCGGTTTTTATATATAATAACTTCTGTATGAGAGTTTGAAACTGAAGGATTCAAGTTTTATACTTTTTCTACCTTTTTTAGTGTATTTAACAGTTATTTCATTGAGCACTGTTCTAGGTGCTTGGAAATGAACAAAAGATATTAAATATTTTTTTTCACTTATGTGCTTATATTTTAGTGGCTACTCCTAACACATGGCCACTTTGATGCTGTATGATGGCTAAGTCTCTATGAGGGTCATACCACACACCGCACATTAATTAGGCAGCTAGTGCGTGCTAAGTACTGTTAGATATTTCGTATGCAAATTATATACTGTTAGATTTTCTGTTTTACAAATATAGCAGTCCTTGTTCTGCGTAGCTCAGGACTGTAAAAATGACTATGTAAGGCGAAATCATGCAAAATGATCTTAATAATCAATGGGAAGAGTTATGATTGTTCCATGACTTTTAAAATTTTTTTATCAAAGAATTGAAAACTCACGGTTGATTACAAGTCTATAGAGAACAAAAAAGATAGTAACACTGATAGTTACCTAGCACGCTAGAACATAAAACATTAGAAACATTGAGAATGGAAGTGCTTTATTTCTTTGAAATGAACTTCACAAGAGGAGTTTGACCAGAGCTTGCCTTCTTGTGTAATCCATGGTATGGAGCAAGCATCCTGGAAGTTTGGATCGGCTTTCAGCAGTTTCCCTTAGTGCTCTCCGTGTCATGAGGTATGTTGGAGAGTTCGTATAATGTGAAGAGTTTTGTCAGCATCACTTCCTCTGGGACACGGTCATCCTTGTCATCACAACCGATTTCTTGACTTATGTTGATAAGTTGGCTTTCACCAGGTGATTCTGGCTGCGGACCTAGAGTTTCTGGGAGGGGGTTGGCAGTACCAGTGTCCCTGCAGCCCCCCGTGTCTTCTGCAGCTCCCTTTATGTTCCGTTTGCTTCCAGCATGAGCTTTAGTTTTAGTTTCTGGGCTGCTCTTTCATTTTTGTCGTTTTCAGTCAGTTCCCTGTTTTGATTATTCATTTTTACCAAGTGTCATGTGAATTTGATCCCTGGGAGACAACACAACCAAACACTTGGCTGTTTATATGTAAACTGAAATAACAGCTGTGCCGTGACCAACCAGTGACCTGAAACAAGTGATGTGGTCACTGATCATGATGCATTTCTATTACTTACGCAGTGATTTGTGGACTAAAGTTAGCAGCAAACTTTGTTCTTTATGCAGTTACTCAGAGTGAATATGCCACAGTAACTGCAATTTGAACCATGGTGTTGGGGGCCTGGTGTTATTTAAACCTTGGTAACAAATCCGTGCATACTGGAATCTTGCAAAGCGAGGGCGCCTTGATGCAAATGTTGCTGTTTTCCTTTATTTAGTAGAACAGAGGAACAAAGCGCTAAGAAAAAATAAAACCCTGACTTGGCTTCCACGTCAAGCATAGTTTGGTCAGTTAATGTGTAAGGTAGGAACAGGAACTACATCCGCGGGTCCAGAGAAAATGTTTAATTAAGTAAGAAGTGTATGTTATTCTGTTTATAACTCAGAGAGTTCGGAGGCAGGTGCATGGTGACCCCTCCTTTGACAGATGAGAGGGTGGGTGCTTCTGAGGAATTTGACTACAGTGGGAAGAGCACAGATTTTTTTTTTTTTAAGATTTTATTTATTTATTTGACAGAGAGATCACAAGTAGGCCGAGAGGGGGGAGGAAGCAGGCTCCCTGCCGAGCAGAGAGCCCGATGGCGGGGCTCGATCCCAGGATCCTGAGATCATGACCTGAGTGGAAGGCAGAGGCTTTAACCCACTGAGCCACCTAGGCGCCCCGGGAAGAGCACAGATTTTGAAAGTCCTGCCTTTAGATGAGTATTGAGCTTCTCGGGCCTCCATTTTCTCCCCTGCAAGATGGAGATGCCACATCTCAGAGTTGCCCGAAAGACTAAATGTACAGGAACTGTTGCCATGCCTGCCGCACATTACCATCCTTTACTTCCCAAGCCTGAACGTGTCATTTAGACTAATGTCCCACAGATGTTTGGCATTTATTTTGTATTGTCCAATTTGATACAAAAGGAACGATTTTGGAACGGGCACATTTTCATAGCCATTTAAAAGCATACAATACAAATAATAAATGTGATGTAACCTGTTTGCCTCAAAAGTGGTTAATTTTAAAATAGTGACTTAAGTAACTTCTCTCAGTTGTATCAGTCCTATTTCTCAGCAATGGTTATCTTTAATTTTAAGGTAAAATAAGGTTTGCTTTGTTTCTAAAGGGAGAGTTTAAAGGACATGACGTGTAGAATTTCTGACACCATTTTATTGATAGATTTCTCTCTACTACCGTTTTTCCCTGCTATCTGGAATTAGACCATTCCTGTGAAACATCTCCTAAGCCGAAATGGCATAAAGTGAAGAAGCAGTTACCATTAATTTATATGGAAAAATTTTTGAGCATCCCCAGACCCCAAAAATAACCTCTCTCAGGCTTTTCTGATACCTTAGGCCACATCTTGCTAACAGATGCACAAAATAAATCGAGATAAAGCACAGATGCTCACAAAGTTCAGAGCTCTGGTGGCTTGATGCTGAGATGCTGGGTGTACTTGCTGGGAAGGAGCTTGGTGGGGCCGCGCTGGCTACGTGGGGGGCACGCCGCCTCTGTCGCTGCTCACTGCAGCACACATGCCGACTGCTGTTTTCCTTTCATGCCTTTCTTTATGAAAGCGAAAATCCTCTTTGAATTTCTTTTGGTTAGTGAAAACAGGTACTATTACTGTAGGTCTTTCATAAAAGCAAGCTTTAGAAAAGTGAGGAATACCTGTTTTTACTTTCTGAAATATCTTGCAAAGTGTATAGTGTTTCATTTTATATGCAGTGTATTTTCTACAAACCTTCCCATACATTGGCTTGCTTCATTATATTGTCTCATGGGTTTCTTACCACTTTGCATCTCTTGTTAACTTTTATTTTTAAGAGATAAGCTTTTTACTTAAATGTGTTAAGTTTGGTAAGTTTTATTTTTAGATGCCGGTTTTTGGTGGTGGTTTTCCAGTGAGTCAATCGGAGATGACAGGCCTGAGACCATTTTTGACTCTTCAGTAATGTAGGGAACTACCACCAATTTAAAATAACTAGCATCTAGGTTAACGTTAAGCCATCTTTGGAAATGTACACCCCTTTTGCCCTTTTTTTGCATGTGGCCCATTGTGCATAGCATTTGACTCTTCCCTGCATGGGCCCTCGTGACCCAAATTTGTGCCCTTTTTCTTCCCTCTAGCAACAGAGGAGAAGAAATCTCTGAAGCGAACTTTTCAGCAGATACAAGAGGAAGAGGATGATGACTACCCTGGAAGCTACTCTCCCCAAGATCCTTCTGCAGGACCCCTCTTGGTATGTCAGAACTCTCAAGAGAGTAGGACACAGTGGCCTGGTGGAGGGACCACTAGTTGAAGATTATGGCCACAGGGTGGCGCCAGGGACCAATAGTTTGGAATCACCAGAGGGCAGCTCTCAGGGCACTGGGTGCAAGATCCATCCAGTAAAGCTTGCCAGATAGCAGGCTTGCCTTTGTCTTTGCGTGCCATGAGTCTGAATGGATTTATGTGTTATACAGTATTTGGACTTGGCTTTGTTTCACTCCTAGGACTTGAAAATACTCTCAAAAAGTAAATTTTGGGGAAAGGGTGGATAAGCTACAAAGACATTTGAATGCCCTCTGCCATGGCTTTTCTCCTATAGCATGGTTATTTTGTATAAGTAGACAGCTCATTAGTTTCTAGGATAGTCTGTGTTGCTATAGCAAATTTGCTACACTATCACCCTATTTAAATATTAAAATAGAGCTGAGTTTTTAATTAAATATTTGCATTGTTTAGCCCTTCATATAAATTGGCTCGTGAGCTCTGTGCAATTGGTTAATTTTTGCTGTTTATTTATTTACTTACTAATTTACTTTACTTACTTTACATACTGTCAAAGAAAGTGAGGCTCAAAGAGAAGTTAAGTAACTTGCCCAATGTCTTGATCTGATTCTGGGTCTGACTGACCTCGGAGACCGTGCTCTTTACTGAGTTAGATAGCCTCTCATTTTGCCTAAAAGAGTTTTACTTTATTACACATAGGTGTGGCTAAAGCCTATGTAACTAGGAAGCATGTCTGGTTTGTGTTACGTTAAAATGTTGAATGAGATGGGGGGGTTAAGTGAAAACAGTGTGAGGCCATGTAGCTTTGCATTTAAAAATTTCCAAGGGGGCCAGGCTGAATTATTAGAGTAACTGGACTACCATCTGCATTGCCACTTACTTACTCCTGGATCATGATGGACTGGCAAACCTGTCAGCATTCTTTGTTTTCTGATGAATTTTTAAAAAATATTTAATTTATTTGTCTGAGAGAGTGAGCGAGTAAGTACAGGCAGGGGGAGCAGCAGGCAGTGGGAAAGGGAGAAGCAGACTCCCCGCTGAGCAGGGAGCCCAATGCAGGACTCGATTCCAGGACCCTGGGATCATGATGAGCTAAAGGCAGATGCTTAACCAACTGAGCCACCCAGGCATCCTGTTTTCTGATGATTTAAAATTACCCTTGTTAGTGTACAAAGTATGTGTTCATGGTTTGCTCTTTTCTTAGTCTCTTTCCCCTTTGTTTGTAATTAATGAGTTTGACACATTTAATTTGGGGAGTGGCTGCCAAAATGGAAACTGTCATCTTTACGACACTCGTTTTGTAAAGCAAATCCAAGAAAGAATTGAAGTAGGCAGTGTCATTTCATTTAATCAGTCCGCACACAGTTGCTCAACATCTGGTACATATGCCTTTATGCTGTACTGAAGACCAGACCATCCTGTATTATAAATCATACATTATTAGAAACTAAGCAGTATGAACCAGGTTCCTTTTTTTTAAGTTGCCAAAAACATGCTTTTAAAAAGGTCGGGTTTTTTTTTTTTTTCTTCCCAGGTTATGTAGAATTTCTTCATGTTCTGCTATCAACTTAGAAAAATTAACTTTGTACATTCTCCTAGAATCCATCATCCAATCTAATCACTGACCTCAGTATAGACTCTGGTACTGAGCACAATGTTTTTGTAAATGTCAGGAGCGATCGTTCTTTGAATTTTCCTCCACCTTATTTAATTCTGGCTAACTTTCTTTAAATCCCGTATGTCTTAATGGACAGTGTTGTTTGTGCTTTCATTATACAGACTGAGGAACTGATCAAAGCTTTGCAGGACCTGGAAAATGCTGCATCAGGGGATGCTACTGTCCGGCAGAAGATTGCTTCTTTGCCCCAGGAAGTGCAGGATGTTTCTCTCTTGGAAAAAATAACAGGTGAGAAGGTAGAGTTTGGATGAAAGGTGAGGGAAGAGGGACATCTCTCTAATGCATCAAACTCTAAGACATGCTTATATCTGAAGATACAGACTTCTTCTATGTGGTATTGAGTTTTGCAAACAGCGCAACTGTTGAAACAGTCCGTGCTTGAACAGTGATTCTAGGAATGATGCAGAAATGCTGGCATGCCACAACCTGTGGCACTCTTAAGTAAGGTCTGTTGAAAACGCAGGGCAAATTGTGTATGTGATTTGGGGGGCAGGAGAGAAGACATTAAATCCATGATCCCCTTACTGACAAAAATCATGATTCAGTGCTCTGTGGTTTATACACTGCACACAGACACACCCCATAGATGATAGTGCCTTTAATGCCAAGAACACAAGGCGTATATTGTTAGTCATGTCATTTTGCCCTCTTGGTGATCACCCCCAGTTAAACAGGGAGGGACACATAACATTCCCGCTTTATGCATGGGAAATTGAAAGGAAGGAATGAAGCACGAACTAATATTTACAGAGAATGCTGTGTGTCAGATACTTCTCTTTGTGATAACCTTTCGAGGTTACTGACTGTATATCCTCATATTGCATAGAAGGAAATTGAAGCTTTTGAGAGGTTAGGTGTCTTCAGGCAAGACTGTCCATTCCATTTTCCTCACAGCATTTCATCGCTTCATGTCTCTGTGTCCCATTTTGGTAATTCTTGCAATATTTCAAACTTTTCTATTATATTCCTTACAGTGGTCTGTGATTAGTGATTAGGACTCACTGAAAGTTCAGGTGATAGTTAGCATTTTTTAGCAACAAAGTATTTTTTGATTACAGTGTATACTTTTTTTTTATAGACATAATGCTCTCGCACATTTGGCAGGACAGTATGGTGTAACCATAACTTCTGTGTGCATTGGGAAACCAGAAAACTCATTTGACTCCTTTATCGTGACATTTGTTTCATTGCAGTGGTCTGGAATTGAACCTGCAATATCTCCGAGGCACACCTGTATTTTAAAGGTGGTTGGGGAAAACCTTTCTGATGAGATGACCTTTGATCAGAGGCCCCCCAAATTAGGAAGCAAGCCGTCAGGATATCTGAGGGAACCAAGTGCCACCCAGACAGGGGGTACAGGCTGAGTAAAGACTTCAGGTCAGGAGCATGCTTGGCTGCAGGACACAGCATGGAGGCAGTGTAGAGCCTAAAGGCAGCATTTGGGCTCACTCCTCCTTCCCCAGCTCTAGCAGCTGGACCCTACTAGATCTAACAGTCTGTTAATCCTTCCACCTTTTCTCAGCCTCCACTCCCCTCCGGCCTTACTTCCTTCTCTACTTAGCACGGAGTCTTTATAATCGCTCCCTTCCATACACCCTCAGTCTCTGTTTTTCTCTTTCCTCCTCACCGTAGTCTTCTGGCAAAACCCCAGCTTTTCTCTTGGCTAAGTCCAACTTTTGAGGTTATTATAATGATCAACTCATTTATTCTTACTATCGGAATCATAGTCTGTAAAATTTGGGAGCAAATTAACATAAAGCTAGCAACGTATGTGATTTTATTTATCTGTTTTCACTGATCTAAAGGTCTCATGTCTCATAGCCTTTTTTTTTTTTAAGGTCTATTTATATGCGGGAGGGAGAGTGAGTGCAGGGGGAGGGATGGGTTTGGGGGGCAGAGGAAGAGGGAGAGAGAATGTCAAGCAAACTCCCCACTGAGTCCAACATAAGGCTCGATCCCATGACCCTGAAATGATGACCTAAATCAAGAGTCGGACCTTAACCGACTAAGCCACACAGGTGCCCCACTTTTTTTAAATTAATAAAAAAATTCACTTTGATTTTTAATTGCAATAAAATACACCTAATTTACAATCTTAACCATTTTTAAGTGTACACTTCAGAAGCACTAAGCACATTCACATTGTGTAACCAATTCCCAGAACTCTTTTCATCTTGCAAAACTAAAACTTTATACCCATTTAATAACAACTCATTTCCCCCTCTCAAGCCACCGTTCCTAAATCCAGCTTTTCCTCTGTTCTTTCCTGGACCTACACAGGTGAGTGTGGCTGGGAAAAACGAATAACACACATAAGCTGACTTTTCTTCCCACTTCTGTGGGTGAACATGCCGTTTTCTTTCTTTCTTTTTTTTTTTTTTAAAGATTTTATTTATTTGACAGAGAGAAAGCACAAGTAGGCAGAGCGGCAGGCAGAGGGAGAGAGAGAAGCAGGCTCTCCGCCAAGCATGGAGCCTGATGTTGGGCTCGATCCCAGGACCCTGGGATCATTAGCCGAGCCAAAGGCAGCCGCTTAACTGACTGAGCCACCCAGGCGTCCCAAACATGCCGTTTTCTAAACCAGCCCCCTACCTGTTGGTTGGCCCTGTTCCTTCTCACTACTCAAGGACATTGCTCGAACAGTGGTCCATTTTTTCCTCCTACTGGCTCATTCTGCATAGCACAAAAACATGTACTTTCTTCCCACGTGAGAAAAACTTTTTTTCTTGACCCATATGTTCCTCTAGTTACTGCCTTATTTTTCTGTTCTTTGTGATAAAACATTCTAAATAGATTGCCTGTGCTCATTTGTCTCCCTTTCCCCTCTTCCCGTTCTCTTTTGGTTCCACTTTACTGAAGCTGCTTTTATCAGTGTTGTTGATGACTTCCATGTTGCTAATTCAGTGGTGAATTTTTACGCAATCTCTACTTGTGGGTCATTGTAACTTGATCTTAGTAACATTTGGCCTAGTTGGTCATTTCTTCTGATTTGGTGCAGTAGACAGAATGATAATACCCCTGACCAACCCAGACATCTGTGTCCTAATCCCCAGAACCTTTGATGTACGTAATCTTACATGGCAGATGTGATAAAGTTAAGGATCTTGAGGTGGGGAGGAGTATCCTGGATGATTCAGGTGGGCCCCACCTACTCACAGGGTCCTTCTGAGAAAGAGGCTGAAGGGCAGTAGTAGAGAAGAAGACAGAACCCTAGAAACAGTCTTTGGTAAGATGCATATTGAAGATGGAGGAAGAGACCATGACAATAAATACGAAGATAATACGTTTGTGTTATTTTCAGCCACTTAACTGGTGGTAAATTTGTTGCAGCAGCAGCAGCAGGAAAGTAGGACTCTTTCCTAGCTTTCCTCTCCTTCCTCTGGCTGTGGCTTTTTAGTCTCCTTCGCTGGTTTCTTCACGCTTCTTTTATCTCTTAATGTTGAGTATTTAGCGCTCTTCTCTAGTTAGTTTCACTGACAGTTGCTCTTACCAATTTGATAACTTTAAATAATTTTTAGGCTAATAATTCCCTAATTTGTATCTCTAGTGTTGACTTGTCATTTGAACTTGAGACTCATACATCTAGCCTTCTGCTTAGTGTTACTAGCTGGCTGTCTCAAAAACCATTTCAAACTTGACCTGTCTGAAACCAGACTTGTCATCTTCTCTCCATAATTCATTGCTCTCACGGTCTTCCCCTTATCAGTAAATGACCCCCTCATCATTCCTGTTGATCAAGACCAAAACCAGTGTCTGACCCCAGTATCTAATATTGTCACCACTTCCACTGCTACTACCTGGTGCAAGTCACCAACATCTTCACTGGGATTATTGCAGTCGTTTCCTCTTCGGTCTCCCTGCTTCCTCCTTATCTCCCACCCCCAGCCATCGCTCTGTTCTCCACGTAACTCGAGTAACCGGAGTGATCTGTTCAGATGGAAGTTGGACTGTGTCCCCTCTGCTCAGAGCACTCTGGTTATATGGGCTCCTTGCCAGGCACTTTCCCCTTCTAGGGCTTTGTACTTGCTGTTCCCTCTGCTTGGAACGATCTTCCCTGGATAGTCAAATTCATGGGGCTTGTTCTCACACTTTTTCCAGGCCTTGGTCTACATACCACCTCAGTGAAGCCTATGCTGACCACCACATTTAAAAGTAAAGTTCTCCCTCTGAATGCCCCATGCTTTCTCCTCTGCCTTTTTTTCCTCTGGAATTCTGATCTTCAGCTAATAAACAAGTAAAATGTAGTATATTGTTTCTCTTCTTACCTGAGAATGTCAACTCCTTGGGGCAGAGAGTTTTTGTCCTTTGTGTTCCCTGTTGCTCTGAGAGCCTAGAATGGTGTTGGGCGTACTAGGAGCCCACATGTTTGTTCATCTAATTGGAAGGTTTGGGGCATAGCCGTCTGATCGGAGTGGGTTAAGTGACAGTGGTAGGAGAGTAAGTGGGTGCCAGGAGAGTGGTCAGCTCTCCTGAGGAGCTCTGTAAAGGAGGCAGGGAAATGGGGCAGTAGCTAGAGAGCAACACGTGGACAGAAGGTAGAGCAGCATGTTTGTGTGCTGATGATAGTGCCCGTGGAGGAAGAGAAAGAAGCTGAGAGGTGTGGGGAATCACAAGGGACAGTCACAGCAGTGGAATCTTGGAGTGAGCAAGAGGGAATGCACTTGCTCTTGGTTTCAAAGCACTGATCTAATCTTTTGGCCCTTAAAGGCTGTTTTAAAAATATTGTATACGTATTAGAGCTCTAATGTCACCAGACCCACGTGAAATTTATTTTATCAGTACTTTTCTAATACAGCTCATCCTTTTGTCGCTTCCTCTCATTTCCTAACGTTGAGCCTTGTTCACCTCTTTCCCAAGGATATCCTTTTTTTTTTTAATGATCTTTTATTATTTTATTTGTTTTTAAAGATTTTATTTGTTTATTTGACAGAGAGAGATCACAAGTAGGTAGAGAGAGAGGGGAAACAGGCTCCGTGTTGAGCAGAGAGCCCGATGAGGGGCTCGATCCCAGGACCCTGAGATCACGACCTGAGCCGAAGACAGAGGCTTTAACCCACTGAGCCACCCAGGCGCCCCAAGGATATCCTTTCTTATGCTTTGATACTTCAGCACAGTTTTTTCCCAAACAGTGAGTTACAACCCATTAATTGGATGTGAGATCAGTCTGGTAGGTAATGACCAAAATTCAAACAAACAAACAAACACAGAATAGAAGATGGAACACTTTGCACATAGTAAGGATAAGTATTGTTTTATGAAACTTTCTTTTTATGTGTTTGCATAAAGTGCGTTTCTTACTGTGGGTCGTGTTTAAAGAATTTGAAAGAAAGTCTATTCTTATCAGATCCTAGATTTTGTTGAATGGAAGAAGAGAGCTCCTGCCCAGGTTCAAGGCTTACATGGTATAAGGGGCAGGGTCCTCTTAGATCCATTTTAGAGACACGGTTTTGAGTCCCAGCTCCTCCGCTAACCACATGGTATCAAACCTGTCCTATAGCTTTTATTTGGTCTTAGTGTCCACACCCAAGAAATGAGTGCTTGCTTTTGTATTTCAGAAGAACGTGCAAAGAATTCTTAACAAAATAATATGAAAACACTTTGGAAATTCTCAGAGGCAAGGAAAAATTATTTCATGTATGTCCTTAAATATCTCTTTCTGTTTTATCTGTAGAGTTTTTTCAGGAATAGGCATTTAGAAATCCTTTGCAAGATTCCCCTCCTTGTACAGTTGCCTCACATCAGGTAATTCAGAGATGTCCTGTCTTGTTAACAGGAGCGAGTGCCTTCGGATTTCTCTGTCAGCCTGTCCATTGTTTGTCTACAGGTTCTGGCTCATTCTCGGACTCTGTACATTGGGAGAGAAACTGTTAGCCTCCCCCAGAAATGTTTGCAATCATGCCTGTGTGATTTCTATATTGTCTCTGTTTTTTGGTCTCATTTGTACACAGACAAAGAGGCAGCTGAACGTCTTTCAAAAACGGTAGATGAAGCATGTCTGTTACTGGCAGAATATAACGGGCGTCTGGCGGCAGAGCTGGAGGACCGGCGCCAGCTGGCTCGGATGCTGGTGGAGTACACCCAGAACCAGAAAGACGTTCTGTCAGAAAAGGAGAAAAAACTAGAAGTGAGTACATGGTGAGGCAGACCCAGACTGCCCTTCCTATAGTTTCCCTTCCTGTAGTCCACAGTAGGACTTTCGTTAACATATTTTTGTCTTTTAAAAACTAATGAGATGAGAACATCCATCAGATCTTGTAATCATTTGAACCAAGTTGAAAACAAGTCATGTTTTTGTGTGTCCGAGAAAGAACAAACCGGAATGTAAGAAACAGTGAAACCTTAAAGCATTTAGGATCTTAATATTACTTTAGTTCGAACTCACATTAAAAAAAAAAAAATTGGTAGATTGAGGTGCGAAAAGAACAGGTGGTTGGCCAGACCAGAGGCATGTGTATTTGGTAGTATTTGGAAAATACTTAAAATTGCCTTTCTTTTAGATTATATTGAGATTTATTTCTGACTTGTAGCCATGGTTAAGGCGGGAGAGTAGTCTGCCTTTAAGCTCTGTCTACAATCAGTTCTAAAATTTCACAGTAGTGTTTATGGAATCCAGTTCTCAAACTGTTGAGAAGGAACTACTTTCTACCCTGAGTTGACATTAGCCTGAATGCCCTTGGGGAGGGGCTTTAGAACTGGTTCCTCACCCTGCATTTATTTGGCTTCTTAATTAAGTACATGGTGGTTTAACATCAGTGCTTGCATCACACGCCCAGCAGTGTGGACATTTGGGAACCTTTGCTTGTCCCAAGCTGCTAGCGGTTTCAGGGGTCAGGACAGTTTTCAGTCGGAGAATATGTTATATATCACAGGAAGCACCAGAGTAGGAAGGGAGGGGGTAGTCCCCCTCCCCACCCCAGCACTCAAGAAACATGTTCTCTGACACAGAGAGAGGGGAAACGGAGCTAGTCCTGTGGCTGAGATTATCGTCTTTGCCTTTCCACGAAGTGGGTGACTTGAGGAGGGCAATGAATGATGGGCACTTTTGACCCTATCCTTACCTGCAGTGATTACAGGAGCAGGGATAAAGTTGGGGGAACTTCATAAGCCAGCCTGGAAGTGGAAGATGGGAAATGGTTGTGAAAGTAGTATGGCTTAGATTTAGAAATCAACACTGACCAGAAATCCTAAAGGGAGTTTCACAGGCAGTACCAGACGGTCATTTATCTGAAATGCTCATCTTTCACTGAGGAAGCATTTTCAGCACTGTGCCCCGGGACTAATAAGAGAGTGTAATTAATGATTCTGGTTGTAAGTCACCATGCCATCTGTTGAACTGCCCCTTGGCGACACATTAAGGGCTTTCTCTGATCTGTCAGACATTGATTATCATGAGCAGCTGTTGTTGGGTGGAACGTGGCAAGCTACCATAGAGGACAGAGTCTTCGAGAAGGAGACTGGGTTGGTAGAGTGGATTAACTCCTTGTTTATTTCCCTTCCTCACAGTTGTACTTGGCTCCCTATGTTTTCTTGGGGAATCATTCTGGTTTCTTTAGAACCAGTGGTTTGTGAGATGCCATGAAAGATCATTAAGGATAGAGGTGGATCAGAGATTTGGGTCTGTTCTGTAGCTTTCCAGTCCAAATTCCTCTGCTCATCTGGGCATCGGGTTTCCATTCCTTAAGAATCAGAACAGGAGACTACCGTTGCTGGAAAGTACGGATTCTGAGCTAAAGGTCCTTTCTTTTCTCAAACCATGTCACTTAGCCACTTGAACAAAACCATTCACTGTAAAAATGAAGCTAAATTTGCTTATTTAAAAAAAGCAAAAGACTAGATACAATATAAGATGTTGAGAGCTGGCTTTAGTTTTTTCTCTATCCATGTTTGTTAAAAAATGTCTACTCTCTAGAATTTATGATTTTTCTCTCATATTCGGGAGCAAACTGGTCTCACTCCACCATACCCTTATGGTGATGGCAAAACTTGAAAAGTATATGCCGCTTGAAGGTGATGTGTTACCACTATGAATTATTCTAGATCTTCACAGTCTCTTATTGGTGAGGGCTGTGCATGAAGTATACTTATCCTTTTAACATTCACTTTTTAACACTGGTAGTCCTTGTCTTAAAATTGCCATATCAGAATGTAAATGAAGTCTGCTTTTATTTTTTAATCCTATCATTACCTTTAATGTACATGGAATTCTTAGAGCTCTGGAAATGTAAGGATTTGCTTGAGAGCCTGTTTTCTTCCCAAAGTTCTAATTTGTTAACACATGAGTTTTTCTCCTCCCCCCCATTCCCCTTTTTAAGTTCACCTCTTCCTTCATGTAACAAGCATACCTTTTTGTCTTTCACTTAAGAATCTTATGTTTGATTTCTGGCTCCTAAGCTTTGGGATAGGGATAGGGAATGTGATGATTTAGAGCCAAGGATGATTCAGGTGCTGGCATGTAGGAGGGGGCAGTTCTGGCTCACAGAGAGAGACAGTGTTTCTGCCTTCAAGGAAGAAATTGTGGCATAAACAGCATCGGCGAACATAAAACCAAACCAGGGGATTGTACATAATGTAGAGTAAGGGGGCAGTTGGCCACTCTGATTGCGGTTTAAGGTCAAATCCTAACTTCCTGGAAGGCAATAAAGGCTTTTTGTAAAAGGAAATCACAGTTGAAGAAGAGAAATATGTTTATAAATGGGAAAGCCAGACTGGAGCACACAAATGTGTGAAGAAAGACAAAAAACAGAAGGGGTGGGAGGGAAGGGCTACAGTGCTCCAATGAGAAGCAGGCGCTGTACTCTTTAAGGAGCTGCTTATTCATGAATAAAGTCCGCAGAGCCCATGCCAGCCAGAAGATGTCCAAAGCTGAGCAAGATGTACTGTCTTCCCTCAAGGAGCTCACACTCTACTGGGGGAGAAACAGCAGCGAATGGAGAGTTAGAATGTGAGAAAGAAGTAAGAGGAATATCATAGCTCACTGCGTCTAAGTTGAAATAGACCAGGAGAAGATTAACATGTTGATAATAACACTAATTTGGTTAGAAGTTTATTTACAATATGAGAGAATTATTAAACACATGGGCGTTTCTGAGCCCTGTAATACCCTTCAGCAGGTATTATGAAGTCTGCTAGCCTATGTGGTCTTATGCTTTTGCAGTGCCAGGAACAAAATTTTTCTCAATAAATAATTTGTTTTAAAAAATAAATAAATAAACAAATAAATAAATAATTTGTTTTGTGTGTGAAATTTCCATCAGTCAATGTACTCTTTTTGTTTTTGGTTTTTATTTATTTATTTATTTATTTATTTTGGTTGCGTGAAAAGTGGTTTGACAAATCTGATTTAATTTGTGGTGAAGAAAGGTGACTTTCTGATAGAAACTCCTATGGCTTTTCTCGTTTGTGCTTTTTTCTCTTTTAAGTAGAATCATTATTCATTTTGAGATGACGGGGTTTTGTTTTTTACCTGTTCTTTTGGTTTTTTTGTTTCTGTTTCTGGATGTATGGTGACATTGGCCTTCCGCCTTGCCCTTAAACTCCAGGCAGGGTTAGAAAGGGGCTGCTTCAAATCTATTTGCAATGCTTTTGTCACGAACATGAGAAAATCTAGAAACGGGAAAGAGGGCATGTGGAAGGAAGCACAAATGGTAGCCTCGAGGTGGTTAAGAAGTGTGGAGGGTACAGAAGAAAGCTAATTCAGAAAGGTGAGGCCAGAAGTACCAGAAAAGCCTCCCAGACTTCAGATCTTAGAGCAAAGGGAAAGTTTGTTTCTGGTAGACAGAGGTGACTGTTACCCCAGTTGTCTGCTAGGAGCTCATAAGCCATGTCAGCATGGGTCGGATGGACTTCCTGACTTGTCAGTTTGGATAAAGCATGATGTGGGTATGTTCGTCTGAGTGATCAGGGCATGTGGGGGGGACGGGACGGGACAGAGGGAGGGAATACAGATCTATTTGTACTAACATTGGAGGAAAAAAAATCAAAAAGGAGCAGGTACTCGCTGTTTTACTACCATAATATATCAGTTATTTTCATTCACATCATGGTGTTTGGTCGTCATTTCCAAGTCATTGGAACTTTCATAGGAATTGCACTGAATCTCTAGATTGTTTTGGGAACTATTGCCATTTTAATAGTCTTCCAATCCATGAACACAAGATTTCTTTGTTTACTTAGATCTTTTAAAATGTTTGATGCAGAATTTAAAAAAGCATGGAGGAGGCCCACTTCCTGGTGCATTTGCCATTACAGAGAACCTGTTTAGGTGCCACAAGTACCAGGGACCACAGGAGAGGGCAGTAGTGTGCACCGCCTTTTAGTAGGAGTGTGTACCCCCATGTTTCCAGAGCGTACATACAGATGCATGTGTGCTCAGCAAAGCCACCGAGGCACGACCATGACAGCCAGCCTCACTCTTGCACCCGAAATGAAGTGGCACAGTGAGGCCTGGATGTAAGTCGTTAACAGGACTGTTGAGCTGGATGGAACCTTAGACGTCATGGAGTCTGACTTCCCAATTGGGGAAGAAACTTAGACCCAGAGAAGGGAGTTTGCCACAGACCAGGAATAGAATCCAAGGCAGACATCTGGTAACTTTCCACCAGGTTTGTGTTTTCCTTTGTTGTTGTTTTGTTTATTTTAAAGTTGATTCCATCAGGTCAACAGCCGGAAGACATCCTACACAGAAGAGTAGCCAAAGTTGAATCATTGTAACAATCCCCAAGAACCTTGTTTTAGAAAAATGCCATCTTTTGTAGGGGGATTAAAATAGTTGTGTGAAGCATTTCAGAGAAGACCTTTCCAAGGTTTGAGAGAGCCGACTCTGCCACCGAGGTTCTAAATACCCTCCTGGCTGCGACTGTACATGCTTTGGCGGTGTGGGGGTAATTGGCTCATTGAACTTGGGGCTGCTGCTGTTTCTCCCCAGCTTGGCACCTCCCCCTTGGCCATAATGAATACTCAGGAGTGGAGCCTTCTACTTCAGACAGTACAGCTGGGAAGGGGGAAATGGCCCAGGATCTAACAACACCTTGTGACTCTTCACATTTCTGTTTGCAGTTTGGTTATAACAACTTGAGAAATTCTTTGGCTGTAGCTGAGAAGGTACTAAACCAAACTGATGGCCGTCTGTCGTTTTTGGCAGCATCGGCCCCCTCCCTGCAGGGTGCATATGGTTAAAAGCATTTATTTCAATAATGGGATAGGCAATAGGTGGAGATAGAGAGCTCCATTTTTTGTCAACTTTGGAGTAAATTCTTCTTTTTTCATGATGTTCAAAGCCAGTATCTCATTGTCCATTCCAGTAAGGGCAGATGGGAGCCGGTGATCTAATCCTCATTTTAGATGAGAAAACAAAGCTCAGAGTGTCTATGAGCAGTTCAGGGTCGCAGAGGAAGTCAGTGAGAACCAGAACCCTAATCTCCTGACTCCTGACTCTAGTCTTCATCTACAGTGTTACAGTGTTCCCCTGGGAGCTTAGAGGCCCTGCCCAGACGGCCGCTCACAGCCCTGCCGAGCCTGGCTCCACCTGCTCACAGTCCTCTACACTCACTGCCCTTCCTTAGCAGATAATTCTTTTCCTCCCTAGAGTAGCAGTGCTGTCAGCGCCATGGGCTGTTCCAGCCATTGTTGAAAAGGTCAGTCTGCTTACACTGTTCAAGTGACCCCAATAGAGGGTTTGCACTCACATCCTTCCCCACACAGCAGCTCATCGCTCGCCCCCTGCTTTTTCACCCCTGCTTTGATATGGGAGCCTCCCCCTACACCCTACAAAGTTTCCTCCCAGTAAGTGGGGACTTTTCTTGAATTGTGTGTTTCTGCAAGTAATTTGGAGTTTAGAAGCTGTGTCCTTGAAGTCCTTGCATTCTTTTCAGTTGCTGCCAACCCTTACACTCAGGTTAGATTTGTAGCTGGAGCTTTTTATCTGTGAGGTTGCGTGCGTGCGCTCCCACTCGCATGGGTGGGGGAGTGGGTAGGTGCTCATGTGTGTATTTTTTTTTAGGTGACAATACGAAAACTTTGGTATTTGTTCATCTCTTTTCATCTCGGGGTGGGGGGGGGGGAGATGCCACATTATAATGGTTATAATGTACTTCACATACTTGGTGACCAAGGACATGGTTCACCAACACTTGAGACTTCACATTAAAGAAGTGACGTGATTTCATAGCTCTCCCAGCTAGAATTCCATACATTTAGTCATAGCATCTTTTCCATATTTATAGCCCAACTTTTGGCGATACCTCCTGTTTTCCAGAATAGCTCCACTGCTTTTCAACTGGTGTGTGTTAGCACTAATTCTTCATATTTATAAAGTACATATACATGTTAAGTCAAAACAGCATCTGGGCCCCTTGTCACTGCTTGCCTGCCAGAACATTCAGTCTTATTCAACTGTTGGTTCTTTATTTCTTTTCTGATTACAAACACATCACAGGGAAACTTAGAAAATAAGTATAAAAAAATTATAATCTCACTACCCAGAGAACTTTTGATTTTGGTATGTTTCCTTTATTTTTTTCTTCAATTTTATTTATTATTATTATTTTTTTAAAGATTGTATTGATTTATTTGAGAGAGAAAAAGAGAGTGAGCCAGGGAAGAGCAGAGGGAGAGGGCCAAGCAGACTCCAAGCCAAGTATGGAGCCCGACACGGGACCCGATCCCACAACCCCGAGACCGTGACCCAAGCCAAGACCAAGAGCCAGACACTCAACCAACTGAGCCAACCCTGCACCCTTTTTTCTACGATTTTAAAATTAAAGTGATCATAATACATGGATAATTTTCTGTCATGCTTTTTTTTTTAACTTTATGTGATCATTTTCCCTTATTAACGGAAACCTATGTAAACATTTTAAATGGTTGCTTGAACACCTATAATTGGATAATCAATGACTATTGTTATTGAGTATTTATGTTTTGTTTTTGGGGTTTTGTTTTGTTTTGTTTTTTACTTTGGGCTAACTTCCAGTATTGGAGTATTTCCCCCCTGTAAGTTTCAAAAAAAAAAAAAAAGTGGATTCTATGTGTATGTGTAGATGCCTGCTTGTCTTTTAAGTATGCTGAAGTTTACATACATTTCAAGGTCTTTACCACTAATACACCTTCCTACCTTAGGAGTTCTTGCTCTTCCAAAGCATCTTCAGCAGTCTGGCACTTCATAGAGCTTTAGAGATAGGCAGACAGCTAGGACATATAGATATCCCTCCCCAAGTTAAGGATTAATCATTGTTCTGTGAAGAAATGAGCATTGAATAGTTTAATTAGACAAATGGGGCTGTCTTCTGGGTTTTAAGTTATGTTTACAGCTGTGGGAAGTAGCAGCTATTTCTTATTATAATGCAGACTTGAGTGAGCATAATTTTGAGAGCAGGTTCAGATTACAGAAATTTGAGCCCTAGTGTCTAAATGTCTTACCCAATGGATACCTGTCATTTTGAGCCTAGATCTATTTTAGTCTTTAGAAATGTTCCTTCTACTGTTAAGGTGGGCCTTCACCCACTTGAAGTCGCAATTTTTGTAGAAAGTAAAATTGGATTGTGTCATACTTTGCAATCTTGGAAGTTCCATTTCTGACTTTTGTTTTTATCTCTATAAGATACAGGGCTCGAATTAAGATTAGAAAGTCTTTTCCTATGATTACAGCTAAAAGTGTTCGTGGTCGTAATCAGGAGTCAGAATGAAACCTTTGCAAATGAAGCCCATGAGCTCCCAAAGGTGTGGCGTGCTTCCTGTGAAGAGGCAAAGGTTCCAGCAGTCACTGTGACTTTGCAAGCCTCCTTACTTGTTTTCGCCCTTAGTCAGATTCCTTAAATATCTTTAGGAAAAAATGTGGGCAACTCTCTTGCTTAATCCATTCATTAGGTACTTGGAGAACTTTAAGCGGAGTAACTTTGCAATTTTAAACTCAACACAAATTAACGAGCAGCCTTCTGAGCATTCTTGGGGTTTGGATAGTGATTAATGGACTCAGTCCTTTTTTCTTCAAAATGTCTGGTATGATGTATTTGGTGCTTTTCTGGGTCCTTTTACTTTGCCCGTCATATTTCTGTTCTGTGAGGCATGGACTTCCATAGACTTGCTAGGAGTTATTCCCATGGATATCGTTTACCCCAATTACGATTCAGTGATGAGGCTCTGTAGTCCCCATTCCAGGCTTTCTCTGGCTTTCTCTGTTGAGGCCAGTGGTCCTTGCAGCCTTTTATCTTTGGTGTGGTTTGTCATTGATAAAACAGCAACATTACCCTCACCTGGGACAGATGGGCTCTAATAACACTTGTCTACCCTGAAGCTGTTGGAGTCTGCCTTTCCTTATCACACGGAGCCTTCAGGGGCACTTTATTTTCCTTTCTATGGAAGAATTCTCCAGTAGACTGGCTATAGGTGCCCTTTTCCGCAGGTAGCATGCTTTGCTTCCCTAATATTAAACAGAACAAAAACATTCACATGAGCACACTCCCACTGTCCCTTTTTAACTACCCCATTTTCCCTCGCCGCCTTTACCTCTGAACCCACTGCAGCTTGGCATGCGTATCTACATTCTGCTCAAGTGGCCATCTGCAGAATCCGCCACCACTGGATCCAGACTCAAACACCAAGATGCATATCCCCACCGCCCACTGTCTTTTGTTTCCTTTGCTCTTTTTGGCCCTCTATAGCGCTTAATACTGTTCATTACCCTTTATGTGTTTTCCTTCTCTGGGTTCTGTTCCAGTCTTACTTTTTTGTGTGTTCTTAGTAAGCTTTTCTCCAACCCCACCCTATAAATGTTGGTATTCCTTTAGCCTTTTTCTCATTCCGTCCTTGCGTGACACACACACAAAGTGGCTTCAGTTACCACCTGCGTGCTGATGGCTTAAATCTAGATCTTTAGCCCAGACCCTGCCCTGTGCTTCAGACCCATATATCTTACTTCCACAGACACCTCACATGTCATATGGCCAAAACAGACTGTCCTCTTCTTAGAACCTTTCCTTTCCTTCTCTTTCCCTGTCTTGGAGAATGGCATTGCCATTTGTCAAAAGCGGACACCAGAGCTCATCTAGTGTCACTCCCTGTTCGTCCCACCTCCCAGATGGGTCAGTTCAGCCTCCTCTTGTCCCAGTCTTTCCCTCAGCCCCTGTGCCGCACCTCTGCCAGACAGACTCCCATTACCTGAGCACCCCACTGGAGTGGTCAGCAAGCCCTTGTGATTTTCATTTTAGTTTTTCTTGAATCGGTCCCCTTCTCTTCCTCTCTGTCTCCACGCCCACCA
Organism: Potos flavus; assembly: GCA_028534135.1. Taxonomy (NCBI): domain Eukaryota; kingdom Metazoa; phylum Chordata; class Mammalia; order Carnivora; family Procyonidae; genus Potos; species Potos flavus. The sequence goes on from CM052885.1 coordinate 103,682,637, forward strand.
CCTTAGCCCACATCGCCACCACTTCTCCCCTGCTCACCTGTAGTAGCCTCTTTGCACACCCACCTGCATTTGTTCCTGTGTTCTGTAACTCGTTCTTCACATGGCAGCCCTGTGATTTTTTCCCAAATGTAGCTCTGAGCAGGTCATTCCCCTGTATAAACATTTAAATTGCTTCCCCTGGCTTGTGGAATATAAGCCCAAATCCTTGCACGTTCCCACCACATGCTCCGTGCCCCACCCCATGGCTCGTGCCTACCGACCTCACCAGCCCTCTCTCTTAACACGTTCCACTGCGTTCTGTCTGTGCTGACCTATCCTATCCCCGGCTTTACCTGCTGCTCCCCCTGTTTAGAACACTCTGCCCCCTTTCCTTCCCACTGCTTACTCTACCTTGTTGATTCCTGTTTCATCATTTATATTCCATGTCAAATGGTATTTCCCCGAGACCCTACCCCATAAAACCAGGTTTCTCCCCTCCACCCCCCATAAATACTCTCCTTTCTCCCTATCTTCTTCCTTCAGAGCACCGCATGGTTTGTTACATGGTTTGTTTATGGATGATTTCGTTATTTCCCTGACCAGACCATAAAATCCTGTCTGGATTGTCACTCTGTCGTCCCCATCCCTATCCTAATGCTTGACACAGTGTCCTCATCTCAGGTGGCAGGTACGGTTGCAACTCAGTTCATCTCTAGGTTAGGTCAGACACTGTATCTTTGATAGGGGGATTCCTTTCACATGGATGGTGCTCCCATGAGATCTGGGCTTTACTGCTTAGACACATTTTTTTCCTCTTTCTCGGTCTTTAGAGTGATGGGACTGGACTTTGGTATTACCTAGCCATAAAACTATGTTACTTTTTTTCCCATGGTCTTAGAGGTTGGAGGCTTTTTTTTTTTTTTTAAAGATTTTATTTATTTATTTATTAGAGCACGGGGAGGAGGAGAGGGAGACGCCGACTCTCCCTGCTGAGCATGGAGCAGCCCAGTGTGGGGATCCCCAAGATCATGACCTGAGCCGAAGTCAGATGCTTAACAGACTGAGCTACCCAGCTGCCCCCAGAGGTTCTTTCTTTTGCTCAAACCAACTTCTAGTAAAGGTTTTAAAATTTCAGGGCATACCCAGATGGCTTGTAGGAGGATGAATCTTTGTATCCCATTGACACTTCTCTTTTTCTTCAATTCTACATGCCTTTTTTTAGTATGTAGATCAGGAAGACTAAGGACTGTTTATAACACAATAAACATGGGAGTGGTGGTGGTTCTTTTCCCCCCCGGAGATGTGCTGATTCATAGTGAACAGTTTAGCATGTGCCTGGTCTCATTGAGATCTGGTGTCACCCCATGGTGCAGGCATGGTTTCCATTCCCATCCTAAATGTAAGGATGCCTCGCTCAGCAAGGTGAAGTTCTGTGGTGCACCACAGGCAAGTGGTAGAATAGGATTTGAACTTGGATTTTCTGACTCTATACTTTCCATCATGTCAGCCTCCTTCCGGTGGGAGAGATGCGATATACCCTTAGTCTTTTGGAGGAGCCAGAAAATGTTATTTCCCTCCTTTTTTCTTTTTCTTTCTTTCTTTTCTTCTCTTTCTTTTCTTTCTTTTGCTTTTGGAAAGAAATTGGTCTTTTTATTCCTTGTAGAGAAAACTGTATCGAGTTGTAGTGCAGTAACCTACAGGCTGCGTTGCCCCAGGCAGACCTAGTAGCGCTTAAAATTATAATAAATATTGCCTAGAATTATTCCGTGTAGAAACTGCCCTTTGCCTTTCTACCCTTTGCTTCTTAGGTGCCCTCCAGGAAGACTTGACTCTGTCAGCATTTGGCTCAGAAGAAGAAACCATTAGAAGGCCTGCATCTCTGATGTTTGCACATCAGTAACCTGATTTTCCATAAAAATGGTTGTTAAGGAAGCCAGTTTGTGGGGGCTTTGTTATTTGCATAAAACTTAGATTTTTGACATTTGACTTAAAAAAACCCCAAAAACTCATTTATTTTTTAGAGAGAGAGTGCGAATGGAGGGGAGGGGCAGAGGGAAAGAAAGAATCCTAAACAGGCTCCACACTCTGCTTGGAGCCAGATGTGGGGCTCAGTCCCACAACTCTGAGATCATGACCTGAGCTGAAATAAAAAATCAGACGCTTAACTGACTGAGCCACCCAGGCGCCCCTAAGAAAAATACTTAACTATAAATAGTGAATAGTTCTTCTTGTACTAATATCATTGTTTTACCTGGTTTTATGTAATGAGGGACCCATGGCATACATGTAAGCATTTTTGGAGGACCCAGGTGCATTTTTAAAATAAATCTCTCTCTCTTTTTTTTTTTGTTTGTTTGTTTTTGGAGGACCCAGGTGCATTCTTAAAATAAATCTTTCTCTTACGGGGCTCGAACTCATGACCGTGAGATCAAGACCTGAGCCGAGATCAAGAGTCAGACACTAAACCAACTGAGCCACCCAGGTGCCCCAAAATAAATCTCTTTTCTTTTTTTAAAGCATTTTATGGACATCTGTTAAATTGTAAATATTTAGCTTTACGATTAAAGTTGGAAAATTTGCCCAGTCCTAAAATTGACTTTATTTTTTTGTTTCATTTTGATTAATTTAATTATATGTAGACCCTATCTTTTTATTCTTCTTCTCTTCTGCAAATCCCTGTCAGAAGGGAGCTTTTCCTGTAGCAGTAGAAGCTCCCTTAAACCTTTTGTGTAGAGGGTCTGCTGGGGAGAAAAAAATACCCTGAGGACACTTTGTGGTACAGTTCCAAGTTTACGAAGCCCCTTCCCATGTGACTTCTCCAGTGGATGGGTTGGATTGCTCTGAGAACATTCCTCTAATTGTAGCCATTTTGTCATTTTCCCTTCTGGGAAATACTTCGTGTTTACCTTTTTTACGGGTTTAGTAATGGAGCCGAGAGGCCCTGAGCACTGGAGCTGGAGCCACAGCTTCCTCCTTTTTTTTCTGTCTTCCCCAGCATCTTACTCAGCAGCTCCAGCCCTGCTGTGACACCCTAGAATGTATCATTTTGAAATGTTGCAGCTGCCACTGAGTCACAGTGGGAACGGGGAGTTGGCTGGGGGAGAGGTGCAGATCAGTTACGGTTTTTTGTTCCCGCGTAGATTCTTGAAGAGAAAAGTGGCATTCTTATTTTCAGTCGGAAGATTTGTATGTTTTCCCTAAAAAACAAAAGAAAGAAAGAGAAGTGTTGTAGTTTAAGTAGAGGCTATGATTTCTAAGTGTAGATCCTCTGAGCTTTATTGGCAAGAAGTAATAAGCCTCCTGGCAGGAATGAAGGGGGCTGACTGGGGGTGTTGAATAATTTTAGGGTGAGAGGCAGCTTCCCCTCTCTGCTTGGCTCTCAGTCTTCATGCGATGAAGCAGTTCCTTGACTTAAATTCGGTATGGCAGGTCACCTTTAAAACAGGGCCCTTCACAAACTGCTTCGTGCATAATAACCCTTTATGGCTCTTAATTGGGAGTAGCCGAGCAGTGGGTGGTTTTTATATACCATATGTCCTATAGCGCAACAGGGCAAGATAAAGGAAAACATAGGTCTTGATACTGGAAATCTTGTCTCATCAAATCAAGCACTTGCCTGTGATGTTCTTTCTAACATAATTTTTCTTACATAAATACTTCCTAGCCAGAAAAAAATAGATTTGACAATGTTTACATTTTGATCAGTATTTCTTATAGGAGTTGGTTAGAGGAGAAGCTTATAATTTTGTTTGTTTTGAAAATGAAATTTGTGTAGAAAGGTCACCGCAATGTCAGTCCCTGTCATTTCTAACCCTCTTATCTCAGAGCTCATCTGCAGCATGTCAGGTCTGGCCTGCTGCTCTTAACCAAAAAAGGCAAAGAATGTGGAAGCCTTGCTCCTTTCAGCCTTGTCTTAGTGCTCCATGATGGTCTGTGTTCGCACAGTGTCAGCTGGATCCACAGGAAGCAGGGAGTGTTGGACGCATTTTCTGCCGCAAGTTCAGAGAGTCTGTGAGGCAGGATTCCAGAGCTTTGCCAGGAGCATAAATCCTAGGCATTATCTCAGAACCGCACACTGGTCCTCACCCTCTGCGTTTTAAACATTTCTTGGCAGTCAAGTAAACCCAGGCAGTTTATCACAGGTGCCCACTGCCTTCTCCCCTCCTCAAGGATCCTGACACAGGAGGTAGCAACAAGTCTGATAGAACGCTCACCTGTTTCACGGCTCCCCGCAGTCTGTCGTGGGAGAGGTAGGGTTTGCTGAGGTAGGTGCTTGCAGCTGAATGGTAGCCCAGCCCTTCGCCTCTGCCACCAGCCCGGTACAAATAATGCATGAGCAGGAAAGGAAGAGCCACAGGACCACTTGGATTTGCCTTGTCTCATCTTACTGAAGAATGGCAAGTATCTGAAGACAAGAGTACAAAAAGGAGCCACGGTGAATTGTGATGGGGAGGAAGAAAGAAAGAGAGGGAGAAGGCCGAGGAGCAGGAACGCTGCAGCCCCATCATCCTACTGATAGAAATCGTGCAGGTCCCGATCTTGCACATTCCTGTTCCAGGCAGGGTGGCGTAAGTGTTAGAGTAAAGGCTTAGTCCTTTATTGCACACAAGTATCAGGTATTTTAAACAAGGAGCATGTGACCACCTTGCCACATCATTTCTCTAGCTGAGAGGTACTCGATGTACTAAAGAGGTTGTGGGATATAGTGTACTTAAATGCGTCAGAAGACTTTGAACGGGTCTCATCACGTTGATTTTAGTGATACCATGAAAAGAAGCTGGATTTCTGCTGAGGGCACGGTTTGTAACCTTGTAGCAGCAGAGCTTGTGGACCGAACTTTTGTTAGAAGACAGACTGGTAGGTTGAGAAGAAAGATTCTTCGGTTTTCATGGTCTGTCTCCTCTACCTGTCCAGAACCAAAGATAAAAACTATGGAAAGGCAGCTAGTGGGGAAGTGCCACCGCCCTACCAGGGGGGCCTGGGAGCGGGAGAAGTGGAAGGCAAGTGAGAGCTGGAATTGTGTTGGGAGGATAGTTTTGTTTGGATTCAATAGTGATTTTCTTGTTCATCCGTGGTGACGTTTATAGATGACTTTATTTGGGAAAAGACTGAATCTATTTAAAAAAAAAAAAAGGGTGGGAGATCAGAGTCTGTTACTACCTGATCTATTTAAGGGACTATAAAATTACTATTACTATTCAGTTTGACCTAATCAGAGTTTGCCATGAATTCTTACCTGCTCATTTCTCCCTAAAGCATTAAGCTAGATCATTCAGCTGTCTCAGCTCAGCCAGCTGCATGTTTAACAATTTTCAAGGCAATCTTCACCTGTATTTGGATGTTCAGAGTTACCCTTGCTGATGCATTTAGACCTCTCGGCTTATTTTTTAGGGCAGTTTTAGGGTCACAGCAAAATTAGAGGAAGGTACAAAAATTTCCCATATAGTCCCTGCTCCCCCACCAGTGTGGTGCATTTGCCACCATTGATGAACCTATACTGACACGTCCTAATCACCCAGTGCCCATGCTGTAGGGCTCACTCTTGGTGTTGTATGTTCTGTGGGTCTGGACAAATGTATGATGGCACGTGTCCATCATTATAGTATTTTCACTACCCTAAAAACCCTGTGTGCTTGGCCTATTTATCCCCGCAACCCCTATCTCCGTAGTTTTGCCTTCTCCAGAATGTCATATAGTTGGGCTTATACAGTATGTGGCCTTCTCAGATTAGCTGCTTTCCCTTAGTAATATGCATTTAACATTTCTCCATGTCTTTTCGTGACTTGATATAGCCCTCCTTTTTAATGCTGCAAAATTGTTGTATGGATGTACCAGAGTTTATTAATCCATTCACCTTCTAAAGGGCTTCTCGGTTGCTTCTAAGTTTTGTTGGCAATTATGAATAATGTTGCTATAAACATTTAAGTGTAGGTTTTCGTGTGGCATAAGTTTTGAACTCCTTTGGAGTTAAACACCAATGAGCATGATTTCTGGATCATATGGTTAAGAGTATGTTTAGTTTTGTAAGAAACCACCAGACTGTCTTCCAGAACAGTTGTACCGTTTTGTATCCCCACCGGAATGTACGAGAGTTCCTCTTGCACCGCATCCTTGTCAGCATTTGGTGGCGTCAGTGTTTGGGTTTTGGTCATTCTAATAGATGTGTGGTGGTATCTGGTTTTAATTTGCATTTCTCTGATAACACATGTTGTCTTTTATAAAAACATTCTCTCCTGATCTGTGTCTTGTCATTTTCATTCTGTTGACAAGTGTCTTTTCCAAAGCAGAAAATTCTTCATTTTAGCACCATCTAGCTTAGGTGTGTTTCTTCATAGGTCAGGCCTCTGGTGTTGTATCTTAAAAGTCATCACCAAACCAAAGATCATCTAGATTTACTTCTGCTGTCCTCTAGGAGTTTTAGAGTTTTGTGTTTTCCATTTAGGTCTGTGATTCTTTTTTTTTTTTTTTTTTTTTTGGTCTGTGATTCATTTTGAGTTAATTTTTGTAAAGGGTGTAAGATTTGTGTCTAGATTTGGTGTTTTGCATGTGAGTGTCCAGTTGTTCCAACTTTTTTGTTGAAAATACTTCACTGTATTGCCTTTGCTCCTTTGTCAGAGATCAGTTGGCTCTGTTTATGTGGGTGCATTTCTGGACTCTGTTCTGTTGCATTGATCTATTTGTCTGTTCTCTGGGCAGCATCACACTGTCTTGATTACTGTAGCTTCATAGTAAGTCTTGGAGTTGAATGGTGTCAGACTTTGTTCTTCTCTTTCAATATTGTGTTGACAATTTGGAGTCTTTTGCCTCTCCATATAAATTTTAGAAGCACTTTGTCTATATTCACAAAATAACTTGCTATGCTTTTGATGGGACTACATTGAATCTATAAATTAGGTTGGGAAGAACTGACGTCTTTACAATATTGAGGCTTCCTATTCATGAACATGGAATATCTCCCATTTATTTAGTTCTTATTTGTATCAGAGTCTTGTAGTTTTCCTCATGTGGGTCTTGTACATATTTTGTTAGATTTATACCTGAGTAGTATTTCATTGTTTTGGCTGCTAATGTGAACTCCCTGCTCTTTAATCTTTTTCATCGACAGTCCTACTTTCGTCCTTTCTGTAGTGATGTCCTCCTCCTAGGCTTATGCACCTGCTCTGAAAGTAGAAATCTATGGAAAGAGTAACCCAGTGGCATGAGGAGGTGTGTATGGGATCCATCAGCTTTCAGAGTGGCCCAGAGAGAGGACTTTAATGGGGAACATGTTTCCTTTAAAACTAAAATGAAGTTTCTTTGACGATATTTAGAATATAATAGCAGTCTACCTCCTCCCAACCTCCCTGCCTCCAAACAGGAACAAATGTCTTTTGTTTGTTTATTTTTAAAGATTGCCTAGGAGAGGATTATTTGAACTTAAGGTGGTATCTAATGAGATCACCTGCCTTCCCTTTTAAACTCAGATGGACTTGCTAAGTCAGTGTCACTCAAGAGTGCAGAGCTTTGGATTCTGACCCCAGATCCGCTCATGATCTTCAGACTGTTCTTAAGGAATTCCTTCACTTGAAGTCCTCTGTAGCTGCCAGGAGTGATGGCTCCCAAGTCAGGGTGGTTTTCATCTATGAGCTTTGGTCAGAGGATTTGGGTAGGAAGCAAGGAATAAGTATTTAGTAACTATTTTACCTTTTTTGTACATAGAATCAGGAGAAGTTCATTAAATGAATCCATGTTCGGAAATAGAGAATTGGTCTTCTCTATTAATTTCCCTTGAAGTATATAAAACCAAAGAAGAAGAATGTTCACAGAGGGAAGGGCAGGGAACCTTGACATTTTAGATCCTCAGATCTGAAATTAATTATCAGTTTCAAGAATAAAAGCTGATTACTTAATGTGATGGGCTTGTAATGTTACATTTTATGTATTGTTCATTTATTGGGTAACTGTTGGACACCTGCTGTTTCCAGGGCACTGCTGGTCATGGTGGATGATGGGTAAGCAGATGGGTTTGATCTTGGCCTCCTGAAGCTCACTAATTTGATGGGGGTGTCATTATTTGTAATTTACATAAGTCATTATTTTAGTTGTGTTAAGTCTGCAAAGGAAAGAAATGGGATGCCAGGAAAGCTTACTTTCTTCCCCTGTCTCTTTATCCCGTGGCTTGTGTGAGCAGCTCTCATTTTCGGTGGAAGCCTTGACTGCCGGCACTAATGTGGGCACAGAGCCTCCCTGCCCAGGCTTCTGTAGCTCTTCCCCTCCTTGTCTGGACTTTGTCTTTACAACTTGACATAGGTTTTCTTCATTTAACCTGTTTGCTGTCTTATCACTCTTCCCAGGAGTGCTTAAGTATATGCCCTCAAACTCTCTGCCTCTGTAAGTGTGTAGAAGGTATCTGGTACAAAGGAATCTAGAACTTGAAGAATAATCTCATGAGTGGGCCAGTTCCTTCACTTTTAGATAAGGAAGGTGAGGACAAAGGGAGAGAAAGACCACACCCACAGTCACAGAGCATGTTAGAGCCAGAGCCAAAACTAACCCAGGTCTTTGACTCATAGCCCAGTGCTTTCTGTTACATTCCTGCGGGAGAGGCTTTAGTCCGCAGGGATCCATCCTCAGGAACTTTCTGTCTCTGTGGAAAGACTGAGGAGGATGACACCGCTAGAGGAAAAAAACCAGCCCCAAGGGGGGCCATAAACGGACCTCACAAAAGGCCCAGGGTTGTTACTACATACAGATTTACTAAGGCTGCCTTTTGCTGGGAGGAAAGAAAATAGTATACCAAGTTCCTGTCATCCGGGAAGTCCTATTTTAGAGGAGCGTAGACGTCTCACGTGTATGGAGAGAGCACCTCAGAGCAGCCCGCTCGGGGCTCAGGTGCACCGCGGCGCGCAGGAGGGTGCCAGAACAGGTGGTGGTGGCAGCCAGTGTTCTGGACGAGGAGAAAAGCTTTTCCTGGAAAGACGGGGAGGGAGAACTTCCCTGAGACCAGGACAAGAAAGATCCCCCTCCAGACTTGAGGGGAACCCCAAACCAGTGGCACACGCGGGCAGTGGTGTGTGCATAGAGGGTTGGGAAGCTGCAGGAAATACATTTGGGTAGGAGCTAATCTGAGCAGATCTGGAGCTCTGAGCAGTCACAGAGAGAGTGTGGTGCCACGCTTCGCTTTCTCAAGGAAGTAGCTTGATGAAAGCTGGGCTTCCGGAAGGCCTCCTCTGGGCCTTGCTGCAGGTACTCAGGTGTGGAATGAGGAGGTCCTGGACCCAGGTGGGGGCAGTGGGCATTTCGAGCGTCTGTGGTGACAGGTGGTAGATCTGGATTACTCTCTCAGTTGAACACAAAGTGCCGCTTTATAGTGATTTTCCTAGGTATGTCTAGGTGGGGCCCTCAAGATAATTGGAAAGCCTAAGCATCTGTATTGTATTTTTTAAGGTGTTTTGCAATAGATAAGAACCAATTAAGAGAATGCAAATACGAAGTGTCACTGCTTATACTTCCAAATCTCAAGTGCGAAGTTAAATACCATTTAATTCACTGTTGCCAGTATTGAACTCTGCTTTCCTTTTTTATGTCAAGTTTTTTTCCTTTCGAGAACCCAGACACTCTAGTTTAGCTGAAGCGGGGAGGGGTGGTCTGGTGGGGAGAACGTAGGGTAAGAAGCTGAGAGTCTCTGTATTGGCTCCTTAGGCCTGACCGTCAGCACTCACGGACTTAACCGCATTGTCTTCTCCTTGTCTCCTTAGGAATACAAACAGAAGCTTGCTCGGGTAACCCAGGTCCGCAAGGAACTGAAGTCCCATATTCAGAGCTTGCCAGACCTCTCATTGCTGCCCAACGTCACGGGAGGCTTGGCCCCGCTGCCCTCTGCTGGTGACCTGTTTTCAACTGACTAGGACAGGTGTCGTGCCCCAGACCCCATCTCCACCAGCAGAGAGAAGAGGGCAAGTCATGGTTGGATAGAACCTTGTGGCCCCAGATTCTGTCCCTCCTTCATCCCGGTCCTGCAGCCTCGAGAAAGAACCGCAGACTCTGATTCTCCTCTCCGTCCTCTCTTGTTGAGCACAATTCAGAACAGTGGCGAACGGGGTCCACTTAAGATTCATATGTGGAAGGAATACAAACTCTCCCACTTCATGTTTTCATGCCCCTGTTGGTTTTCCATTCTTAGCTCTCTCTTTACACCCAAGAAGTTACAAAAATCATGTGTACTTCTGAAAGCGTTCGGAAGAATCTCGTCGCGTGTGACAGCATTGTGTCATGAAAGCAGCTTCTCTTTTCTGAGCCCGGCTTGTTCAAGTTCAGTACGGGCCTCCACTGGAGGACTCGCTCCGGAGTCATGGACTTTCCTGGCTATCATCCACCCCGGAGGGTGGAGGCACAACTGTCAAGCAGCTTTGCCCTAAAGAGTTTGCCAAATCTCATCCTTCCTTTCCCTTACTTCTAGTGACGTGTAGTCAAAGGTGAGGTGCGTTTGTTTGGTAAGCAGACTAGGGAATCTAGCAATAAGGTTCGAAGCTGATCTGGAACACGGTCACAGTTCAGAAACAAGAGGAACAGGGATCACAAGCATGAGTTAAAAATAAGGTATTTGCCTCAGGTTCCTACAAACAACCTTCCCAGGCACCCACCGTCAGAGAAGATGTCCTAAAAACCTGATCTTCAATCAGGCCCTAATTGGTTGTGAAGGCAATTGTTAGAGATGGCACTGGCGGACCCCAAAAGCTAAAGGCTTACTAAGAGGGCTCTGCACAGCTGTTGCTTTTTCAATCCATGTCTTTTGGGGAGCAGGGCTCACACTAACATTTACTTCACTGGGCGCGTGTCTACAATATGGTGAGTAAACTTGGATCTCTCCCTTGCGAATACGACGCTCCGCATGTTTGTCCGTGTATGCCACTGGCCACCACGCGTGTCCTTGTGCCCGGAGGAGGAGGGCGACGCTGATCGGCCATTTCCCGCATCGCTCATCTCGGGCAGAGGAAGGGGGGAAGTCAGGGATTTTAATTGGGGGTTTTAATTCCATTATCATGCCAGCTGACATTATGACTATATAATGTAGTTAGAGAGGATTTTTACCTTGCTTTTAGTGAAGGTTAGGCCTGCTAACTGTAAATCACTCTGATTTGGCAGGCTTATTTTTGACATTGGAAAGGGCAGAAACAGTTTGCCCCAGTAGTATGATAGGAGTCAGAGCCCAGAGGCTGAAATCCAGAAGCTATAAAAAGGAATTCAGTGGTGGGGGCTTCAGAATCTCCATTATTTTGAGTTGCTATTTTCAGGATTACCAAAAAGCCAATTACTTGTAGTTTGACATGTTAAACATGTTGAAACATAGCCTGTGTTTTAAACGTGTGGCAGGCTTTCCTTTAAGAAGCTCTCCCGCCTGCCGTGAAGTGAGAACGATGAAAAGTCGTAGCAGGTGTTCAGTTGAACTCTGTGTAGAACATAGTAGCATTTAAGCTGTTTTTCGAATTTGAATACGGACTATGTGTTGTTGGCTTATTGACACTGCCTGTTGTCCTGTCATTATTAAATTAACGAGTCTCTAACTATAAAGTTTTTCTTCCCAGAGGCCATAGGGCAGTAGGTGACTTTACTAAAATTGCAAGATCAAGTCTGTCTTCGCTGTTTGTGCACATGCACCCCCTCCCCATGTGGTGTGCTGCTTTAGTCCTGCGCGCGAGCTCGTTTGGGAACGGACCCGTCTCGGACACGCTCTGTGCTTTCACCGAGGAAGCAAAATTTTACTAGCCGTGAATCACAAGGGTATAGTAGATGTTTGCTCTGATCAGCTAGATGAAAGTGTTCTAACTTGATGGATTTCACCCACTGCTATGTTTTATCCGATTGAGTTTGACCAGCAATTGGTGCATAATTATTACAGCAAGAGCAAAAAATGAAACTGTAGCAATTATGTAAATGAATGTGTTGGCCTCCTAACACCTGTTACTAGTGGACTTCCTATGAGGAAGTTAGTTTGGGGCTTTGTTTTGTTTTTTAATGAAATGCTTTTGTTTTTTAAATCTTAATTCTCCCCGCATCCTCCCCAAGTGTGCTCATTACTTCTTTTGTTTAATTTAAATGAACCTTCCTTGTATGTATGAGGTGATCTGGTGGGGTAGGGTGGGTGGGTTTGGTTTTGTGTTTTTTCTTTCTTTAGGGCATCCAGAGGCCTCAAAGGACCTTTCCTTTGGGTCATATTCCTCAGAAAGTCTTCTTTCTTCTTTGTTTTGTTTTGTTTCTTTCTTAAAGAATATTTTTAAAGCTTAAATTTGTATATTAATTTAGGACTTTATTTAGAAGTATAGGCTGTCATTGGCGGCAGCAGTATATTCTGAAATGTCTCATAGATATATATTTTTGAATAAAGATGGTGTTGTTGAACGACATCGTGTGATGTTTGTTTTCCCTGTCTTGTTACCGAACACCCGATGCCTTCTTCGTAAGCAGTGGGTAATCAGTAACCACCAATAGAGATCGTGCTGTCTGCACAGAATCTTGTCCCTTAGGATTTTTGTGACTGTTAGTGGCCCATAAATACTCGGCACTTACATAGTATTTTCTAGTTCTTTCCAGGGGCTTAATTAGCTTTAATTAGCCAATCCACACAGTGCCCCGGAGAGGTACCTCCATAGTTTTATCCTCATTGTACAGAAGTGGGAACCGATGGAGAGAAGGTTAAATGACTTTTTCCCTAGTACCACAGTCTCTGACAGATTCAGACTTGGAAGTTCTTTGATTTCAGCACTTTTGTTCACACTGCTGGGCCTCTGGAGAGAGATTTGATTTTGGCAATCCAATGAAAGCCACTCTGAACAGTTAAAAAGAAGAAAAAATGTGAGATAATCATAAATCCAGGTGGTATGTCTTTTAAAAACATTTTTTTGTGGGTTTCCTTTCTCTTTTCCTTTCACTCAGTGAAAGCACATTGGCTGAGCATTGTTGGTGAGAACTTGAAATAATAGAAAAATAGTTTGAAAATACAGCCTTTTGAAGTAACTGATCGGTTTGAAAGGCTGATTTTAACCTTTCCACTGGGTGATGGCAATATTTGCCAGAAAAAGTGGGGTTTCCCATCTGGGAATGCAAGAAGGCTGCAGTAGCTGTGGTCCTTCAAGACTAAAGTGCAGCTCAAGACCAAGTCCAGAATCGGGAGCTGAAACTATGCATTGCTGAAGTTCTGCCTTAAAATATAGAGGTTGAATGTGACATGTGAATCTCAGGAGACAGAATCTCCTGTGTCCGCAGGTTTCATGGCCTACTTAATGCCTCCACTCCTACCTATAAATACTAAGTCCATAATTCCTCGGGTTTAATTAGCACTTCAGGCTACAAAATACGACTGAAAGATCCTCAGAGCTGAGGATGGAACTGCCTAAGAGTTCATGAATCTGTCAAAATGCTTAACTTTTGTGATTAGAGTCGTTAGCTCTCCGTGTGACCTTCCTGGGCCAGGGACTTCCCTCCCTGGCTCTCCGTTTTCTTACCTCTGAAACGTGGTATTGGACTAATTATTTCTGGGTTCTCTGCCAGCTCTAAAAGCTCAGGGTGGTTGTGTTGCGGGAGAAAAACGCAGGACCGAAGTCTGAGAACGCTGAATGGCAAATCCTAGGTTCCCAGGAGCACTTGTTAGATAGGTTAATAATCCCACCATTGTGCAAAAGAGGGGTGCGTATATGGAACCCTGGAGGTTGTAATCTACAAGGATCAGAACACAAGACACAGGGCCAGGACTAGGAAGATGGCAGTAAACACTGTTGACTGGGCACAAATTAATCTGCATTTGGTGTATTCGAAATCTTTAAGAAAAAGCTATTTTCCAGTCTGGTTTGCTGTCTTATTTTCTGCCAGAATCATTCATCTGGCTACTCATTTCTCATCACCACCTCTGTGGGGTTTTTCATTTAAAAATCATTCTTCCACTCTAAGGCACAGATTCAATTAAGAATCCATTATTCTCCTGCACAGTGGATGGAGATTCGCATAGCTTCATGTAGTGTTGAAAGCCCAGTTCAATTTTTTTAGACTCTGAAATAGTTATTTTGCATTAAAGTTTCATTTCTACCACTGGTTGGATAAACATTAAAATTAGCAGTATGAATCAGAATTTATCTAATATTTTTTTTTACAAATCGGAGGCAGCTGTGGCAAGTGGTGGCCCGCATCTGATCTCCTCTCACTGTGATGACTTTGGCTGAGTCCCTCAGCCTTTAGAGACCTTAGCTGTTGCTTAAAGGGAATGAAGGGTGGGGAGGAGCATTGACTGAGTAACCTCTGAAGTCCTTTCTGGATCCAAAGTTCATTAATCCCAGGTTTGCAGAGGATTTCCTCCTCCTGAGAATCTTACTAAAGTCACACAATGCGCTCCACAGATTTCTGAATGCCAGTTATCTGAGTGGATTCTTAGTTATAAAATTGTAAACTGGTTACAAACATACCTATTAATAACTTGAAATGAGGAGTTTTTAAAAAGGGCCTAGTGCCACGTCTGGGATAGATTAGGGGTTTGACAGTAGCTGTACTATATTCAATAATAATGTAGGTATTTAAATGCTTATACAACAAGATGTTAAAATAGATGTTTTTTTGGAAGGCAGCGAGGGATCCCACATGCCTGTACTGTACGCTGTGTTTACAACAGAGATGGTAAAACACCTGTAGCCCACTAAACTTTCTCACTCACACCGAGGGTGTAAGAGAGTCAGGAGTTAGCGATGGAGGGGGACTTGGGGTGCGGATTCCTTTGAAGAGAGCCATTGGTGTTTTGAGTCCCCCAAGGGAGAGGAGTGGCTGCCAGCTGCCCCTTACCTTGGGCTGGGGAAGAGGCCTTCATTGGAGCTTGATACGTGTCTCCTCTAGGGTGACAATCCAGGGCACGGGGCGGACCCCTGCCTGGAAAAAGCCTAAAGGATGGGATGCCTGTAGGAAGGTGCTTTGATGATGGAGCAAGGGAGAGGTGACTGGGTTGGGTGCAGCCTCTTCTGGAGTTTGTCAGGCGAGGGATGCTTGTCTGTCTGCCAAGGACCAGATGTGGGCTGTACGCAAGAGAACTGGCATGGGGTCATCTCAGATCCTCACCAAGAGCCACAGCCCTCGCTCAGGTGTAGTGCTGAGGAGGAGAAAGCCAAGAGCTGGGGGTGTGCATATAGCGAGAAAGAAGTGTTTGCGGGGGCTTGGTAAGTCCAAAATCTGTAGGGTAGGTAGGCCAGCAGCTGGAGACCCAAGAAAGATCTGCATGTAAGTCCAATAGCAGTCTGCTGGCAGCATTTCTTGCTCAAGGGGGATGTCAGTCTGTTTTATTTATTAAGTCATTCAACTGGGTGAGGCCCACCCATGTAGAGGGTCATCTGATCCTTCCATTTAAATGTTAATCTAATCCTAAAAGCACCTTTTTGGAAATATCCAGAATAATGATTGACCAAAGAGCTGGGCTGTGTGGCCTAGCCCAATTGATACATAAAATTAACCATCACGCTTGCCGACACTTTGTTTTCCATTAAAAAAAAATTATACCTATATATGTGTCCTGGAGCTCCACAAGAAAGTACGAGAAACCAGGTGGCTTAAAACAACAAATTTATTGTCTCGCAGTTGTGAGATGTTCGCAGGCCCATGCTCCTTCCAAATCCTCTAGGAGAGACTCCTTCCTTGCCTCTTCCAGCTTCTGGTACCTCCAGCATCCCTTGGCTTGTGGCAACATTACTCTGATCTCTGCCTCTGTCTTCACATGGCCATATTCCCCCTATGTCTTTGTCCAGATTTACCTCTTTTTAGGGCCCTCCCTGATGACCTCAACTTGATTAAACCAGCAAGACTTTATTTTTAAATGAGGTCACAGTCACAGATACTGGGACTTAGGCTTTTAACCTACCTTTTTTAGGAGGGGACACAATTCAGCCCATAATAGTAGCCATCCTGGTGGGTATGAAGTGATTTGCATTTTCTACTGGCTAATGGCAGTGAGCGTCTTTTCATGTGCTTGTTGTCTTCTCTGGAGAAGTGTCTATTCAAGTCCTTTGCCCATTTTTTTTTTTACGATTTTACTTATTTATTTGACAGAGGGCACAAGCAGGCAGAGCGGCAGGCAGAGGGAGAGGGAGAAGCAGGCTCCCGCTGAGCAGAGAGCCCGATGCGGGACTTGATCCCAGGACCCCGGGATCATGACCTGAGCCAAAGGCAGACAGCCAGACAGACTGAGCCACCCAGGCGTCCCCCAGCTCAGCCTTTCATAAATTCTTGACAGAGCCTGACTTCCTGGTAGAGTTGTAAAACTCACAAATATTCATGAATTAACTCCAAACACAATTTTCTTAAAGGTCTCTATCAGCCTTTAGTGAAGTCACCGTCTGTTCGTCAAATGATATTTTGGAGTTTAACCCCAAACGAAAACAACCAGGGTAGAGATTTTCAGTTCCACCTATGAAGGAGTAAGTGCTATGGGAATTGCCCTCGCCATAAACTACTGGAAAAACATTCAAATATGTAAAACAAATGTTTTCAGACATTGGATATCAGGAAGCACAGAACTGTGAGTTCCTGAGAGAAGGGAAACAGATAAGGAGAGGTGATTGTCCCCATCTTACTCATGGAGGGTGTTTCCAATCTGCTGGGAGCCAGAGGGCCCCCTGTATCACTGAGATGAGGAGGCAGACATGAGAGTTCCGGAAGGTTGCGGTGGCTAGGATTGGGGGGGAGGACTAACAGGAGGTGGCTGTACGGAGACTGTGCTCTGAAAATCCGCACAGGGTTCCCTGGACCCCTTAGGGGAGTTCTGAGCAGGATGTGTGGGATGAAAGTCCGTGTGACCAAGGGAAGAACAAACAGAAAGCAACGGGCCCGCTAGTTCCCGCCGCTCCCAGAGGTCCGGGAAGAGTTGACGTTTCTGCTAGCGAGAGCCTCATCATAACCCAGAGCGCTGGACAGAATCCGCAGAAAGGCCATGCCTTTGTAGGTGGACTAAATCAGTACTAGAGTAAAGGCTGCTTTCAGCCAGCCATAAATAAAGCTTGATAGTAAGCCTCAAGCTGGTCTGTAACTAAACTGCTTGGCAAAACAAAGTCCAGCTCTGTTTAAAGAAATACAACAAAACCCAGCACGCCACAGTGCAAAATTTACTCTTTGGCATCCAAAAAAACATCAGCACACATGCAAAGAAGCAGAAGAAATATGACCAGAGTCCAAAGAAAAATAAACCAATAGATCCAGAACGGCACAGATGATGGAATTGGCCGACAAAGAGCTGAAACAGCTGTTGTTAACATGATAAATGCTCAAGGATATAAAGGAGAATATGAACTTAATGAGGAAAGACATAGGACATATATTTCTAAGATCCAAATCAAATTTCCGGAGATGAAAAATACAGTATCCGAAACTCAACTAACCAGAATGGCAATAACCGCAGATGGGACACCGCAGAAGAGAAGTGTGACATTAAAGAGTGAAATGAAAGAAAATTAAAGAAATTAAGAAATTAATTAAGAAATATAAAAAGTGAAATTAAAGGCACAGAAATGGAAATTATGCCGGATGAAGCACAGAGAGAAAACACCAGAAAAGAAAGAAACAGAGCCGCCCGCGGGACAACACTGATGCCCAAAGTACGTATCAGAAGGAAGGAAAGAGGGAAAGAGAAAACATGTCTGAAGGACTAAGGCCCATTCCCCAACTATGATGAAAATTAGAAAGCCATTGTTCCAAGAAGCTCAGCACCTCCAGAAAAACAACCCTGAACGAGCTACACGGGCTAACACACATCATAGTCAAGGTGCTGGGCCAGTTATTAAAAAAAAAAAAAAAGAAACATACAGAGTAACAAAGATCAGAGTGACAGTGACTTCTTCTCAGACAGCCCACGAACCAAACCCACGCCATCCCACAGGTGTTGAAGGGGGGGGGGGGGACTCCTGTCAATCTAGCAAAAACGTCTTTCAAAATAATAAACAATAAATAAACAAAAATAAAAGTGAAATAAAAACGTTTTCAGTGCAACAAAAGCTGAATTAATTAATTAATTAATTAATCAATCAATCACCACTAGACCTGGGCAACGTCAGACAGAAGACAAATGATGACTGATGGAAATCTGGATCTCCAGAAAGGAGGGAAGGACACTGAAAACTGCATGGGGAAATAGATGATGTTTTCTTTTTATTTAAATAATTCCAAAAGACAATTTTTGAAACAGATAATAATGTAGTGGAGGTTCAAAACATACAACAAAGCAACAACGTCTGACCATAGCGAGGATCAGCCCCCCCACCCCACCCCCGCCGGCGGTCTCATCTCGCAGCCAACACGGGGACAGTCTGTAGCGACCCCTCTTGTGCGGCAGGCAGAGGACCCTGTTCCTTCCCCCCCTGGAGCAGAGAGCAGCCAGGAGCCTGTCCTACAGCGCCCATGCTTAAACCGAACAAACAAGGATACATCAAGTCCACTGGAGGGGGAAAGATCCTTCCAGGCAAGGTGCCCTGCCCAGCACCGGCTATGAGGGCTCTTTAGGCCGTGTCGGGATGGATGTAACGTGCGCGCCATGGAGCGTCAGGGCTTCCGGATGGTCGGCTTATGAATTAAGGAGGTCGCCATCTAGTTCCTAAAATGTGCTCTTCCAAAATACCAGATGCCTAGGCCGGGTACTCCTCCTGTCCCCGGCCCAGGGGCTCGCTGGGAGATGTGGACTCAAAGCCAGGTCAGAACGCATTTCACTTCCCCCGATAGGTTCTCTATCCTGTTGTTACCTTGGCGGATTCCACTTCGGTTAAACCTGATGAGTCCCTCCAGCACGCTCTCGGCTGGAGCCAAGAGCCCCGAATTCAGGACCCGGTTGAAACCCCCATCACTGCAGAACGGAAGGACTTGAGACAAGTCACTTCACCTCTCGGGATGAGTCCGACTTATCAGGAAGACAGTACTTCCGGTTCTCCCCGGAACTTCCGGCTCCGGTGGCCTGAGTTCGAGGCCCGGTCTCCCTACCTCCCTGGCACCCCGACCGAGGGACTTCACTTCCCTACATCTAGATCTCTTGATTTCATCATCTGTATCCTTTGGACGATAACAGACTCCGTCTCAGATGTTTAGGGCGGTTTAATGAATCGATATCGCTAAAGTCAGCCAAGGAACATGAGTATGTGTTAAATAAAAGCTGTGTGCTGATATGAAACCATCTGGACAAACTCTGGGCCTCTGAGCCTGGGATGTGGCACAGCTGGACTTGGCCTTTCTTCTCTCTGGAGATCCTGGGGCAAGAACTGCGCCCTCTTAAAGCCGCAGCTGTTGTGAAAAGATGCTAGGGGCGGGGGCGGGGGGGACGCTGGTAACTGCAGGAGGTCGGGCAGACCTCGAGCTCCCAGGGAGGAGTGGATGACCTGGGACGATTTAGCTTGCAGATGGGGGCAGGGCAAGCATGGTGGTCCTCGAGGGCTGTGGATGAATGCAGGCATAAAAATGGTTCTTCCTTTGGGGATAAAACCGGCGACAAGAGATGGACGTTTCATCGGAGAGAACTTCTGACCCATCATCGGGAAGACTGGTGGCCCCGCCAAGGCTGGCTGACCCTTCTTGTCTGGGGGCCTGTCAGGCGCTTCTCAATGAAGGTTAGAGAGTGGTTAGAGATGATACATATACGGCCCCTCCCCGAGCTAAGAGGCCCGGACTCTAGTATTTCTGTTGGCTTTGAGATTTGATGACTCATAAGTGTGCTATTCTAAAGGTCCAACATTTGAAGCTTGCCAACAACTCTCCGAAGAGCGCCTGCCCGGATTCCCTGGGCTGCCTCCTGATGAAGTGCTCGGGGGCCCGACATTGCTGTAGGAAGCCCCCCTCCACCTCCGTGGATTATGAAACATGGGAGTGTGGTGGTTTCAGCCCCTGGCAAGGTCACAGAAAGGCACTTTGTCTGAAAGCTGTTATTGCTCAAGAACCCAAAGATGGACCTTCAAACCCTCTTCTGATATTGCCGGTGGCTGCCCTTGAAACTTCCAAAGGGACATCCAGACCTGGCCCCACATTTGCCCATGATCCCGTGGCATCTGGACTTCATTTCAGTGGCCTGGAAGTCTGTGACGTCATTCCGAAGAGTGGCTTTCGAATGTGCCTCGGCCAAAACTAGCACGGAGAAGCCTGGTCAGCGGGCGCTTCAAAGTTTATTAGGCTCTAGTATTAAATCACAGCGTGACCTGTTAAACACGGATTCAAATAAACCATGGTTCAGTTCGAGCTCTCGCTCCCACTAGGGCTCTTCGACCAGCCGTGCAACAGACTGGTAGTGACCCCTCCATCCCCGGAGGCATCCAACAGTACCTATGTGACCACTCACATGGGCCATGCTCACAGGGGGGTTCTCCAACCCAGCAGCAGGAAGGCAGTAAACTTGAATGCATTCAAGGGTGGAGAGGGCCGTGGAAAGGAAGAAATGTGGCCAGCCATGGCCAGGTGCATGTGTGATAACCGAGCCGAGTGTCAGCAGGCTGGGGGGCAGTGCCACGATGGCCAGATTGTCTGGTTTTTCTAAGAGAAGGTGGAAACCTGGATTTGTCTGTAAAAGTCTCCCCATTTTTAAATGCTGGCAACGAATCTGAATACCAGTTGGAGATTTTTTTTTTTTTTTAATGCCAGCATGTTTCGTTTTTGCCATACCTGTTTGTTTGCAACATCATCTTGTTTTAGAATGTTTGTTCGTTTCGGAACACCGGTGTGTTTGCTGCTTCTGCAAGTAGAGAGTTCTTCTCTGCTAAGGAGCGGTGACAGGAGTCTGCAGAGCCCAGCACAGGCCGAGAAAGAATCCTTGTTCTATGAGGCATCTGCAGGCGTGAGGTCGGAGCCTGCGGGCGCCTTCACGTTGATCCCGCTGTGGAGACGGGAGCGCGGGCCTGAGAGTGAGGAGGCTCAGGTTCTGGTCCCAGCCCTGCTGCTGCCCTGCATGACCTTGGGAAAGTCTCGAGCCTTCTCTGGCCTCAGTTTCCCCTTCTGGAATTGGCCCAGAACATCTCAGGTCCCTGGTAGTTCAAATGGTCTCAGGTTCCTGGGAGGAACCAGAAGGCGAATGTTCAGAAGTAGGGCTTGCGGTTCATTTGGGGTGAAATGGCTCTCCTCGGGCCTGGGTGTGCATCTCGGAGGTGAGGAGTTCCAAAGCTAAGAAAAGAGTTTACCGGAAAGGAGGCTTTGCCAGCGCCTTCCCGAGTCTTTGTGCCAAGGGCTTAGGGCTGATGGGGGTAATGCGCTGGCCCTCGTGAGGCACCAGCGGTGAATTTAGGTGGCGCCAGAAGGCAAGTGGGCCTCCCACGACAGATGGAGAGCAGCAGGTGGAGGGTCACACCAGCGGCCCGGTTTCTGTTGTCTGCTCTCACCCCCTCTGACCTGAGAAGATCGTCCCTGTCTCCGAGCCTCAGTTTCCTCTTTCAAAATGAGGAGGTTGGTTAGCCGGTTTCTGAGCCCCCTTCGAGCCCTGGAGTTCTATGATTGTAACGAATTATGTCACAAATCGTAGTTTTATCATCTACACGAAGACTTTAATTTTTTTTTTTTAAATTCAACAGCTCTTTCTTAAGCACCCACTGGTGACACGCACAATGGGTGCAGACAGCAAAGCCTGCCCTCATGCTGCCTTCTGTCTTGGGGGCCAGACGACGACTGGTCGGGGAAGGGAACAGTGTTCCTAGC
Organism: Potos flavus; assembly: GCA_028534135.1. NCBI lineage: Eukaryota > Metazoa > Chordata > Mammalia > Carnivora > Procyonidae > Potos > Potos flavus. The sequence continues at coordinate 103,704,267 of CM052885.1, forward strand.
AGAGTCCCACGAGAAGGGCACAAGTTTTCAGCAGGAACCGGAACCCAGTCGGGGTGGGATGGGGACAGCTTCTTCGAGGAAGTGACTCGAGCCAAGATCCAAAGGGTGCCGGGGGGCGAACGAGGTGAAGGAGACAAGAAAAGCATGCTGGAAGGGGAACAGCATGAACAAAGCCTGTGATCAGAGGCCCTGAAAGGAGCCGGCACTGCTGCGAGCGGAGGCTGTCAAGGCTCAGGACGAGCCAGACCCCGCACACTCTTCTCATCCTTAGCGAAGACTTGGATCCCGGTACTGAGCATGTGGGAAGCCTCTGGGGGATTTCCAGCAAGGAAAGACAGGGTCCGATCTGAGTTTTGAAAAGACTTCTCTGAGTACTGTTGGGAAGAGACAAGGGAGGGTGGAAGGGACGAGTGGGGATTGGGGGAGCAGAAGAGATCCAAGGGACCAGTGAAGACGTGGTGACAGAGTGACCAGAGCCTGGGGAGACATGACAGGGTCCTGCCTGGAACCATGACAGCCAAGAGAGAGGGAGAGGTCAGGCTTGAGGGAGCTTTAGGATTCTGAGTCCAAGGGGCTTGGTGTAAGAAGGAAGGAGGATTTGGGGCCGACTCCCGGCGGTCGGAACAGGTGACCCTGAAGGCAAGCGGGCCTCGGATCCGTGTGCACATCCCAGCAGCAGCCCCTGGCGTAGGCAGCTCAGAGATGGCTCCCACTGGCCCCCCGCTTCTGGGTTTTCCCAACTTTGTGCTTTTCCCTCTCGACTATGGGCTCCACTCAGGGACTTGCAGCTAAAAGACCATGTCAGAGGTGACGCGCAAAGAGGTTGGGTTATAAAAGGATGGTGACCTCTGTTTGGCGCTCTCCCTCGGTCTCTCCATGGCTCGAGATGGGGAGAGGCCCACGCAAGGGCACTTGGAAGTGGCTCTTCGGAGGCCTGCCAGCAGCGACCTGAGTGAGTTGGGGATTTGATCACCTCCGCAGTCAAGCATTGAGATGACCACCACCACGGCTGACTCCTCGACGGCGGCCTCACGGAGAATCTTGAGTTAGAACCACTTGCGGATTCCTGGCCCACACAAGCTGAGAGTTAATAATCAGGTGTTATTTCCAGCTGCCGAATCGCAGGGTCGTTTGTTAGGCGGCCGTGGCTAATCCATACAGCTCTCCCTGACCCGGGCTTTGCCCTCGGCTTCCCTGGGGCTGGGAAGGGAAGGGTTAACTGCAGAGCCCGGCCTCCAGGCCGGCAGCAAGGTTAATGCCTCCAGCTTGAGGGACAGCTCATTACAGACTTATCTAGTGGCTCGGCCAACATTTGGGTCTGCAGCCAGCTGGGCCTCCGCGCTCCTGCGGTGCCTGTCAGAGCAGGGGCCCTGGAGGGGACAGATTTATTAACAGCCTCGTTTTCCTGCCTCTGCCCGTGACCTGCCAGCTGCAGGTAGACCCAGTGGGGCCTTAGGGCCCGTGTCCCGGGGGTGGGGGGGGAACACACCACCTCTGCTCCTGCACCGCGCTGCCTCCCAGAGCTCCCGGCCCCGGGGCTGCGATGTTGAGTCCAGACAGGGGTGCTGAGGGGCTCCCCCAAACCCCAGAGACTGCCAATAACCACACAGGTGTATGGAGCACCCCCTGAGTGACGAGCCCTTATATCCATGGCCTCGTTTCACCCTCGCCTTAAACCCCGCCAAAGTGGGAATGCCCACGAGCTCCGCCCCTTTGCAGGGGAGAGAACCAAGGTTCAAGGTCATGGAGCTGGAAAGCACAAGTCCGGCTGACTCCAAGTGTGTGCTTACCCACTGTGTCTCCGGGGCGGGGGGGGGGGGGGGGCGCTCTGTGGTGAGGAGGGATTTGGTCCCTCAGGGGCCGGGGGCTCTGCTTCAGGAAATAAGGTGGGAGAGCCGAGGAGGCAGGGCCCCATCGGACTCCCCCCAAAGTAGCTCTCCTCCCCTGGGTTGTGCCATTAAGGGACCACGTAAAATTCCGTTTCACAAACCAGGTAGCGTGGTGTTTCAGAATGTGTGGTCAGAACTGAAAACTTGCAGTAGGAAGATAAGTCTGATGTGACAGGGGCAGGGGGAAGAGGACGAGAAGTCACCCTTGTGGGTTTTCTCTGAAAGCAGAGCCTAAGAAGGGGGGAGTGGACAGCGATAAGATTAGAAACTGCTGCACATATTTCCCGGAGCTGTAAATCCTGGCTCATTTTACCCGGTTTACCAAAGGGATTAAGCTGACATAGAGAGGAACCAAAAGAAAGAAGACAGGACGCCTTCCGGGACTGACTGTTTAGACAGCTGAGGCCCAGCCTGGCAAGGGACAAACTCACTCTGAGCCCAGGTTCTTTCCCCAGCCCCCCTGGACCCTGTTCCTGCTTGAACCCTTCCAGTAACGGGGAGCTCATGCCCATATGGAGTAGCCTGTTCCCACAGGTTCAGCTCTCAATGCTCAGAAGAACTTCCTGCCCCCAACAACTTCATTCAGTAATTCAGTGGGCTGTAATATAAAAACATACTTTTAATATATTTATTTTGAATCCAATAAAAATGCTCGATTTTCTTGCCAATTTAAATGACATAGTTGCATATTTTGAGGTTTCTCTATACATAATTATGTTACTTTGGAAAGAAGACGGTTTTGGTTTTTTTCTCCAAATCTTACTTCTTTCATTTCCTTTTCTTGCCTTACTGCACTGGCTAAGACCACCAGTAAATGTTGAGTAAACAGGTGCAGCGGGTATCCTTGACTTATATCTGATCTCCAAAGGGAAATCTTGCAATATTTTACTGTGTTAGCTGCAGACATATCTTTATCAAATTATGGAAATTCCCTTCTGTTCATAATTTCCTAGATTATTTTTATTAGTTTTAAATCATGGATAAGTGTTACATTTTTATCAAATGGTTTTCTGCATGCAGGTTTTGTCCTTTAATCAGTTTATGTGCTGAATTAACCTGAATTCCATTTCATTCAATGGATTTTCTTGTTCTTTTTCTTTTCTTTTCTTTTCTTTTTTAATCTTTTTTTTTTAAGAGAGAGAGTGAGCACAGGTGGGGAGGGAAGGAGCATAGGGAGAGGGAGAGAGAATCTCATCCCCCTGAGATCATGACCTGAGGTGAAATCAAGAGTCAGCCACTTAACTGACTGAGCCACCTGACCTGAATAGATTTTCTAATGTTAAACTGACCTTGTATTCCTGGGATTAGTCAATTTCAGTTGTGATATCTTTTTGTGTATCGATGGATTTTTGTGGTACCCCAACCTGAATAGATTTTCTAATGTTAAACTGACCTTGTATTCCTGGGATTAGTCAATTTCAGTTGTGATATCTTTTTGTGTATCGATGGATTTTTGTGGCTAACGCTTCATCCATGATTTTTCATTTCTATTTACAAGTAAAATTGGCCTGTAATTTTCCTTTCTTGCCATATCCTTGTCCTGTTTTGGTATGCAGTTATGTTAGCCTCATAAAGTGAACTGGAGATTACTCACTCTTTTTATCTGTTCTCTGGAAGAGATTGTCAAAGACAGAAATAGTTTCTTGGAAAGTTGGGTAGAACTTGTCAGTGAAGCCATCTAGAGCTGGAGTTTTCTGTATGGAAAAGGGTTTTGACAACTGATTCAATATCCTTAATTGTTAAAGGATTGTGTAGGTTTTCTATTTTTGTCTCAAGTCAAAATTGGTATATTATGCCTTTCCAGGAGTTGTCCATTTCATTTACATTTTCAAACGTATTGACTCAAAGGTGCTCAAAACATCCTCTTTTTCTCCTTTAATGGTGGCAGTATCTGTAGTGATGTCTCACTTTTTATTTCTAATATTGGGGTTTTGGGGGCCATTTATGTTTTTCTCTAGACCAATTTCATTCAGGGGTTTGTTGGTTTGTCTTTTCAAAGAACCAACTTTGGCTTTGTTGGATTAGCTCTGTTTTAATCTTTTCTTTCTCACTTTATTAATTTCTGTTCTTGCCTTTATCATTTACTTTTTCCTACTTTTAGTAGATTTGTTTTGACAGTCCTTTTCCAATATCTTGGTGTGAATGTTTATCAGTTTTCAGCTTCCTCTCTGACATATGCACTTAAGACTATAAATTTTCCTCCACATACTGATTTACCCACACCTACAAATTTTGATATGAATTTTCTTCATTATCACTTGATTAAAAGTATTTTCTAGCTTCCTTTATCAGTTCTTCTTTTAACCCATGGGTTATTTAGAAGTATATTTTTAAATTTCTTAGCCTATGGAAAATTTCTAATTATCTCATTATTGATTTATACCTTTGTTATAAGAAATAGCAGTTTAGGTAATATGCTCTGTGTGGTTTTGGTTCCTAGAAATTTGGTGAGACTGGCTGTATAGCTCGGGTCATAGTCAAATTTTGTCAATTGTCTTATGTATTTGAAAATAAGGTGTTGGGGGGCACATGGGTGGCTCAGTGGGTTAAAGCCTCTTCCTTCAGCTCAGGTCATGATCTCAGGGTCGTGGGATTGAGCGCTTCATCGAGCTCTCTGCTCAGGGGGGAGCCTGCTTCCCCCTCTCTCTGCCTGCCTCTCTGCCTACTTGTGATCTCTCTGTCTGTGTCAAATAAATAAATAAAATCTTAAAAAAAAAAGAAAAGAAAAGAAGGTGTTGGATACAGTTATCTGTTTGTGTCATTTATTTAAGTCCTTTGAGTAAAGATTATTCATGTTCATTCCTACCTGATTCTTCTCTTTTGGGGGTGGATGTAGGCAGACTACACTTTTCCATACCCTTGGAGATAAGAGAGGCCATGTGACCAGTTCTAGCTAAAGAGATGTGAATGGAAGCCATACGTTCAACATCCGGGCCATGGCACTTAAGAACCAATGTGCTGTCTCCACATTTTTTCCACTTTAGAAGCACACTGAGATGACAGAGGCATGTGGTGAGAGATGCTTGGATCCCTAGGTCACTTCGTGGAGGAGAACTGCCCTAAGAATTGCCTGACCACCACACTTTTGTGTGAGTAAGAATTAAACCTTTGTTGTATTAAGCCACAAAGACTTTGGAATTTTTTTTTTTTTTATCCATTGCTTAAAATATCCCTATACTGACTTTTTGCCTCCATGTCCAGCCAAATTCTGAGAGAGATATATTGAATCTTCCATTCTGATTTGGATTTGAATATTTCTACTAGTTCTGTCGATTTCTCTTTCGTCCATTTTGAACTATGTCATTAGGTGTTCATAAAACTAAAATCGTTTACTAAAACATTTTTTTGTCATACGGTGCCCTTCTTATCTCGTAAGACTTTCGATGACAAAGCTTCTTTTATTTTATATTAATATGGTCACGCCACAATTCTTTTGCAAGATGTATTTTATTCTATCCTTTTACTTTCCGCCATTTTGTATCCTTATGTTTCCTGGTGGGAGGGATGATGGGAAGAAAAGGAAATTTAGAATGAATTCCACATACCTTCCACGCGTGCCAGTCACATGGCTGGGTTCTGAGTTCGTAGAGGGGAACCAGACACAGTCTCCTCTCTCCAAAAGGTTACAGTATAGTAGCAGAGATGACATGGGTACTTAAATAATCACGTGAAGTGTAAGAAGTGCCAGATACCTGATACGTGCCTTTATAAATCATCACCAAGTGAATGATGTGAATTGCCACGAGAGTTCTGAGGAGAGAGAAATTATGTCTGATGGGAATGGATCCAGGCAATCTTTGGAATGGCACTTGAACTGGGCCTTGGAAACCAGTTATTTTTGGACGTTCAGAGAAACAGAAGGTAAGAACAATTCAGGCATGGGAGCAGCATGAATAAAGGCATGGAATATCTTTTTATGTTTAACAGCTTTATCAAGATATAATTTATATACCGGAAAGTTCATCCACTTAAAGCGTACAATTCAGTGGTTTTAAAGTATATCTAAGAGTTGGGCAACCATCCCCATCACCTCATTTTAGAACATTTTCATCGTCTCCAAAAAGAAAGTACCCATTAGCAGTCATTCCCTATCCTCTTGACCCCAACCCCTCCCTGGGCCATCCCGTGGCCCTAGACAACCACTGATCTACTTTCCGTCTATTTGTCTATTCTGGACATTTCGTATAATAGGATAGTCCAATATATAATCTCTTATGACTAACTTCTTTCATGTAGGCCTAAGGTTTTCCAGGTTCATCCATGTCGTATTGTGTATCAGCGCCATATTCCCTTTTGTTGCTGAATAATATTCCATTATATGAATACCCCACATTTTATTATCCATTCGTCAGTTGATGGACATTTAGGTTATTTCTACTTTTTAGCTACTGTGAATAGTGCTGCCATGAGTATCTGTGTTCAACTTTTGCATGCAGGTATGTTTTTATTTTCTGATTCTATGAGGGGTGGAATGGATGAGTCAAAGGGCAGCTATGTTTAACCTTTGGAGGAGCTGTCAAATTGTTTTCCAAGGTAGCTGCACCACCTCGTTTCCAGCAGCCGCCTACGAGAGCTCCAATTTCTCTGCATCCTCTCTCACATCTGTCTTGGTGATCCCAGCCCTCTGGTGGGTGTGAGGTGGCCTCTCTGTGATTTCAACTTGTGATTCCTAATGGCTGATGATATTGAGCCTCTCTCCATGTACTTATTGGTCATTTGTAGATCTTCTTCTGAGAAAATGCCTATTTAAATCCTTTGCCTATTCTCAAATTGGGTTCTTTGATTTTTTATTGTTGAGTTACAAGAATTCTTTATATATTCTGGCTACTAGACTCTCATGAGTTATATGATTTTAAATATTTCCCCCAACTTACATGTTGTCTTTCCACCTTCTTGCTGGTGTCCTTTGAAAGACAAAAGTCTTAAATGTTTATGAAGTGCAATGTATCAGTTTTCTCTTATAGCACTTGTGTTTTCGGTGTTGTATCAGTCGTTCTATTTTGTTCACCTAAGTGCTGGACCCCTGGGTGGTTCAGCCAACCATTCAGGTGGTTCAGTGGGTTTTGTGGAAACCCATTGGGCTGTTAGGATTTGTGCACTTTTCTGCACACGTATGCAAGACTTCCATAAACAGGTTTTTTTTTATAGTCTGATCATAATTGCAGTTTCCTCCACTGTGTCATTGTGAGGGCTGGAGGAGCGAGTGTAGGCACAGTGCTTGGCAGAGGCCTGGCCCCACTTAGCGCCGAGAGATGGCAGCTGCTGTTGGCATCATTGTAAAATCTAGCTCTGCTCCTTTTTGGGTGGGTGATCTTGGCCCCAAGTCACTTCACCTCACTAAGCCTCACTGTCCTCATCCATAAAATGGGTCAGTGCCACCCACTTCACCAGGACCAGCAGGGGCCTTGATGACACGAGACACAGTATCACCAAGCTTGAGGTCTGCCCCGAGGAGGCCCTCGTGGAAGTTTGCATCAATAAAAGAGAAAAAAAAGAAAAAGAAATAGAAAAACCAGAGTGATAACTGAAGAGACAAACTGTCAGGACTGTGGGGGGGGGGGGGGACTGAGTGGCTGCCAAGAGCTGGCTGTGGGCCCCTCAGAGCTTGCGTGAGCAGGGCTGGCCAGGCCTGGGAAGGAATGAAGGGGGAGTTGGCTTCCAGGTGGAGCCTGGCCTGGCGGGGTGCCCGTTCTTTGCGAAATCATCGGAGACCAGACCTCCTTCTACCCCTCCGTCCCCCACACCGGTTGTCCCTGTTCTAGTCCTGTCTCCTCTTCGCCGCAATGATCCCTCCACCCACCTCCACCTCCCCAATGGCTGCCTGGCCCTTGAAGTCCCACCAAGGAAGACTCTTCTGCCTCCCCTCTGCCCTGGGCCACTCCACATCCCCCACTACGCCTCCACCCTGGTGCTCCCACTCCCTCCCGGGTGGCCGGGTGGCCGGAGGGAACTTCCCGAAGCATCAAGGAGGTCATTGTCACCTGCTGCTCACAGCCCTCCAGGGGCAATGGCTGCCAGAGGATAAATTCCTTCTCTGGTCTCAAGGGCAGGTGCAAGTTTTAAGGGCCTTGAAGCTTTTACCATTGTGTCATTAAATATAACATACACGTAGGAAAGTTACACATAATAAGTGTACAACTCGATGAATTCCCCCCCAAGCTGAACACATCCGTGTAAACTGACACCAAACTCAAGAATCAGACCGTTGGTTCCCGGCGCCTGGACACCTGCCCCGCGGGGCCCCTTCTGGTTTATCACCCGCCCCGTGATGGCCGCCACTTGTTACATTGCAGCGGAGTTTTGCCTGGAGTTGCGCTTTGGATGAATGGAATCATTCAGTGCGGACCTCGCGTCTGGCATCTGTTGCTTCACACGTCTGTGAGAGGCAAGCGAGCAGTGGCCTGCGGCCAGATGTCTTTCCTCATCCCTCCGAGAGGGCTCAGAGCCCCGGCGCCGCCGTTAGATGCCCGTGCCGCGGGGGCTGGGCCCTTTGCTTGTTTCTGGCTTTGGGATCTGATGAAAACAAGCCATTCGTGCACACGCCTTTCGGAGGACACACGGACTCGCTTCCGTCGGAAGAATTGCCGCCTCGTTGAGACCAACGAACGTTCGGCTTCAGGAGACACTGTAGATCGTTTTCCAAAGTGGTCCTAGCAGTTTACACCCCTGTCCCGGCCACACAGGAAAGTTCTTGTTCCAGATCTTCATGGACACTTTGTGTGTGTGTGTGTGTGATATAGACAGAGAGATTATATATCTATAGCTCCTTTCATTTTAGCCATTCTGGTAGGTAGGCTGTGTTATCACATTGTGGTCTTAATTTTGATTTTCAGGGACTATCTTTTTTTTTGTTTTTAAGATTGTTATTTATTTAGTCGAGAGAGAGGAGAGTGAGTGAGGGCAGGAGCAGAGCAGCGGGAGAGGGGAAGCAGGCTCCCCGCCGAGCAGCGAGCCCAACGCGGGGCTCGATCCCAGGACCCTGGGATCATGATCTGAGCCGAAGGCAGACACCCAACCGACTGAGCCACCCAGGCGCCCCTAGGGGACTATCTTTAAGAGAAAAAATATAACATAGAGTTTTGAATGTAACGTTGGGTACAGAAGTGGATATTTATTAAGAATGTGAACAGAAATCATAACAAGTTTCTGGAGACTTTCAAGCTCCGGATTCCTTTCTTGTGAGATTTTTTTTAAGCTGTTTCCCAGAAATGCTTACACCGAAGGGCTTCCTGATAGCGACCTGGCTCCCCTCCCTGCCCGGGCTGCTCTACAGCTGCACGAGAGTTTTTGGTGGGCAGGCCCCCGTGAGCGAGGGGCCCAGAGCTCAGCAGCCGCCGGCTTCCGGGGAAAGGACCTCTGGCCCCAGCCCATCTCCCCGCCCTCTGCTGGCCCGACTCCTTCCCTTTAGGGTCTCAGCTTCCACGGCAACTTCTCAGAAGGCCTTTTCTACCCTCATTCTGTCAGGCCGTGTCCTGACACAGATGACGACAGGGCAGCCGCTGTGGTTGACCTCTCGACTCCACCATCTCCTGGCCGTGTGACCTTGGACACCTCACATAGCCTCTCTGGGCTCCGGTTTCCTCACCTGTAGAGTGAAGTAGGCTATGCTAGCTCCCCCGTGGCGGGGTGTCATGAGGACCCAGCAAGTCAACGCCCTCGAAAGGCCGTGTGGCACCCTTGTTTGGAAGATTGTCACGAGGGCCGCCATTATCACGAGCCTTGGTTCTCGCCTTCTGGCACATCTGCCCTCACACTGACGATCGGCTTGAGTGCCCCACAGGGCACGTCTGCCATGGGGCCTGCTGTGTCCCCAGGCCGAATGCGGCCCTGCCGCATAGCAGGAGCAGAGAAGACACTGAGTGACTGACTCTCGTCCACGGAGCTCACAACCATCCGGGTGTCCCCAAGCCACAGCCGTGCCCTGTCTGTCTCCCTCATTCCCCGCAGGCAGCAGCCCCCTTGCTCCCCTGGAGCAGGCACGGACTGCACACACGAGCCTCGGCCGCCTACCCTGGTCTCGCCTTTCTCAGACTTGGGGCCACAGTTGGCTTCTGTGTCCCCAGGCCCTTACAGATAATAAGGCGTCTTCCCTTCCATAACCACATCTCTGGGCTCAGCGACAGGGCAGCGATTGGGAGCCCCAGTGCGACAGAGGTCTAGAAAGGGTCAGTGGCTCCCTCAGAGTCACACAGCACGAGAAAGGGGAGAGATGGGACACATGCCCCGGACTCCCGGGCCGGCTGCCCACCCTCGGTCCCTGGGCCCCTCTCATCCCTTCCGGTGACAGCCACAGGCTGAGCACATAGGAGGCACGTAGGCTTGTTCAGAAAGAATGCAAAGAGGACAGGCTGGGCTTCAGTCATTGGCTCTGGGACCGTGGACATGACCTTGACCCACCTGTGCCTCAGTTTTCCAACATCTGTAAGAGGGGGTCACTTACCAAGTGAAGGCAGATTTGTCTCAACTGGCCTGGGTGGTATTTCTCCTTGGTCCTTCTGTCTGTCTGTCTGTCTGTCTGTCTACTCCAGGATGACTTTGGAAGGAGCTGGGGTGGAGTCCACGACTAATGGCATGGAGAGGAGCTGGGATTTCCCTCCAAGTCTCTGGTATTGGTCTTGACACTGAACAATGGCCCCAGCCACGTCTGGAGAAGTCTCTCCTCCACCATCTTTAAAGGATGTTGCTGAAGCGTGGCCTGCCGCCGGCGAGCCCGGACGATCTGCAAAGATGTCAGTGGACAGTTAGGGGTTTGCCAGCTCCTGGAAGATCCCCCCTCCCCCGCCCCAGCACCGCCACCTCAGAGGGTGGACAACAAGCAGACATGATCTAGGACAGCTGTTGGGAACAGTGGGATGACGTGTCCAAATCAAGGGCACTTCGCAGCTCCTCTGCTCCAACTGTCTCCTCTCCCGGGTGACAGCAGGGGCAACTAAGGCCCAGAGAGGGAAGACCTTTACCCGACGTCACCTAGCACATCCAGGCAGACCTCCCGAATCAGAATCAAGTCTCCGATTCTGGGTCTCAGCCTTCTTTTTTTTTTTATACCCCCTGCTCATGATTTTTTTTTAGAATAGTTTTGTTAAGATATGATTCACCTATCATGCAATTCACTTTTTTAAAGCAGATAATTCAACGGCTTTTAGTACAGAGTTGTTCATCCATCACCACGATGAATTTGAGAACATTTAACCACTCCAGAAAGAAACCCCGTACCCTTCAGGTGTCAACCCCCCTCCCCTCCCGCAGCCCCCACGACGCCTCCCTCCCCTCAGCCCAGGCCATCACCTATCTATTTTCTGTCTCCGTATATTTGTCTATTCTGCACATTTCACACATGACATGTGGTCTTTTGTGACCAGCTTCTTGCACTGGGCCTAGTGTCTGAAAGCTTCATCCATGCTGTAGCCCGGATCGGTCCTTTGTTCCTTTCTAGGACCCAGTGACAGTCCATTGTATGGCTGTACTGCATTTTGTGTATCCAGCAATCAGCTGATGGACACTTGGGTTGTTTCCCCTCTTTGGTTGTTGTGAATAATGTTGCCGTAAACGTTCATGTAGAGCCTGTTGCGTGGCCATGTTTTCAGATCTCTTGGGTGCATACGTAGGAGTGGGATTGCTGGCTCCTATGGTAACTACGTTTGTGAGCCCGGGCTCCTGGCTCTGGCTTTCTCAGACCTCCCGGGTGCTGATGGCAAGGAGGCTTGCCACTCCCGGTGCCCAGGATCTGGGACCCCGTCCTCCCTTCCACTTTCCAGAGTCTTCTGCAGGATGCATGGGAGAGTCAACTGGACTCTAACTCCTGCTCCCTGCCATCAACCTGCTAGGTCACCGGCTGAGCTGTGTGACGTCTCTGAACCTCAGTCTTTCCACCTGGGAAATGGGATGGCAATCTCTAAAGTCCCTGCTGAGGGTGAGCTGAGATCATAAAAACAAAGTTTGTGTCCATTCATTATTCCATTCATTGGCGGCTGATGTGCCACGTGCTGTTCGTAGCGGAGGAGACACACAAAATCCCTTGTATTTACACAGGAAGCATCTTACTGAAGCCTCGCGATGGCCCTGGAGGAGCACCTCCCAGTATCCCATCTCCTAGGAGAAGAAAAAGAGAGAACTCTGGAAGCCAAGTCCCTTTTCTCATCCCCCTTTGGACTTAATTTTAGGACCTTGGAGTACTCTGTCTTTTGAACTTTCATCGCAGTAAGCCCTACATGCCAAAAGAGCGCCATTGAATTTACCTGTACTGAGCGCCCAGATGAAGAAAATCGAAACCCATCCCCATCCCCCCCAGCCCCCTCACGCTCCAGCCCTGTCTTCCCTGCCGGGGAGAACACAGATGAATTCTGCTTGTTCGTTCACGTGCATGCAGTTCCATAGTTCACGGTCTTTTGTGTTTGCTTCTTTTGCTTGCCGTCAGGTCCGTGAGATTCGTTGTATTGTTGTGTCATCGTAGCTCCCCTGTATTCAAGGCCACACAAACCGTCATTGTTTTTAATGGGTCTCGTTGGGCTTTTCTTCTTGAAACAGAACACCGGGCCTCCCACTCTCCCGGGCGTGTGTGTCTGTGCATCTGCGCAGGCCTGTGCGGGAGGGAAGTGGGGAAGCCGGGACCGGGGTGTGTGGTGACCCAGTCTCAGCCCCAAGGTGCATGGGCTTCCAGGAGGCCGCTGCCTGGCACTCCTCCCCAGGCCCCTCCCTTTCAGACTCTGTCAATGTTGTTATTCTAGGCTAGGCTGGAGGCTGAGGGGTGAGCTGGCAGGCATCCTAGGTAAGCAAGAGCAGCGGAAAAGGAGAGGGACTTTTAGGGGTGGGAAAATGGACCCAAGCAGGTCCCCGCTGAGGCCTGTCGGGGCTCGTGTGGAGGGCACTGCACCGTGCGTCCAGGAGCACCGTGGGAAGAGGGTCCGGATGGAAATCGGGTCTCGCTGGGGCTAGGCCGTGTGCTGGGGAGGGCAGGCCGCCTGGGTGCCAGTCCCAGCTCTATGACTGTAGAATCTATAAAATGGGGGCAACAACTGGGTAGGGTTGTCCGAGGAGGAAAGAGCTCAATGCACGGAAAGGTTCCTGACCCTGGAGTGAAGTCAGCTCTTAGGATGATAATGTGTAAGACTCAGCTAGTGTACATGCGTCGTTGCATTGAGCCCACTCCTGGTCAGGACGGAGACACCGTATCATCCCCATTCAACAGATGAGAAAGCGGAAGCACAGAGAGCTTAAGGACCTGCCTGCAGCCACACTGTGAATCTATGGCAGAGCCAGGCTTTGATCTGTTGGCTCCAGGCCTCTGAGCCGCCGGCAAGGCACAGCAGCCCTGCCCTGTAGGGACCCGGACTCAGCCCTCCCCTGGTTCAGGGAGCAGGAGCTCAGGCTCGTTTTCTTTGTCTGTCAAATGGGCCTATGGGAGCCGCAGGGCCTTTGTCCTTCCTGGGTTCCTGGGGAGTGGGCTCCCGGGGGTGGGACAGGCATGGGGGCTGGTTAGGAGAGGCCTCTGGATCTCTCAGCATCGGGGAGGCAGTCAGGCCTGGACACAGAGTCAGCGGTCCCGAGTCCACCTAGGGGAGCCCTGGCAGGGCACATGCCCTGACTCTGCTCTTGGGGTGCTCCAGAGCGCCGGCCAGGCACACAAGCAGCCACCTATGATAGACCCAGGAGAACCAGAGGTGGAAGCCATTTACTGCAGTCCTGGAAGGCTTCCCAGAGGAGGCCTCCTTAGAACAGGGTCTTAAAGGCTGATTAAGAGTTGCTTAGGTAGAGAGGACGGGAAAGCTGTTCTTAGCAGAGGGAACAGCGATAAGCATCAGCTACTCAACTCCATCCCCGCGCCCCACCCTTGCTTAGCCATCTGTTTTTCGGGGGGGTGGGGGGGTGGCTGGAAGCCTGAAAATGATATTTTCCAGAGCCCCTTGCCAGCTCGTTTCTGGTTAGGCCCTGCCAGTGGGGAGAAGGCAGGAGGAGAAGAGATGCCAACCAGCCTCCAGCTCCTGCTGCAGCCCGGCCGGCCAACTTGGGCGGACCTCAGACATTCCGGCAGCTCTCTTGTTTTCGGCAGGTAGGTGGTGAGTGCCGGCTCGGCTGGGGGCTCCCGACTATTCTGGGTGGCAGCTGCCTTGTCACCTTCCGTCTCCCTTCTACTCTCCCTGCACATCAGATGCCTTTGGAGCTCATGTCCCTTGTCCTCTCGGCCTGAAATGGTCCAGGGGTTTCTGTTTTCCAGCCGGTCACTAACTGATAAAATGTTCAGGCCCCATAGGCCAGGACAAGCTGCAGTTTTCAGGGGACAGAAGGCTTCAGTACCCAGAAAATGTGATGTCATGTTTTCATTTTGATTTATTTTCTTAAGTGCTTGTCACGTGTTTTAAGGAGAGTTCCCTGAGGGCAGAGACCGTCCTCCATCGTTTATTCAATCAACAAACACTTGCTGGTGGCTGGTCAGTGGGGAATGAGGTGAATGACCAAGTTCCCCTACTTTTACAATCCCAGTCTAGAAGCCTCCTATGGCTGTTGAGAACTTGAAACACAGCTAGTCCGAATCAAGACGGGCTGTCGGTATAAAACAAAGGCCACGTTTCACAGATGTAGTATGAAAAGAATGTAAAGGATCTCATTTTTTATCTTGATTACCTGTTGACATAATATTTCGCACATACTAGGTTAAATAAAATACGTCATGGAGACATAATTTACCTGTTTCTTTTTACTCTTTTTAACGTGGCCACTAGAAAAACTGAAGTTCTATGATTTTGCATGTGCAGCTCGCATGCCCGCTTTCTCGGACGGCCCTGGTCTTACGGGAGCTGAGCCGAAACACATTGGTTTATCACTTCGGCGTTTATTGGGGTCTATTTAAGAGACAGAATTCAGATAGGATGTTCTTGGGGACTTCAGACAGGATGAGAAGGGGGACATGGAAATAAAATTCACGGTGATCAGTGGTTGAGTTGGTCCATGTTCCAGGGCTCTGGTGGAGCTGAGAAGAAATCTAGGAAGGCTTCACAGAAGAAGTGACTTTGGTGTTAAGCATTTTAGGATGAGTAGGAGTTTGCCAGATGGATAAGGAAGAGGAAGAGCACTCCCAGCTCAGGGAAGTACCCAGGCACAAGCTAAGAGGTTGACAGGTGCACAGGATATTGAGGGGATTCAGGAAGTTTACTGAGATCCGAACATGACTTGTTGGAGGAAGAGGCTAGAGATGGAGCTGGACTGGGTAGGAGTTTGGATGCCAGTTAAGTTTCGACCTGGGGAGGGGGGAGCTGAGGCTGTGGAAAGATGCTCAGGCAGGAGGAGGTGGCTGGGTCCAATGTGAGCGCGTTCACCGCCCCCCCCCAAAGCGGAAAAAGGACCAGACCACACCTCGTTTGAATGTGCAAAGCAAACGCTTTTATTTCGGTGCTCACTCTTTGTGGCTCAAAAACGCATCTACTACCTGCTTGGAATCCAAAAATGTTTACAGAACCATAGAGAATTACTGTGACCTTTGTAAGAACATGCACAAGTCGGCTTATTTTGGGATCCTTCCCAGTGCAAATCAGAAAGTTCTATGTGTGTCCACATGGCTTTCTCCAAGCCCCCCTCTGAGATTTTGGGGGCCCTGGAGGCTGTGACCCCACCCCAGAGAGAGCATTCTCCCTCATCCCAAGGGATGAGCAGGGGATAGAGTCAGAGATGACAGCCCATGGGCTCTGGAAGCTTAGTCGGGGCGAGGGCTGTGTTCCTGGGCCCTAGCCCTGCAGAGAGGGGGCGACTGAGGTGCTAACCTTGTTGGTTAGTGATCAACGCAGGAGGCTAAGGCTCTCGTGAAGTCTAGGCATTGCAGCGGGCAGGTTCATGGGTAGGACAGGGGCCTCTGGAGCTCTCTTCCCCAAAACTGTCTGAAGGAAGGTGCCTGGGCACAGGCAGGGGACTCAGACGGGGCTGGGGGTGGGAAGGTGGTCAAGGTCAGGGTTTCACCCTCGGAAGCATCTGGGCCCGTGGCCTCAGGCTCTGGAGAGCGAGGGAGGAGGACTTGCTGTCATTTGCAAGGCTGGGTCCTCTAGGCATTGGAAGAGCAGAGCTGAGAGGGCCTTACTCACGAGCTGGGGCAACACTCCATCGCCCAATGAGGAGCCTGAGGCCCAGAGAGGGGAAGGCAGCGGCTGACTGGACTCGAGGCTCAAACCCGAGGCTCTGACCCCTCCAATCTCCTCCCCACCTCACCCCGACTGCCTCCTTTCTGCTCAGGTCCCAAATGGCCTCTTTAATATTGTTGGGTCGGGGCCGGTGCCACGAACGGGGAGCTGGACTCGGAGTCAGAAGTCCCAGGTTGTGTTCCAGAGCCTTCCTACTACCCAGCCTCGCAAATATCCTGCTGGTGCAGACAGAGCTGCCTCTCCCTCCTCCAAGCCCCCGCGTCTTCACTGAGAAAGCAGCTCCTGCTCCGCCATTCCCCATGGCGGCTTAAATGGGTCATAGCCGCGGGAGCACCAGCAAAGGCAGGGAAAGTGCCCGGCAAAACGCCGGTGCCTCACAAAGGTGGCGGTGGGGATGGCTGGGCCAGGGCGCTGGGATGTGAGGGGACCTCGGGTCTGGCCTTTCCTGGGACTCCACCTGCCTCTGCTCCCATTCTCCCAAGGGCTCCTCGGGCCTGTGTATTGTCTGGGATCTGGTCAAGGGGCACGGTGTCTCTCTTTTGCTGGTTTCAAGGGGCTCTGGAGTAAATCAAACAATATGGCGGGTGGGCAGTGGTTTCCAATGGCATCTGGGTTGTAAAGGCAGGCCTGGGTCTCTCCTCCCCCCGCCCCAGACCCAGCCAAGGATGGTGCTCCCAACAGGGAAGCACAGAACATTCTTCACAGTTACAGGGAGGTGGGAATGCAAGCTCAGAGGCACAAGATAGGCTAGGAGTACATTCCATCCCAAAGAGCCCCAAAGGCTCACGGGCCTGGGGGCCAAGAAGGGGCAAACTGGTGCATTAACTGGGAACAAAAATTGGAATCAGGTTAGGGGCTCTGAGCTGGCTGAGGCGGGGCTGGGCACATGGCCCTTAGGCGGGACCAATGATGACATTCCTAAAGCCTTTCACGGCCTTCAGCTTGTCGCTCTCAAAGTTCACCACCAGCTTATGGCGTCCCACGTGGCGCGGCATCAGGTCCACCCTCACCTTGACCTCCTCCCCCTCCGCCACGGGGTTTGGGCTGCGGAGAAAAAGAGCAAGAGGGTGAGGGGAGGGGCCCAGCCCGGTCCCCGCGGTGGGGTCGGGCCAGGATGACGTGTCACTACAGGGACCCTGGCGCAGAGCTGCTGTGTGTGCACAACGTCATGTGACAAGAACAAAATGGGCCCCACTCACCTCTCTCCAAGGGCCTGGGCAACGTGCAGAGGGCCCATGTGTTCGTGTGTGTGCGCGCGCTGTGCTTGGAGGTAAGAGTGGGTACGCTCAGGGGACAACATGTTTGAAAATGCACTGAGCTACACATACACCATTTGTGTTACTTACTGAATGTAAGTTACAATAAAAAGTAAAAAAAAGTATCTATGCTTGTATTTGTGTATGTAGCTATGTATCTCTGAGGACACAGCCACACGTGGCCCCTTGCACACACTCCAGATGTGGGTACTTGTGTTTACACGAGGACTCGAATGTCCGGAGGCAGGTGCTTAGGGACTGAAATGTGTCAACTCTTCAGGTTTGGGAAGACAGGTGCGGGGCACGCAGCTAGCACGGTGCGGGTGCTCGGGGAGGATAAGGGGGCCGGCGAAGGGTCACGTGGGTATAGTAAGGCAGGTGTGTGGGTGGGTGGGAGGCGAGTGCAGGGAGTTGCCGGCCAGGGTTTGGTGCCTGCAGGCAGCCCCTCCCTCTACCAGCACCCTCCCTGTGCTCCCAGCCCCCCAAACCCCGCTGGAGGGACCCGCACTTACACGTCCACGACCTTCTGCTCCTCCATCAGGCCGGCCCCCTCCATGGTGAAGGTGCAGCCCAACAGCGGCGTGGTGAGGGGGTTCCGCAGGGACGCCTCCGCCACCAGCTTGCGGTTCTGCTTGGGCTCTCCCAGGATCTGGAAGACAAGACAGGACAGACGTCGGGGCGGCCCTGAGGGAGAGGAGCCTAGAGCCCCTCGAGGGCAGGCAGGAGCCGGGGCGGGGGCGGGCATCTCTATATTTGCTGCAATTTGGCCCCACTCAGCACGATCGCTCCCCACCTCTGCACCTGTTTCCTCATCTAGAAAACACGGTCGTTCACGGACCTGCAGTGAGGCTAAACGTGACTCCGGGGGTGCAGAAAGTGTCCCTCTTGTTCTAGGGTCTGGATGGAAAGATCACAAGCTTTGGGCCAGGCTGATCTCTAGCCCCTCCTCACTGGGTGACCTTGGGAAAGTAACGACCCCCTCTGAGCCTTGGTTTCTCCTTGGGAGAGAAATGCCTTGCTGCGGGGCTCTCATGAGGATTAACTGAGCTAATATGCGCACGCTCCTAGCAGCGCCTGGCACGTGGTGCTCACTCCCGCCCCCTCTGCTCCTTCCCATTTATTTCTAACTGCTGCAGTTGGGATTCTGGGGCTGTGGCTCGCTAGGATGCCGACGATGATGGTGATAAGAACGGCTACTACGAGCCCTTATAACGCACTTCCTGGGAGGTACATTTCATTCTTACGACCCGCCTCGGCGCTAGGTAGGTAACTCAACCTTGCAGATGAATAAACTGAGGCCCAGAGGGGCAGAGTGACCTGCCCGGGGCTACGCACGCACGAACCCAGGGAGTCAGACTGCAGAGTCTGTGCCCTTAATTCCCCCGCCTCTCCGTGTCCCACCAGGGCCCCAGGGCCTGAGGATCTCACCTTAGCGATCGAGGGTCCCTGATTCTGAGATGCCTAAATTCCACCTCCCCACCACTCTGGGATTCTAGGATTCATTCCTACAGGTAGGAGTCCCAAATTCTTTCAGCTTTTTGATGAAGTTAGGATTTGAGGAAGCCTGGGGCATCAAAGTTCTGGAGGTGGCCGGGCTGCTGGTACATGCGTGTGGGTGGGGGGTGGGGGCTGTCCCGGGACCCCGCCCCCACCGCCATCCCCCGCCCGGCCCGGCCCTTACCCGGATCTTGATTTCTGGATTCTCCAGATAGATGTCCCTCTCGGCCAGCAGGTAGCTGTTGGCAGCTGGCTCCATGAGGAGGCCCCGTACCTTGATAAGGTTCGACTCAGTCAGACACTCGCAGTACTTCTCATAGAGGATTCGAAGGGGAATGCTTTTCTCTGCAAGAGGCGAGAGGGAAGAACACTCGTGATAGCTGATTCACGGCCCCCATGGCCCCCATGGCATCCGTGGGAAAGAATGTGCTTGAGGTCACATAGTGAATGAATGGGCAGATCCCAGGCTTTCCCCTGCCCCGCCCCCTGGCCCTCCCGTCTGCCCTGGCTCCGGGGTTCCCAGGGAGGAGCTGGGAGGGGAGGCAGGACAGCTGGTCGGGGAAGTGGCGGAGCTCCAACAGGCCTGGATTCTGATCTTGCCCCTCTGCCCTGTGCCAGCTGGTGATGCTGGGCAAGTCACTCCACCTCTCAGGGCTTCAATTTCCCCGCATGAAGCTGGTGGGACTGTACCCATTTTACAGATGAAGAAATACTTCTGCCAGTAAGCGCTCAGATCGGGAGACCCGGTGCGGCTCGGCCACTGACTGGCTGTGTGAGCCTGGGAAGGTGACCTCCCCTCTCGGGTTCTCTTCTGTTCCCTGGGAATCTTGCGCCTGCTGAGGGGAGCTAAGACCTGAGGTCGCTTCAGAGCAAAAGCCACACAGTGATGAGGAGATGAGAAGGGCCAACCCCTCCCACCGCGGAGAAGCAAAGTGTGGTTTCTAGTCCCATTTTTCTGACAACACTGGCAGGAGGGCAGCAGGGGTCAGCTTGCAGGAGGCGGGAAAGAACTGTGCAAAGAGCACAGGCCTGAGGATCAGCAGGCTGGACCGCGGAGTGCTCGTCCGCACCGCCGCAGAGATACTCCGGCAAACCCCTCCTGGAAGGCTCCTCGGATCTCCCCCATCAACGGGAGTGCTGGACGGCCAGTCTTGGGGCTTGGTGGAGCCCAGCCAGCCCCCGGGCCATGATGGAAGATGCGGCTGCCTCTTTTCCCGCCATCTGTCCCCTCCCTCTCCCACCAGGCTCCAGCCACTCCCCGGACTTTTCACACATCTGAGGATAACCTCATTATTTGCGCATTGTTTTGCTCTCAGCCCAATCACTTTATACTTTTTAACCTTTTCTGCCTGGGGATACTTTTCGATATTTGCAGCAAGCCAGTCTCATTTACTATAAATAGAAGGTAACCGGCAAAAATAAATACAAGCCAAGTCACGCTCGCTCAGTTCCAGCGAGATATTCTTGTCTGCCGAGGGCTCCGGGCTGAGACAGGAGGTCCGCGAGGGGTAGGGGTGCTGGGCCCCCGTAATTGTCCCCGAGATGCTCCTCTCGGGGCCCCTCTGAAGGATGGTGAGGGCCTGGCGGACAGCCACCTTCTGGCTGCGGGTCAAGGTCTAAGCCCCCGTCTGCCCCGAGTCCCAGCTGCTCATCCCCAGGGAGGCTCCACCCCAACCTCCGAGCAGATGATGTGGGGGAAGAAAACCCAACCTTCTTCCAAAAAAGGACAGAAAGGAGTGAAAATCTCTGGGTCAGGGCCTGGTGGAACCGAGTGGAAACTGGCCAGCTACACGGGAAAGGACAACACTGCCCTCCAGGAGCTTAGAGGATGTGGCCCCCAGCTGTTGACTTTTCCAGAAGGCTGAAGTGAAGGTGGGGCAGGACCTTCAAGAACGGCGGTCCAAGGGCCAGGGACCATGGCCTTGGCTGAGAGAAGAGGACGTGTGCAGTCTCGGTCGTTCCTTAGACGACTAGCCCTGTTCTAGAAGGTGCTCTGGGCATGGCCCCAGAAGCCACAGTGGCTGCACTCCCAGTGACCCACCTGGAGGGGTGGGGGCAGGAGAGGGAGGATGGGTGGGGGCAGGAAGGGGAAGGGAGAGAAGCAGCGCAAGGAGGCAAGGGTGGGACGGCTCCCTGTCCTAGGCCTGATTTCCTGTCCATTAGCACATTCTGGAAATTCCCCAGATTGTATAATCAAAGAATAACAAGCAAGCCAGCCAAAGTCTGGGGTCTTGGGGGGTGAAATCATCTATCTGAGGCTGCGCTTGGCCCTGGAGCCTCCCAGCCAGCACCCTAGACTAGCCCCGCCTTGCAGCCCGAGGGCAGCACACAGGCCCTCTGCCTTCCTGCGCCCTCTCCCCGCGGGCTGCGCCCTTCGCGGGTCTCCGAGGCAGGAGGGACTGCTCTGCAGTGGACACGTCCCTGGGATGATGGGAAACACCGACGGGCTTGGCTGAGCCTCGGCGGAACAATGCTCCAAGGGCCTGGATGGTAACAGGAAGGAAGTTTTTCTGGCATCGCTGGCCAGGGCTGGAGTTGACCTCATGCCACACTTCCCCAGATGTGGACATCCCCAGGGAGGACAGTTCCTCCCTCTGGAGCGGTTCTGAACATGAAAAGAACACATGGGTGTGGACCCCATTGATGGAATGGTAGGAATACAACTTGGGTATCCTGACCATGGCACACGCCCGGAGGGACGGACCCCTGTCCCGGCACCCGGGGCCTGGAGGCAGAGGTGACGGCTGGGTCCTCTGCGTGCCATCGAGGTTGGCAGGGGCTCGGAGCCCCCGGGCCCAGCACCGAGACCACCCTCCGGCACGGCGGCTGTTCAGGACAGATTCTCAGGGCCTCTCGGCCTTCCTAGGACCAGGCCCCATCTTATACTTTCCAGCTATTTCCTGAGTGCACGGTCTCCTCCTGTCCTCCCGGCGGCCCATCGGGAGGGTGTGCTGCTGCCCCACTGAATGATGGGTGTGATTCGAGGGTCCCAGAGCAAGTTCCTGCCCCCTAAGTTTGTACTTAGAAGGAAGGGGAGGCCAGCGGCCAAGCCAGATCTGGCTGGCCTCAGGATGTGTGTTCTCGCAGCTCTGAGTGTTGGGGCCCCGTCCCGGTGCCACTGGCTTTGCCCCTGAGGGCCAACCCCCTGCTCAGGGGCCCCGCTAGGTGGTCTGCTCTGGGCACGCGCCCCCAAGGGTGCCCGTGGGAGGCCCGAGATCGAGAAACCAGGAGGTGGGACTGTCTGTGGCACAGACTCGAGGCCTGAAACCCAGACAGGCCTTCCGAGGAACTCCAAGGCCGTGGCCCTCACACCAGAGCACGGGGGCCAAGGGCGGAGGCAGAGGTAATAAAGGGGAGGAAACAAGGGTTTGGCAGGCAAGAGTAGGGGGCCAGGGGAAGGCAAACAGACTCCACAAACACAGAGCCCTCCCCGCCCCGGGCCTCTCCACCAGCTTGGCATGTGAGCGTGCTGGCTCCTGGGTCGGGAGCACCTGCTCTGGGCCCCTCCCCCCGTCCCTCTACCGGACGGTCCTATGCCGCCGGGTCCTGACTGCCACGGGCCTCATGGGGGACACCGAGGATCAGGGAAGCAGCCATTTGCCCAGGTGACCCAGCGAGTAGGACCCACCTCTCTGAGGCCCCAGGGCTGAAGTGTGTTCACACTGCCCCTCAGAGGATGAGCAGAAGACTCCGTTACCGAGACCCCTGTGCCTCCTCAGGCCTGAAGGCTGCCACTGCGCCAGCCGGGATCTGTGGCTGGCAGGGAGGAGGGCAGGACACCAGGCTCTATGCTGCCTCACTAAGTGACCTGAGTGGCCACAACCCCCTCAGGGCCTCAGGCTTATTTTCAGGAAGACGATCGGGTCCAGCGACCAAGCCCAGCAGGGAAAGAGCCCAGGGAGGCGTGTGTGCGGGTTTCTGACCAGGAGGCTTGAGCCACAGAGGCTCTTCGCCAGGGCTGCAGGCTGGGTCGTCTGCTGACTTTATCTCCCCCCAGAACAGGGCAGGGGACCTGCCTCACGGGGAGGCCAGGCGCCGGAGCCAGGTCAGAGGAGAAGGTCGGGGCTGGGCGGAAACACTTCCTCCCCGGGCACCCGGCCGTTCTCCTCTCCTATTGCTCTCGGAGCTACTCCGCCCGATAGGGCAGCTTCTGGCCACACGCGGCTGGCTAACTTGAAGTGGAATTAATACCCGGGGGCCACAGTTGCGCTCACTTCGTTGCAAGTGCTCAGCGGCCACAGGGAGCTGGCAGCGTGGACGCAGAAGAGCTCTCTCAGGCAGAAAGTTCTATGAGCAGCACCGGCCTAGAACCCCTTCTCTCTGGGGCCGTGGGGGGAGGCAGAGGAAAGGAATGAGTTGGGAGCGGGCAGTGGCGCGCCCAAGGAAGCGGTCTGAGGTCACGTGAAGAGGACCCAGAACAAAGCAGTATAATTACTAAGAGTGTAAGTTCAAGTCCAGTCCTGTCCCTTCCTAACTGGGTGGCCTTGGGAAAATTACTTAACCTCTCTGCGCTTCACCTTCTCATCTGGAAAATGGAGCAATAAAAGAATCCGCCTCCCACTTTTGTTACAAGAATTAAATGGGTGGCTCGTTATAAAGGCCGTGGGCAGGGCGTGACCCAGAGAAAGCGCCACGGAAACGTCTGTGAGGTCAGCGGCCCATGCCGAGGGCCCAGGACGCTACCGAGTGCGTCGCAGGCCGGCGGTCAGCAACGGCTCCGGGACCCCAGGGCCTTACCGGACGAGGGCTCCAGGGAAAGATTGAGCAGGTGCTTGGTGCCGCACTCGGGGCCCAGGATCCCGTTGTAGCTGACGGTGCGGGCATGGAGCAGGAGGCGGCAGGTGTGGGTCTCGGCCGTGTTGTTGGTGATGTAGGCGAAGACGTCAAAGTCGCTGCCCATGTTCATGCTCTGGCCCACGCGGATCCGCATGGCCACCCCTGTCTCCACTTTCTCAGTCAGCTTGTTCAAGTGGTTGGCCTTTTTGAAGGCTTCTCTCTCCTCCGGGGACCCTGCGAGGATGGGGAAGAGAGCTCCATTATGGCTGAAGTAGGGACTGAGGACAACGAGGCTGGGGCAGGGCGAGCGGGCTCTTCAGAGTCCCGGGGACTCAGAGCAGGTCTAGAGGAGCCCCTTGTCTACACTCCTATGCCAGGAGGGCGATAGGAGATTTTATTCACTTTCCACAAGTGAACTCCTATACATCTCTTAAGACCCAGCCCCAAATGACACCCCCTCCTCCAGGAAGCCTTCTCTGACCACTCCTGCCTCAGGGATAAATGAGTCACCATGCCTTCTCGAGTTTCACTGGTGCCTGTTGCCTATCATGCTTTTTATTTAACCAAGTTGTTTTCTGTTTATGTACTTACCCTCTTAAGCCGCTCAAAGACTAAGACTGTATTTTACTTATATCTCTGTCCTACCCAAAGCCTCTAACAGTGCTTGGTGGATCGTAAACACCAACACAACGCAAACTTTCTCACCTCCCAGTGTTTGCCCAGGGATTACGTCTACCTGAAATCTCTTCCTCCCCCTTCCTACCTGCACAGCTCCCTCCTCTGCGTCCCATCTGCCTCTCTCCTCTGCTCCTTTCTGTTTCATCCCTGTTGTTGCTGGGTGCATATCTACGTCTCCCATCAAACCATCAGCTCTAGACCTTTCGATGACCCAGGGAAGCACCTTTTCCTTCTGTTGTCTCCCTTCCAGCCAGAGTTTGGCTGCTTGTTCCCCAACCCCCGGCCAGCGCTGGTAAGTCAGCCGGCGTCAGATGGGAGGGCAGGAGCGACGGTTCCTTAGGCACCTCTGTGAGCTCCCCCTGCCCCCGCCCCAGGCTCACCACGGATGCATAGAAAACATCTACTGTATTGAATTGGCTGCTGGTCGTGCTCCAAAACAATTTAAAAAATAAGCTGTGTCCTTTCTTCCCTCTCCTGATTTAACATGAGCTGCAGAGAGCGGCTTCGTCTTTGTATCGGATTACAGCTCTCTTACTAAGTTTCTCTTACAATCTTTCTCTCCTCCTTCCCCATCCATCTGCACGCTCACCTCCCCAGCTGTGTGTGAAATACTGCACAAATAAACACTAGAGAGTTCCTGGAATCTCTCTTCCAGGACCCGCCCCTCCGGACTTTCAAGCCGCTCTAGTCCAAACATGTTGCAACTTAAAAAAAAGGAGAGGGGGCGTGGGATTGCCCATCTTCGGTTGTAGGTACCATGACGGCAAATACTGTCACGAAACGACACAGATATCATTAATTTTTCTGTTCAGAGGCATGCATCTCCTACATAATGGGCATCCCTTCAGTTGTATTTAAGTCCAACCAGCCAAAAAAGCAAGGCTTAAAAACCCCATGGAATCCTTTTATGGAATACAGAATTCTTAAAGGAATACTCTTCCACTTCCGTGTCCCAGTGTGCTTTTTTCTAAGAAAAGATGTAAAATGGGGAGTAACCTACAGGTCCTTATTGTATGCACGCTGCCAAAGAAAACGTGCGCGCGCGCGCGCGCACACACACACACACACACGCGAGCCCACTGGCTGGTAGAACAGGCTGCTTCCCTGCAAGGCAGTGGCGAAGGCTCTGGGGAGCTGGGCACCTACCCTCCGGGTACTTGTAGGTGTGGGTGATGTCCTCCCGCTCATCACAGCCCACACTCTTCGTGCTGATCTTCATCCCCACGGTCTGGGCGTTGTTGCTGGACTTGCACATGGACCCGTCCTCCTGGAGGATCCAGTTCACCACGTCGGCATTGACCTCAGCAAAGACAAAAGGTGCATCGTACTTGGTGCTCAGGTCGCCCTCCTTGATGGCACGAACCGGAACCGGGCCACAGCAGTATGTCCCTGGTTGGGGGTAAGAGGGTTTGGGCTGAGTGGAGGGTGGCGCCCTCTCCCACCTTCCACTTTTCAGCCACATTGTTGCCAAGAATCTCAAGACTGTCCAGCCCTTTGACTCAGGGACTCCACTGCTGGGAAGGCAGCAGAGAGTAAGAATTAAGAATGGGGACTCTGGAGCCTGCCCAGCTTCTGGGGTTCAAATCTCAGCTGGCCTCTTATTAGCTGGGTGATCTTGGGGAAGTGACTTAACTTCTCTAAGCCCGTTTTGTGTGGTGGGGATATTTACTACCTAGCTAATGAGGATTCACGTATACTAAATGCTATGTAAGTGTCTGAAATATAAAGTAGAAGCGTATCCCCAGGCATCCCGAGGAAGGGAGGGAATCACGCCATAGAAGGCAGTTCGTTTGTCCATCTGGCTTCCCACCCGCACAGAGAGCCACAGCCACAGCCACAGTCGATGTACTCAGGGGGTGCGTGTTGACCGAATGAGCACGAGAGCTGGATGTTTCTCTCCCTGGGGTTCACAGCCGCTTCAAACTCGTCACAAAGTTAACCGTGGAGGGCTGGAGGCTGGGTAGCTTACTACATTGTATCCATTTGATGCGACACGGTAACATTCATTTAAAATTAAAATCAGGGGCAACTATGAGATAGAGAAATGCCAATGACACGTGGAGAAGTGACAGGGCCGAGACAAAAGGTCACATGCACCCGGAGATCTTAACCCAGGGACCAAAGACCCCCCAAAGCACTGCCAGTAGAATTCGGGGGTCCGTGAACTTGGATGGGAAAAAATGACATCTTTGTCTTCACTGAATTTTGCTAACACTTCTTTCAATTGTGAAAGCAGACAAATCATCGTCTTAGGTGCACTTATGACCTCTCACCCGTAAGGAACACAGACACTTATGTATCACTTTATAGTTGTGTAGACAACTGGAAATACCGCTTATTTGCCCCTGTAACAGTACATTATGGAACTTACTATCTCTACCGCTAGACCTTGTTCTGTAGAGCAGTTATTATCATATCATAAATTTATTTTTAAAAAATTTTGATAACCATGTTTTGGTGTAATTGGTTTTCTTTGTTACCCTAGATAATATATTCTATGCATTTAAAAATATTATTCTGTTGGGGAGATGGGGTAACTGGGTGACGGGCATTAAGGAGGGCACGTGATGGGACGAGCACTGGGTGTTATACACAACTAGTGAATCACTGAGCACTACAGCAAAAACTAATGTTGGCTGATTGAATTTAAATAATAATAAAATAAAATAATAAATACAAATAAAAATATTATTCTGCGAAAGGATCCGTTTGGTTTCACCCAATTTTGCCTTGGTGTTCAGTCTCTCTTTCTCCCTCTCTTTTTCTGTCTCTTTCTTTCTCTGTCTCTGTCTGTCTCTTTCTCCCTCTCTCTGTCTCTGCCTCTCTATCTTTCACACACACACCTACCAATGAATATATAATAGGAAATTACTGGAAGCCGTGTGTGAATGTTAATGATATTTCTTTTGAGGGGGAGAAGACAAAGATGTTATTTGATTTTTTTCTTTGTGCTTCTCCATATTTTGCTGTTTTCCACAATGCATGTGAATTACTTTTCCAATTATAAAAGAAGCAGATCGTACACTATGAGTGAGGACCCCCAGACTCGTGCAGACTGGTCAGTGGTCTCCGGAGTCAGCCGGACTGGGGTTAGAATCTGGCTCTGCCACTCCGGACTGAGGGACTGAGGGGGAGTTCTCACCAAGCCTCAGTTTCCCCGACTAGGGAAGGGGGCCACGCCCACCCACCTTCACTCTTCTCCTGGGGCGTGGGGTCGAGGGCCTGCCACCCCCCGTAGCCTGGCTGCAGGTCCGGCCTGCTCATCCATGACTCCGCCCAGCAGTGGTAGTTCCTGTTGAAGAAATGAAGCGAGGACTCACACTCCTCCCATGGGCAGTCCACACTCGCCTGTCCTAAGCTCAGCCCAGAGCATCCCCAACACACCTCCTTGCTCTTCCTCCCCTGGGCCCTAGCCAGGTGCTCACTCCTGCCCGGGCAGTCATTGTCAGCGCTTCTCCCACAGCCCCCCCCTTTCAGTGGCTCCTTGAGTCCAGCTGATGGGGCCTCCTCGATTCTCGGCTGTCCCTTCTTTTCCAGCTCATGGGCTGTTCAACTTTTAACCCCAATTGAAATGTGACCTCCTCTGAGAAGTCTTCCTAGGTTTCCCTTCCGAGGGACCCTCCCTGGGGGGTGGTCTACCCCTGACCCTGGGCCCCAGCTCACCAGATCATCTCGCTTTTGTCCCTCTGGATCTCCCCAAACTTGTCGTAGACATACTCGATGAGCAGGTTGCTGTTCTGGTCATGGGCCGAGTTAAAGTTGGTCACTACTCGGGTGGGGATGCCAAGGCACCGCAGCACTGGGGGTGGGGCAGGGGACAGGATGGAGAACAGGATTCGGGGATGAGCTGAAGGTCTGGAGCCATCTGCCCTGCTCTGAGCATCCACATGCCCGTCTGTATCTCGGGCGGCACAGTGCCCATTGTCCAGGTGGGGAAGGTGGGCGCCATCCCCCTACCTGGATGATGGTGCCCACCTCACTGGTCGCCCCATGTCCACTCCGCCTCCTCACATCACAGCTAACAGAAGGAGACCCCAAAAGGCAAGTCTGACATCAACGCTCCTCTGCTAAACCTTCAATGGCTCCCTGTGGCCCTTAAGGTTAAGGCCAGACCTCTCAAAGCTTGGCCCCTGACCACCTCCTGGGCACTTTGCCCCAGCCACATTCGTTCCTCCTCCAGGACTCTACACTCCTGCCAGCCACAGAACATTGGCCTATGCTGTTCCCTCTGCCCGGAAGGCCACCCACCAGGTTCAGATGGCTCCACCACTTGCATTCATAGCAAGATTGGGGATTCATCATCATTCGCAATGGACAGGCACGTGAGGGATTCTTTAATTTGTCCTCTGAGGGCAGTGAGTGACCTGTCTTACTTCATGTGCCCAGAGCCCCTGACAGGCCTGGCACAGACAATTTTGTCAAATGGATGAAGGGGTGGGTGAAGTAAAGAGAGAGGAGGAGGAAGAAGGGGAAAAGAGAAGGGAAGGAATGGTAGAGATGCAGGGCAAGGAGCACACAGTGCAGCAGGCAGAAGAGGAACGAGGGTCGGGGGGCCTTCCCTGCCATGCTGGCTGCTTTGGGCTGTGTGACCTGGGGCCGGTCCCTCCACCTCTCTGGGCCTTGTTTCCTCCTCTACCACACAAGGTCATGGTACACGCGCAGGGCTGGCAGTCATGCTGGGGCACTGTCGTGGAAGGGGAGGGCCCTGCAGTCACGCCAAAGCCACGGTTTACAGAGGTCACAGTGACGGGGGCGGGGGCAGCGGGAAGGGGGGACGAAGAGGCAGGACAGTGGGTGGCACCTACAGACCTCCGAGGAGGGAGGGAAGCCCGGGGCATGATTCGTGCCTGAATGGCGGGGTGCTCCTGACAGGCGGCGTTTTCGGTGCCTTTTCACTCCCTCCTTTTTTAATGAGCTTTTTCTGTGTTTTGTGAAAGTGACATATTCTTGGGGTGGGATAAAGGAAATAAACACCTTTTTTTTAAAAAATGAGAAAGCCCTACTGAATGTAACCTGTGGGACTTTGGCCTTTTAGTTTTGATTGAGATTGAGTCTTGGAAATGGTGGGCGTGTGTGTGCGTGCGTGCGTGTGTGTGTGTGTGTGTGTGTGTGTGTCTGAGAGAGAGAGAGAGAGAGAGTCCTTTGCCGGGTTGCCCTGGGCCTCCTGTCAAGCAGGATAAGAGGTCTCGGGCCAGCCCTGGATTCTGGCCCCGGAGCAGGGCCCCTGGGAGGGGAGGAAGGGCAGCGTTGATCCGCCCCCTCCTGCCTGGTTGCCCGCCCTGAGGCCCCGGCAGTAGACTCTTCGTGCTGCCCCAGGCCTTGCCCCCGGACAGGCCTCAGCACACAGACCAGGCGTGGGGAGGCCTGTCCCCGCTGCCCGAGGAGCAAGGCATCACCCCGTCCCAGAGCTGGTGTCCCAAGAGGCCTCCTCATCCCAGGTCAGGCCAGGAGGCTGCCCCAGAACCGGGGACACCTGAGTTCAAGCTTGGCCATGCTGCTGCCCAGCTGTGTGACCTCGAGCAACCACTTCCGGTCTCTGAGATTCCATTTCCTCTTCTCAGAGGAGCTAATAATAGCAACTTTCGGGGATGTGGCAGTGATTCAGAAAGGCAGTGGGTGTGGGCAGTCTCGTCTGCCCCGTGCCCAGGGTAGAAGGGCAGGGTGCCACGGGGCCCGTCACTGCAAACGTCTGGCCAGGCACCGCCTATCTAGTCAAATGACTCTCGGACATTCCGAAAATGCTCCAGGATCCGGCTGAGGAATCCCAGCTTCCCCTGTAAGCCCACAAACCCAAGTCTAAGCTGAAACCAGACATTGTGTGAAGTGACATCTCCCTGGGAATTAGGTCTGTCACCCCTGCGTCCATTTCATAGGTGAGGAGACCACCCAGGGGCCGGCGACAGAGCTGGGATTCAAAACAGGCAGCGGGACACCAGAGTCCCTGGGCCAGGCCGGCAGGCTGCTCCCTGCAGAAGCCCCCTCGGAGCACTCCTCGGAGCACTTCTCCCTCGCTCCGTCCCACACCGGGCCTGGGAGAAGGCTGCAGGGAGCCAAACTCAGGCCTGGCCTTGCGGGGAGAGGGGTCTTGAGCAAGACCTCTGGAGGTCACAGCCCCGGGGAGGGGAGGGAGGTGTCTGCAGGTGAGCTTGGGGACCCAGGCCACAGATGATGGTGGGTCTCTAGAAAACCCGTGGGGTTCTCTGAGGAGGCATTTCAGGCCCCTCAGAGGAAGAGGTCTGGGGCAGGGGTGTTCGCACAAGAAAAGGGGATGCTCAGTTCCCAGAAGCAGGCAGGCCTGGGTGATTCGGCCGTGGGGAAGGGGGAGCAGAGGCAACCCAGCGGGGAGCCGGGGCCGCACCACCCCTGCCCAGACCGCTGGTGTGGAGGACAGCTCTGGGACGCCCCGAGGACCTTCCCTGGCCCTGGGTCCTAATCCCAGAGCCAGAGAAGCTGCAAATCAGGCCCAGCCCCTTAGATTTCCCGAGCCTAATAAATGATAATAGCAGTGGTAGTCATCGTAGTAAGAATAATCTAACACCATGAGATAAGTATGTGCGTTATGCGTCTGTAATCATTTCCAGCACTTCCTACGTTATCCTTACAACCGCCTCAGGATAAAGGCACTGCTGTTATGTCCGGTTCGCATGTAACAGAGCTGAGGCTCAGAGAGGCTCAGTGATTACCCGGGACACGGCTGGTAAGGAGCGGAGCCGGGACCGGGATTCAGGCCTTGGCTCCGGAGTCCGTGTTTATAACTGGTACAGGACACTGACCCATTGTCATACACACCATCCCCAGCCCAGAGCAATCGTCCCCATTTTCTGGGCTTGAATTTTTAAGATTTTTTTAAAGATTTAGTTTCCATTTTGGCTTTAAAATGCTTTCTCTTTCCTCATCTGCATTTTAGAAAGTGCTTTCTCTTTCTTGACATTGATATGACTGTTATTATTGAGTTACTATAAGCTAATATTTACTGAGCACTGCATTGGGCTGAATTCCGGGCGGAGAAGTTTTCTATCAACCCGCCCTAGGAGGGAGATCCTCTTGCCCCCATTTTACAGACGAGGAAACTGAGGTTCAGAAGGAGGTCATCTGCTCAAGGCCACAGAACAGGGGAGTGTTACTGGGGATTTTTAATTCAGGGGTGCCTGGCCCCAAAGCCCATCTTCTCAACCCTGAGCCCAGGCTGCCTCCCAAATGACATCCCTTGATCCTAAGAACCACCTGCAGGGTAGTCGTTGGAAAAAGGACGAGAGAGGGGCAGCTGCCGGCTCCAGGCCTCACAGTACATTGGTGGCGTTGGAGGCAGAGACAGGACCAGAACTGATTCCCGCTTGTGTGCTCTCTCTGCCCTGCCCCCAGGGCTCAGCGAGGCTGTGAGCAGGTTCCAGCCCCCACCCACCCACCCCTGCACCCCCCGCCCAGCGTGCCGCTCACCTGTGCAGGCCACAGCAGCAAAGACCCAGCACTGGCCATACTTGACACGCTGGCAGCCCGAGGTCTTCCAGCGCCGCAGGATGTCCACACTGCCGATCCAGAACATGGGGCTGACGCCATCCTTGTAATCGTTGTCCCAGCGTCCCAGCAGCACACCCTGGTCATCATTGCAGTTGACCTACAACCAGCGGAACATCAGAGGGGCCAAGCCTGGGAGCAGGTGCTGTGAGTTCAGTACGTGGTGAAAGGCAGGAAAAGGAATTTAGGAGAGGGAACAGCCCATGCAAAGATACCAAGGTGTGACGGGTTGGTATGTGGGAGATGGTCGGGGCTGGAGCCAGGGGTGTGGGAGAGAGAAGGGGAAGAAGGGAAGAGGTGGCGAGGGGTCAAGGTCATGCAGGTGATGCGGGTGGTGTGAATTTGTCCATGGGGTGGCAGGAGAGGGACAAGATGAGATCTGAGTTTTACGAAGACCCCGTCCGGCCCCTGCCCGGATTGTGTCATTTCCCTCACGCTCCCATTGCCTTGAGAATAAAATCGAGCCTTCTGACTGTGGCCCATGAGGCCTGCATGGCCTCACCCCTGCCTACCTCCTGCACCCCACTCCTCCCCGCTCCCTCCACTCCAGCCACGCCAGCCTCCTTTCTGCTCCTCGAACCTGCCAAAGTCATTCCCGCCTCAGGGCCTTTGCACAAACTGTGCCCCCTACCTGGAATGCTCTTCTCCCACTTACTATATCAGCTTAGGGATCATCAATTAGGGAGGTTCCCTGCCCCCCCTCCCCAGCCTCTCCCTGAAGTTGGATTCTGCAGTTAGACACTCTCACACCTCTGGCTTCCTTCGGTGCCTGCATCACCATTTCTGATTATGACTCATTCCTGCGGTGTATCTGTCAATGTCTGTTTCCTCCCACCCACGAGAATGTAAGCTCTATGAAGTTAGAGACCATACACGCCTTACACCCACTTGTTTCTCCAGTGCCTAGGACACAGGTGGCATCTAATAAATGTTTGCCGAATGAGTGAATGAATGGATGAATTGCTTTTAGGGACCTGTGACATTACCCTTGATGTCATGACATTACCCTTATTTGTGTAAATCTCGTCTTTCCAAACACAAGCTCTCTTAGCTGAGACTTCCCCATCTCCTGGGTTCCCCCAACCAAGCCCAGTGTGGAGTGTGGCCTCCGTCATCACAGAAAAGGGGGCCCTACTGGGACCCATGATGAGCCCCGACCCTGGGGTGGGCCCAGCCCCTCACTCACCATGGCGCTCACCACCCGGCCCATGTAGACGGGACTGCTCCGGCGGGAGCAGTCACGGCGGGCATCCTTCAGGAACTTGGGGTTCGTGTCCAGGAGCATCAAGCAAATGTCCAGAATCCCGTCTTCAAACTGTGTTGGGGAAAACAAGAGAAAGATGATGGAAATGAGAAGCCACCTCCTCCAGGAAGCCTGCCTTGCAGTCCTGCAGCTATAGGTCCTCTCCGTTCCATCTCACACACTAGAGAAGTCTGGGGCTGGGTCTGCCACATCTCTGTGATGCCAGCTCTGCCTGGCCCAGGATGCGCTGGGGGGAGGGGGGACGACAATGACTGAGTTTGTGAGAAAGAGGAAGGGATGTGCCTGCATTCAGGGCCTAGCTGGGGGGTGGAGGGGTCCTGGGAACGTGGAGTAGAACCCACAGTGTCCCTGGGGCTTCCCTCTCCTCAGAGTCACCTCAGGCCCTGCCACTGCCCCTTTCCCATCTCCGATGTGCCAAATATCTCATTTCCCCTAAGGCCTGACTCACCCTGCAGAGCTGATGAGAATCCTCTCTCCTCCCCCACCCCCTCCACCCCAACGCACTATTCTGACTGGAACGCAGGTAAATTATCTCTTCTGTTTCCACTGCACCTAGAATAAAATCTAGACTTTTCCCTGTGACCTGCAAGGCCCTTTACAATCTGTGTCCCACCCCATCTCTGACCTCATTATCACCACTCATTGCCCCAGGGCCTTTGCATTTACTATTTCCTTTGCTTAGACTGCTCTTCCTGCCACTCTCTGTATGACTCACACCTTCTTATCCTTGCAACTCGAAGGTTATCATTATCAAAAGGAGGGCCCTCCCTCCTTGTCCCATTACACTGGACCACCTCGCTGACCAGTCCAAAGGCGATCCGCCCCCAGCTACCCACCTCTGTGGTCTTGTCTCAAATCAGGCTTTATCGCAGGTCTCCCTCATGGCTTTGAGCCCCTTTGTGGCTCCCTATTGCCATCTGCCTGACATTCACAACCCAGACATCGCTGCCTTCTCTCACTTCATCTCTTGGGACTCCAGACATAAAGCGCTCCCTGAGCTACAGAATTCTTCTTAAGCACAACATAAACTTTCCCACGTCTGTGCTTTTGTTCAGGCAGTTCCTTCTGCCTTGTATACTGTGTTTCTGCCTCCTCCACTGCCCAGCTCAGATCGTGCCTCTATCAGGAATAGCCCTGATTCCCATTGGCAGTTATTCATTTCCTTCCTCTAGGTCTTATCATTCTGGATGATAAGCTTCCGTATGATGGCTTCCGGAAGATTCCAGAGGGCTGTGTTCAATGGCTCAACACAAGCCTGGACACAGAACAGGAACTCGGGGAATGAAAGGAAGGACTTGGCTTTGTCCTGTTTCTCAGGGGAGAATATGGATCGCTGGGAATTAAGAGCCAGTTGACTTTGTGATGTATTTTTTGTATCCCGCCCACACCACCATTTCATGTACATCCCAGAGCAGGCGATAGGTTCTTGGGAGGATATTCTTACAATTGGTATTCCCAGTATTCAGATGGGGAAATTGAGGTCAGAGCCCCACACCACACCTCCCTGTGGTCCCAGGGCAGGACTCTGGAGGCCTGAATATGGAAACCCTACCCCAAGGGCTGTTGGGAAAAGTCTCAAGGTGAACCCCATCCCCAAAGCCCAACACTCCGCAACACACCAGGAGATTGAAGGGCCAAGAAGGAGTGTGATGACTCTTGCTTCATGGGTTTTCTCAGCACTGTCTCCAGAATTTTCATGGGAGGCTGGATGGCAGAGGAAATAAGATCCCTACTTCAAACCACCAGCCTGGGCTGACTTGCTGGGAGACGAGGAACCACATGGAACAGAGATGTGCCATCTAGTAGAGGTCAGCCAAGCCCAGCCTAGGCAACCACGCCCCAGCTGACCCAGAGATTTATAAGTAATAATAAAGAGCTGTTGTTTTAAGCCCGTATGTTTCGGGCTTGTTTGTTATTCAGCAGTAGCTAACTGATACAGCTAATTGTTTGCAAAGTATAGCCACTGATCAGCAGCATCCGCATTGCCTGGGAACTTGTCAAAATGCAAATTCTCACCCCACACCCAGACCTACTGAGCCAGAAAGAAGGGACAGGACTCCCTGATCTGTGTTTTAACACACTTTTCTGGTTATTCTAGATACATTCGAGTTTGAAAGCCACTGATCTAAATAATGGTATAAAGCCTCCTCTTAGCACACATAATAGCATTTCTATCATTTTGGCATATGGCCTGGAATAT
>CM052885.1:103739564-103768804 GCA_028534135.1 Potos flavus
CCCCCCCCCCCCCCCCCCCCCCCGCCGATCCTCCAGCCACTTCAGGGCCCTTGAATCCCTGACAGCATGGGGTAGGCAGCTCAGAGACCAGGGCACACGTCTGCAGCTTTGACCTCCTCGGAGCCAGGGCCCCGCACCCAGGGGGCCCGTGGCGGTTGGGACGGGCAGGATGTGGCCCTACCTGCCCAAAGTTCCAAGGTATGCTTTTGATGCACTTGATCGAGCCTTGGTAGATGAAGCCTTGCTGGGTGAGCACGTACTCCTGCCGCCCCTCCTCTGAGTCCAGGTACACAGCGTCCGCTGGGGGCGGGAAGGAAGGGGCCTCAGCTCTGGGTCTGGCAGGGCGCAGGGTCCGCAAAGACGCGGCAGCCGGGGTGCCAAGACCCAGGGCCAGGTCAGAGTCTCGGAGGTCCTTCTATCTTTGAATCAGAAAAGCTAATCATTCATTAATAATCCCATACCCATGAGATGAGGTGTTTTCGGCTAGTATTACCAGTGGCTGCCATTTCTCCAACACTTATCCGTGATAAGCGTATGACGAATGTAACATTTAATTTCCGCAAGAGCTCGATGAGAAAGGGACCTCGAAAGCCCATTTTACAGGTAGGAAAACTGATGCCCGCCCAAGAGATAGAGGAGCACCAGACCAGGAGTCAGGAATCTCCTAGCCGATCCTCACTTGTTGTGTGACCTTGGGGAGACCACTTCTCCTTCTTTGTCCCCCTCCCTGTGTTCCCTGAGGGTGACATGGGATGCAGACCTGAAAAGGGGCTTTGCGAGCTAAAGCCCTGAGCCAGTGTGAGATGGAGCTTGATTCAAGGTAGAGAAAAAGCCTACTAGGGTCACTGGGGCTCAGGGGAAGTGGGGGTCCTGTCCAGCTGGGGGGAGGTGGTCAGGGAGGGAGCCGTGGAGGCGGTGGCTTGTGATTGCTGCCTTGAGAAATGACTAAGATTTAGATGCTTGGAGTCTGGTGGAGCCACATGCTAAGCAGAGGACCAGAGACAGCGCAGGGACAGCTGCCGGAATGGCACTTAGCTGCCCATGGCTGGCGACCACAGAAAAGAGGATTGGGGCCATCGGGGTCAGATGGCAGAGGGTCAAAGGTCAAGCTGGCCTTTACCATCCCCCACTTCACAGGTGAAGAAACTGAGGCTGGGAAGAGGAAATTCAGAGCCACTTTGTGATTTTGGTGGGCCCTGGCCATTTTTGCTTCAGTGGGCCCCTTCTTCCATTAAAAAAAAGTAATAATAATAATAATATATCTTATGACTGCATTGGTATAATGACAAATATGTTAATATTACATATTAAAACATATTCTCTGACCTAAACTTTCATTTTTTTCTTCTTATTTTAAAAGAAATTAGAACATTTTTATGGGTCCCTAAAAATACGGGGGCACTGGCCCAGAACACAGCTGCTCAGGGCCCTTGGGCCCCCAGGCTCCGTCAGGCCCATCTGCAGCCCCCCTCTTACGGCACAGAGCAAAGCACATGTGAAAGAGGACGAGCATCTTTTGTCTTCTAGACCGTGCACTGTGCCTCCCGGGACTGCAGATAAAAATCAGATTTCAGGTAAATGAACTATAGTCAGCTGATGGTGTGGGAGAAAGAGCGAAAGAGAAAGAAAAACCCACGGTGTTTCGTCATCGGGGTGAGAGTGTTGTCCCCACCCTGACCCAGGTGGCAGGGACTGTGCCCTCCCCCCGGCTCTGCTGGCCAAGGTGGGGGCGTGGGGACGAGAGGTCCCGCACGTACTTCACGCTCGCTCCCTCCTGTCCTGTCCTCACTGAGCTCAGGGGTAGAAGGCTCTGGTTTCAGGGGCAGGTCCCAGAGGGACGGCAGTGTCCCCACCCGGCAGCCCCACCCCCACTGAGCCCAGCTTCCTGCCTCCGCATCTCCAGCTCCACCGCCCCCCTCCAGGCTCCCACCCTGGGATGTGGGTCACTTTAGTCACCGTGCTGCTTGGCCGACAGCCACCCCATACGCAGGGCGGGGATAGGGCAGGGCTGGAGGAAAGGCCAGAGGAAGGGGACATCCCCAGAACCTCGCTCCCTGTTCCCTGAACTCTGAAACCCCGCCGTGTCGGTGAGCAGCGGCGGACGCTGGCCTCTTCCTGCTCCCCGGGCCAGGCGGCCTATTAGCTGTAAGCTCTGTAGACTGGCAAAATCCAAACAAGTCTACGCTGGGGTCCGGCAAGGCCACTTCTGTCCTGAGAAACCATTCCCGGTGGCCCCAGGGCACGTGAACAAGGGTGCTTCATAGACACCCTTCCTGTGAGGATCCCCTGGGGACGACTCATGTCCCCGGGTGGAAGGCCAGATCAATGAACCGTCCACACCGGCAAGATACAGGGCACTCTGAGCTCTTAAAAAGAAAAAGCAGGGGCACCCGGCTGTCTTGGTTAAGCGTCTGCCTTGGGCTCAGATCACGATCCTGGGGTCCTGAGATCGAGCCCTGCATTGGGCTCCCCGCTCATCGGGGAGTGTGCTTCTCCCTCTCCCTCTGCCTCTGCCAGGCCCCCGGCTTGTGCTCTCTCTCACTCTCTCTCTCAAATAAATAAATAAAATCTTTAAAAAAAAAAAAGAAAAAGCAGATGTGTATGCACACAGATGTGGAAAGATCGTCAGGATGTATGGTAGAGGAGGAAAGTTAAATAAGTCGCGTAGGTTGATGTATACTGTGGGATCCTTTTGTGTTTAAGAGGGACAGAGAAACCCATTAAGGCGGCAATGTCTCCAGGCATATACACAGGAATCTAAGGAGATGAGTCCCCCAAGACAGCTAATAATCCCACTCCTGCAGTGCTTAAAGCTTATAGGAAGAGGACATCCTCATGTCTTACTATGATAATTAAAAATACAAGCCAAAATATGTAAAAGAGAAAATAAAAAATCTTTCCCCTCAACTATGTTATAAAATGCCCCAAAATGGAGAAGAAAAAAAAAGCAGCGGCCCAGTTAGAAGTTGTCTGATGCTGGAGAGGCCAGAATATGAGGAAGGACACCCCATTCCTAGGCTGGGGTCCACCCACAAGGCCTCTCTGCCTCACTATGCAGGAGCAAGAAGGAAACAGTTCTGACTGCCCCCAGGGAAACTGAGGCCCGGGAAGGGGGACGGCAGCCCCAGCCACCCCTTCCTCCTCGAGCCAGCGTCCGTTCTTCAAGCCGCCCCCTCCAACTTGCTAGATTTGTCCAGCATTGTCCGCTTCCTTACTGAGGAGCTTCCAAAAGCCACTTGACCTCTGCGAGCCTGCGGGGACACTGCCAGTCTCCCCCGTGGGAGGAAGTGTAGAAGGAAGCACTTAGGTAACCAGACGGCCCCTGCCCACCGCTTCCGGCCACCCTACCCCTCCGCCTCCCTCAGTTTCCCCTCCCCAAACCAGTCTGGTGACATTTCGAACAGAGCCCCGTGAACCAGAACCGGGTGTGGAGCCGCAGCCCCGGGCACCCCATTCCTGACCGGGGCTGTGAACCCCAGACGCCTGCGCGCCCGGGTCACGGGGCTCGGGGAACACATGTGCCTCAGACGCGGGGTGAGGTCACTTGGTGGCGGTGTGGCCTCGGGCAAGGCATTTTGCTTCCAAGTGCCTGTCTCTTCCTGTGAGACGCGAGGGGGGTAACAGGACAGGGCAAGGTTCCTGCGAGGCGGGAGCACGGCGCGGCGCAGAGGGGCCTTCCCTCCATCGTCAGCCCCATTCCCCCCACCCCCCCAGCACCGTCCGCGGCCCCCACGGGTGGTCCAGCCCTGCCCGGCTCCCCGCCCCCCCTCCCCCGCCATGGGGCGCCCGGCTCACCTGGGCACCAGGAGTTGAAGAGCAGAGTGAAATGGCCCAGCACGAAGCTGGAGCCCTGGTAGCCGGTGGAGGCCTCCAGGCTGAGGCGGTACAGGCCGACCGGGGCGTTCGCTGGCGTGCTGAGCTGCAGCGAGAGGATGCCGTCCTGCTGGTTCATCACCACGGCGGTCCAGGCGCCCTCCTGTGTGGCACCGGCACCGGACAGCCGGAAGCGGGCCTTGGTCCCGGCCTCCTCGCTGGGGGCTGGGCCTGATGGGGGAAAGGCCGTGGCCATGAGCCAGATGCGGGCAGGGAGGGAGCCGGGCCCCACAGAGGGGCCGGGAGTAGGCTGGGGGGGGTGGTGTACTGTGGGCCGGGGTTGGAGGCCTAGTTCCACCGCTGACCGTTGAGGGAACTTTGGCAAGAGGTTTCATCTCCCTGAGACTTGGTGTCCTCCTCTACAAAGTGAGGATCGGACCCCAGCCTGGCGGGGTGCTTTTGTGAGAATTCAGGGAAAGCCCCAGCCACCAGACAGATGTCTGCTGGGAGAGGGGACACCTCCACCTGGGGCAGGGTCTCAGTCACGCTGCCTCGGCGGCGGGGACCATGCACAGATAGGAAAACTGGGGCTCAGAGAGAGGAGGGTCTCCCAAGGATACCCCCAGGGGTCTGGGGCAAAGTTAGCATCCGAGCCCAGGTCTCCAGGCTCTGGGCTGTCCTCCACGGCGCCTCTCATTCCCATGCTCCCTTGTAGGGGTCTTGAAGGCTCTGGGACATAGGTAGCCAGCCTCACGCTTAGCTGCTTTTTTGGGTGGGGGGAGGCCCTGCCCCTGCAGGCAGGTCTGAGTCATGGGAGGGCGAGGAGGGGCTGGTCATCCTTTCTGGACTTGGGTGGCCGAGAGAAGAAACAGAACCTTCTCTCCCTGGTTGGGCGGCTGCCCAGGAAAGTTTATTTTTATTCTTGCATCTCCCTCCCTGTAGCTCGGCCCACCTGCTGCTGACAATATGGGGGCCTGTTGCCTGAGGGGTTCCCTCCCCGAACCCTGCCCCCTCCTCCCAACCCTCCAGCCCCACCCACACTCAGGCCCAAATATAACTATGAGCTAACGGGCATGACACAGGCCTCCGGGGCCCTGTCTGGGTGCCAGGAGTTGGCTGTAAGCCTTTAAATGCTCCCGAGCCATTGGACAGCACTGGGGCCCCGAGAGCCAGCTGGGGTCTGGTTCTCCTGCTCTGGCTCTGAGCACTGTGTGACCTGGGCAAAGTCACCAGGCCTCTCTGATCTGCAACTTTCTCTTCAAAGAAGAAAACAGGCTTAGAACACATGCCTGGGAAGGTCTGATTCTCAGTCTCGAACTGGCTCTGTGACCTTGGACAAGCTACTTAGCTTCTCTGTGCCTCAGCTTGCTCATCTGTAAAATGGGGTCAATTACAGGCAATTACAAATACCTCCTTATAAGGTCACTGTAAAGCTTAAAAAGGTGGAGGTACATTGCATGGTGTCTGGCACACAGTAAGCGCTCAATAAATGACTATTTTTGTTATCGTCACTCCCACGTCCTAGCACCATTCACAGGACCGGCGGAGACTTCATAGAAAGCATTCCAAACAGTGACTAAAACAGTAATTATGCAGGATACGTGAGCGTTCCTCCGTGTCACCAAAAGGGACCATTAAAAGTCAGAATCCTCAGGCCAAACAACAGATTTTGAGGACTGGAGTGAAATGTAGAAATTGCCTTGTTCAGCTGAATCACTTTACAGAGAGGGAAACTGAGTCTGAAAGGGACCAAGTCGGGGTGACCACATGGCCTAGTCTGCCTGGGACAGTCCCCGTTTACAGCCGTGGCCCCAGCATAATTCTTGATGGTGCTCTTTCATTCTCAGAAATGTCCCTGTTTGGACAATCAATGATCTGGTCACCATGGTAATAGCCCAGGCCGGGTCCCGCGGCCACTGTCATTATTGACATACCACCCTCAAGGACAGGTCAGGAAATACATTCCCCTTTCTCTCCATCCTGGGGCAGCCGCGCACAGGCGTGCACACACACACACACACACACACACACCTTTCTTCCAAGGGGCCCTGGGCAGGCAGGGATGAGGACAGGCCATCCCACCATTGCTCACGTAAGCCAACTCGGAAAATTCACCAGCTGCCGCTCCGCATGGCTCTCTTTGTGGGCCCGGACATGCTTCAGGGACCCCTCTGGGCCTAAATGACCTGGAGATTCGGGAGCCTGGGGACTCTCCTAGACCATGGTTGGCGTGGGAGGGAGTGGATGAGGGAAACCTTCTGGAGCAAAGCCCTTATCAGTCTCATAACGGTTCTTTTCGCTACTCCTTCAGGCTGACCTTGGTCCCACCCCACTCACCGGCTGAACCCCGGCCCCCTCTTAGAGGGAAGCAGAGCTTCCTCTAAGAACGGGGTTTAATAATAATAAGAACGGTGTTTGTCTATTGTGGTCTGTGCCCCAGGTCTCCAACCGCCTGGGCAAAATACACAGCATTTCAGTCTATATAGGGTCGGGCCACATGCTCTGCTCACTGAGCGACCTTCGCCAGCCCTCTCCCCTCTCTGGGCCTCAGTTTCCCTAAAGAGGTGGGACAGGCTGACCACGAGCTAGAATGCTCCGGTACAAGAGCAGGGTGGCCAGGCCAGGCCCGGGGCTGGGTGCTAATCTAAGCCAGGCTTTGAGGTGAAAGGCCCGGCTTCCTGGTATTGTCCCTCAGGCGTCCCCACTCCGTCAGAGTTCCCAGTAACTCAGACACGGAAGCTGCGTGCCTCCAGAGATGGAATGCCTTCCCAGACTGCCCGCCGGGGGCTCCGGAGGGGATCAGGGCAGACTGGCTTGGGTTTGAGATAAGTCAGTGGAGACGGGGGGACAGAGATGAGTTGCTGGGGTGGGAAGATCAGCAGGCCACCCCAATCCTGAACTTAGGGCCTCATTACTGAGCCCCGGGCTGCCTAGATGAAGGGAGGAGAAGAAAGGGAACACCTTGAGAGTAAAAGAAGAGAAAGAAGGTGGAAGTCACAGGGAGCCCCCACTGGCAACGCCTCGACCGTTCCGTTTCACAGAGGAACAAACTGAGTCCCGGCCGGCCCTCGTGGCAAACAGGTCAATGTGCCTGCTGTCGGCTCATGGCAAGGAAAACCTTAACGCTGGGGGCAGGTTTTGAATCCTGCTTTGTCCCTCACGCACTGCGCAGGTAACCTGACCTTTCTGAGCCTCAGTATTTTCATCTGTAAAATGGGGTCTCATTATGCTTCCAAGATGGGAGGATTTAGGATGAGCATGCATACAGTAGGTGCTCTATAGGTGCTGTGATTCTCATCATCCCAAGCCTGGCTTTTCTCAGGGTATCTTGTTATGCACTACAGCGTTCCGCTTTACCAAGGGGGAAACTGAGGCTAGAAAGATCAGAGGCTCCTGGAGGCTCCTCGGGACAGTTAAAACGGGCCCTAAAGCTGCTGGCTGTGTGTGAGGGGGGCCAGCCCTGGCTAGTGGGTGTGTCCCTGCCAGAAGGGGAGGGAGAGGGAGGAAAGGCATGGGGTGGATATCCCTGGCCAGTCTGCAGGCCGAGCGATAAGCCTTATCAAAGGGCTGCCAGGTAAATACAGGCCTCAGTGTGTTTGCCGCTCTCTCTGCCCTCAGAGGTCTCAGAAAGAACTGGCCTTTCTCACCCTCTAGCAGAGTCCCAGCCAGGCGGCCCCTAGCTGACCTCGAGGGAGTGGTTCCCACCCAAAGCCAAATGTAGAGATTCGGCATTCAAGGCTCCTTTCCCAGGAATGGCAAGCCAAGAATATTGGGCACTGGGCATCTGGGGATGGGGTGGCTGGGGCCTTGTTGACCGTTCACGCATCACTGGAGCCCCCCCCCCCCCCCCCAGAGCAAGAGCAGCAATAGCTGCTAACATCTACAAAGCACTCCCTCATGTCAGGCCCTTCTGCCCTAACGACCCTCCACTGTCAGTACTTTGCACAGGATAAAACTTAAGCTCAGAGACACTAAGCGACTTGTCCAATGCCACACAGCGGGTGGGCCGTTTAGTCTGCACCAGAATTCAGGTCTGTCGGTCAGCCCCCGAGCCCGAGG
This sequence comes from Potos flavus, assembly GCA_028534135.1. Lineage (NCBI taxonomy): Eukaryota > Metazoa > Chordata > Mammalia > Carnivora > Procyonidae > Potos > Potos flavus. The sequence goes on from CM052885.1 coordinate 103,747,437, forward strand.
CAGCCTACCGAGGCCTGGAGAAAGAACTATGGGAACACAAAATTGTCCTCTCAGAGAGACGGAGGCTGCTAGGTTCTCTCTACCACCCAGACACACCCGATGTGGGCGGGAGCCCAGTGGCCTGGTCGGGTTATGTGGATTTAGGGAAGTAGCTGTTGATAAGAGTTGAAAGCTGTTTTGATGTGGGGAAGAGCGGGCCGGACCTTGATAGACCTTCGTGGTCGGAAGCGGAGCCCCGCCCCTTGGTGATAACGGGTTTTCTGAACCCGGGTGTCCAGCCCACTTGTTTACGAGGCTGGGTGGCCTGGGGCATCTACCCCCTCCCCCCCCGGCGCTCTGGGCCTCAGTTCCCGCACCTGTAAAATGGAGCTAGTGGCTGCTAGGAACTCCTCAGGGGGCAAAGAGGAAGGGGGAGCCCCATGCCCCGTTGTCCGGGAGCCATGAAATCACAGAGCGGGTCAGGGCGAGGGGGTGGTGGAGGGACTCACCGGTCACCGCACTGAAGGTGAGGCTGTCCACGCTGGCCTCGTAGCTTCGGCCCTCAAAGTGCAGGGTCAGCCAGAAGGGCTGGCCACGCCGCACCACCAGCCTCTCCCGGCACAGGTCGGCTGTGTGGTGGTCACGGCCATTGACCTCCAGCTCCAAGTCACAGTTCTTCAGAACCAGATCTACGGAGACAGTGGGAGGGGCGTGAGCCGTGGTGGCCTCCCTCAGCCAGCTGTGGCCCTGGGGCACCCTGGACATGGGGACCCCCAGGGTCATCCAGGAGCCAGCCCTCTCTAAATAATGGCTACCAGCCCTATCCCTTCCCGATCCCCCGCCCCGCCCTGCCACCCCGGGGGCTAGCCGGGCCATCTGTCCCCAACTCTCAGTCACAAGGTCATGCCCACTGTGGCGTGTTGGGGGAGGTCTCTGCCACCTTCCTGCAGTATGACTTCAGGCAAGTCCCCTTTCTGGGCGTCACCTTCCTCGTCTGTCCCCAGGACCGTTGCGAACCGCTCAGCACGGTGCCTGGCCCATCACCCGCTTACTTCGACTCGAGTTGTTCTGTCCTCGTTAAAGGGTTCTTTTGTTAAAAAAGAGGTGGGGAGCAGTATTTGGCGTAGGTTATTTACACAGGCTTTGCCTTTTAGTTTCAATTTTCGATGTTTAGGAAATACGCAGGACTGAGAAGCTTGTTCAACACAGAACCAGGATGCAATTGACGGGAAACAGCAGGTGAGGAGCCTTAACAAATAAATTGCAAAGAAAAAAAAAATCCTTGAAGGGAGAGACTATAGGTTAAGAGAAACTTAAGAGACATTTCGGATCACTTGGATCCTTATTTTTTAAAAACTCTTCTAAACTTCTCTTTACTTTGATGTATGTTCAGTATTCTCCATAATAATTTTTTTTTTTTAATGCAGGGGGTTTGGAGTCTTCCGGACCTCCATTTTGGTCCTGCTATGCTGCTGTGTGATCCTGGGCAGGTCTCTCTCCCTCTCTGGACCTCCTCTGAAGTCTCGAAAGTCTCCCGTGAGGATTAGGAGAGGATGCTGGGCACCCTTTCCCCAAGTTCTGGCCCAGGGCAGCAGTCGGATATGTAAAAGCTCTGTTTATAGTTTCGGAGGAGCCGAATACCAGGGTGGAGGCAGGGGTGGTGGGTGGGTGGAGGTCTGAGGGAAGTGCAAACCTCATAAATCTTGGCAAGCTCAAGGTCATGATTAGGAAGAACGTAGCATGGGGACAGTGGGCAAGGCAGACTCTCAGCGTCGTGGGGTCCTTGGAGAGTATGTGGTCCAGATGAGCGAGGCCGGGGGCAGGGATTTGCCCAAAGACACCCAGCAAATGGGTCCTTCCACAGGGATATCGACCCAGGTCCCCCGGCTTTTGCCGTGGAAGATCCCACAGCGCCCAGTGACTGCTGAGGGAGGACCCTGACGTGGCTTATCTCCACTTAAAGCTCACAGCCTCTCCACCCCCACGGGTACTGTCACCACCTCCGCTGTGCATAGGGAAATATTCTGTGGTCCCAGATCCCACGGCAAGCGGCGGCATGGGGATTGGAATCCAGGGCTGTGGAGTCTGAAGCCCGCGCTGGAAACCACCTGACTCACAGCTCGGGGTTTGCTCACCATCCCCCCACTCCTTCCTTCCCCTCCCTCCCACCCCTGTGTCGTTCTGAGCATGGGAGGAGGCCTGAGGAAGCTGACCCCCTCTGCGCTCACAGCGGGAGAGACCTCCACACCACCAGAGAGAGCTTCCTGCTGGCCTGCTGGGGTAAGGAAACGTTGTTTTTGGAAACTTCTACTCCAGAAAACTTAAGCAGTTGAGAGACTCGCCCCCCCCCCCCCCCACCTATCGTCCCCCTGGGAGATCCTAGAGAGATGGTCAGTTTCTGGGTTGGGGCAGGTGGGGTGCCTTCTTGGGCTATCGTCTGAAGAAGGATTTCCAGAAATCACACCCAGTTCCAAAGGCACAGAAACATCGAGTTCTCAGATCCTAGGATTTCTGCGCCGAGAAAGGAGCCGAGGTGTTCCAGGCCAGTGGGACCCCTGTAGGAAGGGGCCACCGTGGTAATAGGGCAGGTGGCTCATACAATCGGCGCCTCCAGGGTCCCCCAGCCCCACGGAGCCTCTCTTGGGGGCAGGGATGGGAAAATGCATTGCAGACAAGTGGCCACCTAGGTCACCCATGGCAGCCAGCCCTGAGCTGGTTTTCGAGCCCCTGTGTTGGGGAGCCAGATCCCAGAGAGGGACGAAGGTGGGTCCGAGGTCACACAGCAAGTCAGGCAGGTCCATGGTTTTTCCCTGTCTTCCCTTTTCCAGGTGCCCCACCTCCCTCTTCACATTCCCTCTCCCCGCACCTCCATCCAGGGACTGCAGCATGCAGAGGCCATTTCCAAATGGACTTGACCCGAGAGTTAGCTGGGACACCGGGTACAGCGCATTCATGCACTGACATCCCCCATTGCAGAAATCCCTCCTCTGGGACAGAAGTGCTGCCCCCACACACGCGTGCACGTGTGTCTGTGTGTGTGTGTGTGCGCGCGCGTGCATGTGCGTGTAGTGGGAGGAGCAGGTAAGAAATTAATCAGATCTCTTCTCTACTCCCCTTGGCCCTCACGGAGGTACCAAGAGGCACAGGGCTGTCCATTTTACAGGAGGGGAAACTGAGGATCAACCAGTGGCCCAAGACCAGAGCTGCAGAACCTGAGGGCTGGAGGGACCTTAGAGAAGCCGTCTGCTCGCAGCCCAGTCCCTCGCAGGGGCCTGGAACCTCTTCTCTGGCCCCGGGGCCATGCAGTCTCCCAGGCACCACTAGGGAGAACGCGCACACCTCTCCAGCTGGCAGGGACTAACCAAAGCTAAACGTGCAGAGGCCGGGCCAGACCCCTCTGCACAGCTTCATGGGACCCAGCCCCACTAACTGACTGAGGACAAGTGACAATGGTCCACTAGCCCAGTACGTTATAGTTTACAACACATCGTCACGTTCCGTTGTCTCATCTGATCCAGGGAGGCAGGGGTTAATGATCATGCCCTGGGGATGGGGAAAGTAAAGGACCCAAGCTGGGCCAGGACTGGGAGCCAGGCACTCCTCACCCAGCCCAGCCTTCCTCCTGCTCCCAAACTGGGGGACTTAGGGACTGAGCAACCCCTGGCCAGGTGTTTTCAGGCAGGACCCCTGAGACCAGGAGGGATGGCCAGGGGCAGGGCGCCTCAGTGGTGGCAGCGCTGACCCTGATACTCACCCTCGGCCATGGTCAGGTGGTGGCGGCGGCTCCTCCTCCGACTGGTGGCTGGCCCCTCCAAGTGCGACCACTGAAGGCAAGCACTGCCGCAGCTGAGAGAGCCCTGAACTTATAGCCCGCTTTGGGCGGGCAGGGGGCGGGGCCGTGCAGGAAGGCGGGGACCTGGTGGGGCCACCTTTGCCCAGTCTGGGCCCGCTCTCAGCTCAGTTAGGGTGCCCCCAGGGGCTGGAGCCCGAGGGAGGGAGGGAGCAGCCGCTGGGCAAGGGCGCCCCCTGCGGGAGAGGACAGACATCAAGGCTGGGACAGCAAGGACACCAGGACCCACAGACACACCTGGACACCAAATCAGACCTTGGGTAACAGAGACACGGAGGCGCAGAAATAGACATAGGCAGGTGCAGACACAGAGCTGCACCAAGACACAGCTTACCTGGACCCCCAGACACGCATCCACAGCCCCGGATCGAGAACACACACACTCAGATAGATACAAATGGAGCAGACACATTCACACAATCAGAGACACTGGGACGTGGACGCTCAGTGACACAGACACTCCGACAGATACAGCAGATGAACCGGGACGCAGAGACCCGGTGACAAGGATGCAAAATCAGATTAAAATCACCAAGACATGCCAGGACATTGATACAGCCAGACACAAGGACAGGTCCCCAGGCCGAGCCACCCACAGACCAGCAGGTGTCCAGATGCGGCCAGCTCCCAGACGTCCAGGGACAGACCTCACAGCCACGCACACGTCATCAGGTGTGGACACCGAAGCAGGCTGGGGCGCCCATAGGCACATGAACACACGCAGACACGGACTCACGTGCAGACACGCCAATATGCCCACAAACACAGATACACCCCCACCTCTTCCTGTAGCCCAGCTCTGATAATTTGCCCCTTCCATCCATCCCTCAGTCCCCCTCATCACCCATCCATCCATCCATCCAACCATCCACTCCCCCACCCATCCCTCCCTCCCCTCTCCCCCTCTCCCTCCACTGAGCTCCCTTGCAGATCCGCTGTGTGCCAGAAGGGACCAAACCCGAACTTCCAGGGATTCAGCCTCTGACCCCGGGAACCCAGCACCCTGGCTGTGCCCATCCTGGTCTCTCTGGTTCCCCGGAGCCTCCTACGTGTCTTACATGAGGCCTGAGCAGAGAGGGTCCCTGGAGAGACGGGGCCTTGTAGGCCTCCCCCCAATTTTTTTTCTGGAACGAGTTCCATATCTATTGATGGATCTGGGCTACGAAACTGATCTTTGTTCCCATTCCTGTGTAACACAGTGCAAGAAATAAACCCATGTTGCTTTCGTGGATGCTTGTGAGCCCTGCCTGGGGTCTTGGTGAACAAACTCATAACAGTGCTGACCTGTAAATATGAATAACGCCGGGAGCAAAACTTGTAATTGCCCCTCATTTTACAGATGTTGTAAAAACTCTTTCCTGCAGCTGGCAAGAGCTCAGAGGAAGAAGCAGGGCGAGTGGACATTAGTCAAGAAACCCGGTTTTGAGTTCCCACTCTGACCCTGACGAGCTGTGTGGCCACAGGCAGGTAATTTGGCTCTCCAGGCGTCAGTTTTCCTTCTGCAAAATGGGGGCAAGAATTCCCCCCTTACAGACCCGGAGTAAGAGTCTACCAAAATGGGCTGAGGTCGAGCACCGAGTATGTAATGAGCACTTGACGACCGCGGTCCCTGAGTTTTGGAACAAAGATGCCAGTGTCCCCAAACCTGGCCGCAAGGGACAGGGACCTTGAAGAGAAATAGGAGGCCTGGGGACAGTCAGCCTCTGCAGAAGGAGATCCGCAGACTGTTACGTTTCTACAAGCGTCAGCCCTGCCCCGGTTGAAAGGGTGCATTTTGCTTTTGTCCATTCTTTTCCATTTGGAAACGCTAGCTGCTTCTTTACTTGCTGCTAATTTCCCTTGTAACCTCTGGAAACTAACTCCCTAGAGGACAGGAACTCACATGAGTCTTACTAGAATACCCACTAGGTTGTTCCTGGTGTGGGGGCTTAGCACAGAACCCCAGGCCTGTCCCCGGCTCACACAGCTGTCTCTGCTTCCTTCCTCTCCCCTTTCCAGAGAACTGTGGTCACCTGAGTGACGCAATCACTTAAGCAATCGAGGGCCAGTCGGGGTCAGGACTGGCTTCCAGGAAATGGCAGGGGGGGGCCAGGGCCCAGGCTGGGCCTAAAGACGTGCCCCACCCCTACCCCACTCTGGGTTTCAGTTTTCCTATCTGTTCAGAAGGGCTGGGAAACCCTGCCCTGCTTTAACTTACTGGACACGTAAGGATTCAAAACTCCATTTTACTAAAGGAAAAACAGGGGCCTAGAGAGGGTGATAATGGACTCCAGCTCCTCAAAGAGTGCAGGCTGGGCCTTCGTCATCCTACGCAGGAGAAGCGCCCTGCAGTGGTTGGATGAGGAGCATCTGAGGTCACTCTCGGCTGTGTGACTCTGGGCAATTTACTAGACTTCTCCGAGCCTCAGTTTCCTCCTCCGCAAAATGGGTATAATAAGGACCCCCAGCTCTGGGGATTAGAGATAATGTCTGTTCAGGACCAGGCATGGTAGTAAGTGCTCAAAAAACGTTACGTAAAACTACTTAATGATGATGCCATTGAGAATCAGGACTCCCCTCCTCCCATAACAGGGACAGTCTGATGTGTGAGTAAAGCAGGTTGCAGACAACGTAGAACATTCGGGGTAGAGGTGCTCCGAAGAACTCCCCGCATCCCAGGTAAGTCTCATACCCGGGGTCACTGACTTATGCCTAAACCCCCACCATTAGAGAGATCAGTCCTTCGCCTCTGTAAGGATCTCCAAGCCTCAAGGTAGAGACAAAGGTGGAGTTTTAGAACTTTTGAACAACCCCTGACCAGCCAGATGTGCCATTTAAACCTCACAGGATGGGTTTTGTCATTCTGTTCAATGAGGAAACTGGGGCTCAGAGCAGAGAAGTGACTTGCCCAGGGTCACACAGTCAGGAAGCCGGGGCTTGGAACGTGGGCTTGATTTGAAAGCCTGTGCTGGCTGTCCCATGGTTCAGAGGCCAGTCCTGTCCCCCCTCCCCGGGCCCCCGGGGGTGGGGCCTCAGGGGCCTGGGTCATGTTCAGTCCTACAGCTCTTGGCGCATGAGGCCTCTGAGGCAGTGGTCCATGCTCCTGAGCCATGGTATCTGGGGTAGTTTCAATAAATGTTTGTGGCACAAGAGAGGGAGGGATGAGTCAGAGAGCTGAAGGAAGAATGGAAAGAAGGAAGGAAAGAAGAAAAGAATAAGGTTCAGAGAGGTTAGGTAAACTGCCTGAGGTCACACAGCACAGCTGAGCTCCCAGGCCCTGGCTGGGCTCTGCCATTCCCCAAGGGCAAGGGACCCCCAGGCCAGAGATAGCCCTGGATGGCTGAGCTGGGAGGAGGGGGGAGGGCAGGGCAGTAGTGGGTGGGACCATGATGGGGCATTTGAAGGACTCGATTTTTCTAGCAGCTGGTGACTAATGACAGATGAGCAGTGTCTGGCATGAGGGAGCCCAGGGAGGGCAGGGCCAGACTCCCCTGAGGTGGGATGGGGCGAGGTAGGGATGTTAGGGCAGGGGACTTTTGGAAAATGTCAAGGCATAGGCGTGACCTTTCAACGGGCGGCCTGTCTGGGGCTAGGATCTGGGTGGCCTGGGGTGGGGAGCAGAGAGCAGAGTGCTTGATTGGGAAGGGCCCTCCCAATGTGTCCATTTTACAGACGGAAAAACTGACCCAGCCATCTTGTCTGCAGCTCTGCCCTCACAATGCCCCTTAGCTCTGGAACTGTGGGCACTTTCGTTCCCCTTGGTGAGGCTTCGGTTTCTGTTTCTTTGGAAGCAGAAATCACATCCCAGACCTCACGGGGCTGCTGTGATGATGATGAGCCCTGGGGCCAAAGGGAGCCTTCTGAGGAGCTGTGTGCATGCGCCCCTCCCTGCTGAAATACCTCAGGGGCAAGGCGAGCTCTTCACCTGGCATTCGAGGCCCTTCACATCTGGCCCAACCTACCCTCCAATCACATTATCCGCATCTGCACTCTCCAGCCTCACGCGGCCCACCACTGGCCCCAGACACACCCTGAGGTTATCTGCCTCTGGGCCTTTGCACGCGCTGCGCCCTCTGCCTGGGATGCCCTCCCCTCTTCACCTCTCGAAGCTTCACCGAGGCTCTGCGCCCTTCCCAAAGGCCACCTCCTCCTGGAGCTCACCCACAGCGGGACGTCCTTTCTGTCACACGCACAGCACCGACAAGGAACCAGTGTGTGCATCCGTCTCCCTCCACCCACCTGCTCAATAAATGTTTGTTGAGTGAGTAAGTGATCTGCGGTAGTGGGGGAAGGGGGAGAGACTTGTTCAAGTCCGGGTTAACCCCTGAGCCTTGATTGGCAGAAGGCGGGGTGCCCGTTGCCCGTGGCGCATCCCAGAGCCAGAGTGTGGTGCTGGGGCCTCTCTCCACTCTGGTTGCGTCCCTCAGAAATGAGACGTTTGGGCCCAGCTTACCTCTCCTACAATCCCAGGAGTAGGAAGACCCCTTCTGGATTCAGGGAGGGCCACCAACTTTCGCCTGGCCGCACAGCCAGTTACAGAAGGATTGGAGTGGAGCCTCCAAACACTATACCAAAGTAAATTCTGACCCCGTACCTCTGTTCCTCATTTTGAAAAGGTAGAAAGCTGCTTTTATATAACTTGCAATGGGGTACGGCGTTGTCGCCGGGAGCAGGGTGGGACATGAGGCGTTCGGGATGGACCAGCGGGGAGCTGGCGTGGCAGGGGCTGACCCGGCTCCCAGGGCCCCAGGCTCCAATGCTACACCCTTTTTAACTGGCTGTGTGGCCTCAAGCCTCTGTCTCCTACGAAGAGAGACTCCAAACCCCCAGCCCACTGGGCTATAAGGAGGAGATCCCAAGAGGAAGTGAATTCTCCTCCCAAGAAGAAAGTCAGTTCTATTATTGTCCCCACTAAGTGGTTTCGGTTGTGATCTCTCCAGACACCCCAGGGAGCAGAGAGTTGTAGGACTTTGGGAGAGTGGAGTGCTGACCATTTCAGGCAGCAAGATTTGCTCTACTTGGGGGGGGGGAAACCCGCTTCAGACCAGGCTCGCAACGCATCATCCCTTACTTGGCATCCGGTCCTAACAAAGAGATAACATCCTGGTCTGATGCAACCGCCCCCCAATGATTAGAAGTTGAGACATTAGGATCGGAGAGAAAAAGAAAAGCACTAGACGAGCTGCTGAGACAGAGAGAGAGAGGGAGGGAGGGAAGAACCCAAAATGCTGCGCAAACAGCCAGCAGCACGGGCGCTCTGACCGTGGCCATGCCTGGGGCCGTTGGCCTTGGGTAAATAGTCCAGCTCACTCTGCCCAGCCGCACAGGGCACTGGTCAGCACTCATGACAGCGACCCAGGGGCATCCTGTGAGTAGAAGTCCCTTTGTGAGCTGCACCTTGAGCCCACGAGACACTTTCCACTCCCTTCTTGCTTCTCGTAGTAGCAGTGTGGTTCAGCTAGGAGGACACAGGCTTGGGAGCTCGAGAGACCCGGGTTCATCTCCAGCTCTGCCAGTTACTTTCCCATGTGATGCGGGGGTAAGCCCCGGCTTCCTCATCTGTAAAACAGGGATGATCACAGTAGTGGCTTCATGGGCTTTCAGTGAGGATTAACACCATGCCTGGTAGCAAATAAGCAGTCAGAAAGGGTGGTTGATTATTTGACGATAAAACGGCCTGATGTCCTGATGCATGCTATGACATGGATGAATTTCAAAGCCATTACGCTCGGTGAAAGAAACCAGTCCCAGGAGACCACACATCATACGATTTCACGTACATGACACACCCAGAAGATGCAAATCCATAGACACAGACAGTAGACTCATGTTTGTCAGGAGCTGAAGGGAGCGGGAGTTGACGGGTCATTGCTAATGGGTCTGGGGTTTCTTTGGGGGCAGGTGAAGAAAATGTTTTCAAATCAGATTTGGTGATGGTTGCACATATCTGCAAATTTACCAGAACCCGCTGAACCGTGTACTGGAAATGGACGAATCTTCTAGGGTATGAATTATATCTCAATGGCATGGTGTTTAAAAATAGGGGTTGCTTTAAAAACAAACAACATGTCAAGGAAAAGCTTTGAAATCTTTGACAAATAGTACCCCATTCTCCAATCAAGAACCCAACGGAAGCACTTGCATATGTGCACCCAAGGGAAATGGACAGGGAGGGTCTTTACGGTATTATTTGTTATGGCAAAAACTGGCCACAACCTAAGTGCCCAGCAAGGAGGGGATGGCAACAGTTGAAAAAAGGAGGAGGTAGTCCTCTGCACACAGCCATGGTTGATCAACTCCAAGTCCTAATGTTGAGCAAAGAAAGGAAATGGCAGGATATTATGCGGGGGATGACTTCCATGTGACTGTTCGCTTTCTATGCGAACAAATAAGGAAATATATGTAAAGTATGTCAATGTAAGTATACAGAAGGGTTGAAAAATAATCCACTGCAAATTGTTGACACTGGTGGGAGGGGTTTGGGAGCCATGGTTGGGAGGGTGGGCAGCAGTGATTAAAAGTGGTTTCAGTATTCCCTGGAAGTTGAGAAATCTGCTGGGTGGGGAAATGTTTTTATGTATCCCCGTGGTCCTTAAAGACTGATTTTTCAAAGAAAGGAATAACCCATTTTACACTTAGAATCAAGCTTTTGTAAAAATGGAAATACTCTAAAACAAAGAAATTCTGGCTAAGTTGGTAGAAAAATATAGACAGAGGTAAAAGAGAAAATAAGTGTGCCGCCCCCAAAAAGTCCACAACCAATCCATAAAATACCTTTGTCAATATTGGCACAAACTTAACAAAATAAAGCCCACAAATGCAGCACACGAATAAGGAGGAAACTTATGACGAGAATTCCCACATCTGAAATTCAGAATTTCGAGGACTGTACACTGCTTTTCCATTTACTCCACAGCCCTACGGATGTCTTACGATGCTTCTGGAACGCCCCCACTCCCCCACACACACACACACTCGAAGAAAGTCCAAATCTTTTACTTAGTTGAAAAGAGAATCAGAGAGGTGAAGGGACTTGCCCAAAGTCACACAGCTTGGGAGGGACAGAATGGGTGCTCTGGAGTCCAGGATGATAAGCAGTATTGCTAGAATTTCAGGCAAGGGGAGTTGAGCCTTGGGGCGAGTGCCTGCTGAGCTCCCATTCGGGGCTGCTGGAGGAGACCTGGGGGATGAGGCATCAGATTCCGCAGCACCCCCAGCATCTCTGCCCCACCCCCACCCCCTGAGGCTGAGTCATGGGCTGTGTCTGCCTGACACACCCAGTTCAGTCAATAAGAATCAAACACACTTTCTTTCATGAAAATAAATGACCCTCTGGGGCAGTGGCTGAGCTTCTCGGACTGAATCGAACACTTGTTTGGCTGAACTGACCACTTGTTTCTACTTCCTGTTTGATGAGCCGCTTGAGTGACCGTCTGCCCCAGCTGGATGCTTGGAGGCCTGAAGCGACACTCAGCATGACCCCATTAGTCTGAAGACAGACCTTCCCAGCCCAGGGGACCCCCCCACCCCCCGCCCCCGGAGTTACCATGTCTCAAGGTCGCACGAAGTGGGAAGTTTGACCTCATTCCTGAAAGGGCAGACCTCAGTGTCCAGAATAATGAACTCCAATGCACACGGGTCTCTGCAAGTTCATAGACCCCTTTTTGCACAGCTTGTCCACTGGTTTGCTTCTGGGTAACTGCCCTTTTCTATTGGCTTAGTGGGCTGTCAATCAGTAGCCCTGCCCAACTGGAGTAAAGGGCGGGCCTGAGATCCAAACTCAGCCAATCAGATCCTCTCCTGGGACTTTGTCTCTTCTTTTGGGTAAATATCTGTGAGCAGTCCCATGCCCTTCCAACTGAGTTTTTGGATATTAAGCTTCCCTGAGTCTGTGCCTGTTCATGCACCCAAGGAGCTGAACAGGTGCACCTACATTTCCTTCCTGTAATTCTCCCCACAACACTATGGGGTTTAGGGGTTATTGTCCTCATTTTCCCGGGGACACAGGCTAAGACAGCCTAAATATCTGGCTCTGGACCACACAGTAGGGACTTGAATCCAAATCAGAGTCACAAAGGGAGCCACAGCTGCCTTTCTAAATCCCTAGTCACGGGGTGGGAGGAGAGCAGCTCCCTCATGCAGGTTCTAACCAATGTTCTCTGATGGGCGGTTGATAGAATCAAGGCTTCATGAACTCCCTTCCACCAGCCTCAGTTTGCCCATTGGAGAAAAGACAAGGTTGGACCAAATAGTGAATTCCCGATGCCCCTAGAGTCTGTGCTTTCCACACGCTGAGACTATAAGAGCAGTCATGGAGCCCTGGTCTCCGGATAAACAATTCCAGGGAAATAGAGCTGGTGGGGGAGGGGAACGCCACGCTCACCCCACCGGCAGCCCCCCCAGAGGGCTTCCCGAGCCTGCACCCGGCTGGTTGACCTCCAGAGGAGCAATTTGCACTCTCTGCTTTTCTGGCCTAAGATAAAAATACCCCTGTCACATTGGATTAGCATCGCCCCTCTCTCGGAGAATCTTCTCACGGACGCAGCCCCGTTGCTTTGTCAATATTTTCAGAATGTTCAGGTTTCTAAACAAGACCTGATGGGTTGGGGTCTTTTTTTTTTTTTTTTGGAAGGCTCGGATGAGATTAACCCTGTCCTTTCCTGATGGCGGTTGGCTGTTGGCTCGCTGGGGGATGGAGAAGCGGAAGAGGGAGGTGATTGGTGCCCCATCTCAGGTCAGGACAGATCCTGCTTCGGGACCCACCTTCAGAGCAGGCCACCACCCTCCCTGGGAGCTCCGGGCAGGATCCAGGCTTATCAGGGCTCGGCCAGCTTCCAGCTGCAGGACCTTACGCAGGTGTCTTCCCACTTCTGCACCTGTTTCCTCACCCCCAAAACGGGCATAATGGGAACACCCATGTCCCAGACTCGGGAATAATGAGTTAGGGCCTGGGATAGCATGGGGCCCAGGAAAAGCTGTACAAATGTTGGCTAGTTTTATGACTCCTATCATTCCCAAGGGCTGGGAGAGCCTCGCTTCCCTGTGCTCCCTTGGGCATGTGTGAGGGGACGCCGGCGTCACCAGGCTCCAATGCTGCCAGGTCTGCGTGGAGGACATGGATGCCCCTTATTGCTTTTTGTTGGTTTCTAGCCCCAGCTGGCTGCCCAAGGACCCTATGTTATCCTTCTCTCCAGTGCTCCTCTGTCAGCCTGATGAATGGCTCCGTCCCCCAATTTCCAGATGAGAAGGGTGAGGGTCAGAGAGAGCAAGGGGCTGGCCTACAGTCATGGATGGGACTTTGGGAGCCAAGATGGGCCCTGGGGTCTGCAGGGTGGGTTCGCATTCCACCTGTCCCTTTCTTGCAGGTCCTGATCCTGCGTTCTGACACATTCTGCCAGCTGAATGCAAAGGGCACCTCCACTCCCCACCCCCACTCGACGGCCGTCAGTAACTCTAGGAAAAGTGCATCTTTCTAGACCAGCAGCTCCAAGGAAGCCACTGGAATCGCATTGCTGGCATTCAGATAGGCCACCCATTGAGGTATCCTGAAAGGCAGCGGCCAGGAGGACATTGGCCTTCATTAACCTTCCCTCCCAGGTCCACGGGTAGCCTGAGAAGCTCTTCCCTGATGTGCTTATCTGGGCGTGGTTTGGCGTCTGGGTGCCAGGCCGTAGGAAGCTCAGAGGAAACTCAATAATGAAGGGGTGAAGATTTGGCCAACACTTTAGATGCTGTGTTATCTTAGAGATTTCTTAATTTTTCTGTTCCCCATTTCCTCATTAGCTAACTAGCTCTTAAGTGAGCTGGTGGCATCACTGAGGTTTCTGAGTTATCACAGCTTGTGGGAAGAGATAGGTCATGCCCTCAGAAGCCAGCAGGTTCAGCCTTGCAATTTGATGGCTGGGGATGCTGAGGCCCAGAGAGGGCTCACACTGTCCAGAAACCCATAAAGAGTTAGAGACTGCAGATAGGTTTTTTGTTTTTGTTTTTTTGGGGGTTTTGTTGTTGTTGTTTTTTAGGATGACTTTACTTACTAGATAATCTATTTATTGAACATTTTTGAGCACTCCTATGGGTGAGCCATGAATAAGACACAGTTCCTGCTGTCAAGGAATTGTCAGGTCAGCGGAGGAAATAGGTTATAATGCACTCACCATATAAACAGCAAATTCTCATAAACTATGGGGCAGAACTGGGGTTGTGGCGGAGGAAGGCTTGGGGCTGAGGGGACTCACATGGGAGAGGGATTCTTTCTGTGTGGCGGATCAGGGCAGGCTTCATGGAGGAGGTGACACTTAATCTGGGTTTTGCAGTATGAGCAAGGGTTTGTCAGGCAGCTAAGGCAAAGAGAAAGATGTCATGCAAAGGGACCTATCTGGGCATTCAGGGGCAAAGTCACAGAGGTGAGGGAGAGTGTACAGAACCCATGGGAAGGGGGAGTCAACCAGCATGGCTGGGCCTTGGGGGGATGTGGAAGGAACGTCAAGGCTGGCCAGCTTAGTAGAGGCCAGATCACAGAGGACCTGGTATGCCGGGCTCAGGTCAAGCCATAGGGAGCCATGAGAACAACTTTTAAGCAGGGGAGTGACACAGTTAGGGCTGAGTTTTGGGAAGAGCATGCTGTAATTTTTAACCATGGAAGTTTAGAGCTTGAATTTAGTGATTTTCATGATCCCTGGGCCCGATTTTAAGGCTGAACAAATTGAGGGCAAAGGCGGAAATGATGCCCATAGCTAGTCAGGGGCAGAAACATTTTCTCCCACCTGGTCTCTCTAGGTGGGCAGAGTCTGAGGCTGGGATATGTTTGCAGGTCCTGTGAGGTAAACTCTCCCCAAGAGGACTAGTTCCCATCCTTCCGTGACATCCCCCCTCTGTGTCTCCCCTTCGGTCCTGTCCCGGAAAGCCATGACTGATAAGGGAGTCCCTACAGGTTCCTTTTCTGGTTGTGGGACCCTGACCATATCCCTTCCCCTTCAGAGCTTTGGTATTCTCATCTGATGAATGGGTGTGGTAAATGAAGTGATGGTGGGTGCTATCAAGCATCGTAGCATTTCCCCCAGGCCTCACTAAGGCCCCATGGAGGAAGGAGACCGGCCGTTATCAGGTTTCCTGTCCACTGGTGGAGAGGGTGAGGCAGAAGCTGGCTCTTGGTGAGATGGGGAAACGGAGACAGATGATCTGCTCGCTTGCCCAGATGTGGCTATGGGTGGCACAGAGCTAACTGAGACTCTCGCTTTTCTCATTGTGGTCCCTATGCTCCTCTTAATGTGACCTAAGATCTCAACAGCTGTGTACACGAAGGTGGTACAGACCGTCCACTGAGGAACTCCTCACGATACCAAGGAGCAGCCCTGAAGAAGGACAGACACCCCTTTCTGGTCCCCACGGGGCCTTTGTCTGGCCGAGCCCGGCTGGTAGCAGTGACATCAGGCCTCCCTGCTGGCAGACCAAAGCAGCAATGGCTCCAGGTCCCGACAGGTGCACAGGAGGGGCAGGCCTGAGTCACTGATCTAGCTGCTAAAGACCCTTGAGCATGACCCCAGCCAGGCACAGGCTCCACAGGCATTCACGACTGGCACTTGGGAAGAGTCCCGTGTCTTTGGCACTTGGCCAGTTTTAGCTGGGAGAACGACCGCCAGGTTAGTCAGGATTATCTTAGAAGCTCAGCTCTTCCCTCGGGTTCCTTGAGAAAGACCCAGAAATCCCTCAGGCAGCAAACGAAGGGGCACTCACGAGGTCATCAAGCATGAATTGGGGCCCACTCTGGGCCCAGATCTGTGCTAGGCCTTGAGGGAGCCAGAGAAGCGAGGCAGGCACGCTTTCTTTCTGCGGCTTCAACCGAACATCTGTGGTTTTCTCCTAATTGATATTGAGGTGTGTTCACTGTTCAAAATTTATAAACTACAGAAGAGCCAAAAGAACAAAGTCAAAGCCATGTCAAATATCGTAAGGGCGCCTGGGTGACTCAGTCTGTGAAGCATCTGACTCTTGATTTCGGCTCAGGTTGTGATCTCCCGGTAATGAGATGGAGCCCCATGTCGGGCTCTGCATTCAACACAGAGTTTGTTTGAGATGGTCTCTCCCCCTTTCCCTCTGCCCCTCCCCCCAATAATAAATAAATAAATATTTAAAAAAATATATCACCACCAGAGAGAATAATTGTTAGCATTTTGTTGTATTTCTTTCAGTGTTGCTAAATCATACTTAAGTCTATGTGTATTTGTAAATTTGTGCACATATAAATACATTTCCACTTGTATATACTCAGTGACTGACAACAGAATCTCTTTCACTCACCCAACACGTGTTTACTGAGCACCTGCACGCAGGACGCACAGGTGCACAAGACAGGTGTGGTTCCTGCTCTCGTGAAAGCCGCCTATAAGGACTGTCTCGTCACCCGTTATTTTTCAGTGTGTGTCTAACAGTTTTCAAGTCACACGTGTATTTCTACAGTGCATTTATCGGTTGTCTAGAAGGTGACCCAATAGATGAAGCCTAATTTATCAAACCCCTTTTGTGGCACATTTAGGTTGTTCCCCATTTTTCGCGCTGTCAACAGTGGTCATCTCGGCAGCCGTAGGTTATTGTTGGTTGGCTCATTCCACATCCATTTCAACCTCTTTCCCTGTACTGGAGGGGCTGGAAGGGTGAAGACCGCCATTCTTTGACTCCCTTGCAGCTAAGGTTTGGAGACCAGTTAGGTCACGCCCATTAAATGCCTCCGTGTGAGATGCGGAGGACACACGTGAGGCACAGGTCTTTTCTTCCTGCTTTGGTTCTTCCTGCTGGTTGTAGAGTCATCAGGATTTTCCACAGCCATGGTCTCGGTGTCCAGTCGCCAGCTTGTGGGCGGCCAGGGGGTGGTGATGAGAACATCATCGCCGCCTGCTCCCTACATTAAAGCTAATGCGACAAGTTCCTGAAGACAGCAGTCCCAAGCTTCGGGCTTGTGGAGGAGGCAAGAGCTCCCATGGGTGGGCAGGAAGACGGGGACGTCTGAGTCATTCCTGGAGGCTCAGCCCACTCTCCAGATCTTTCCATAATTTTGCAAGAACCCAACTTCCTGAATTAAATGCCTCTCTGTTTAAAGTGGTAAATGTAATAGTAATAATAATAATAACAAATAAAGCAGTAAATGTAATTTCTGCTTCCCGCAACTGAATTCCGAGTGATATGAACTACCTCTTTGAGCCTGTTGACAGTTATTGCCTCAGGGGTAAATTTCTAACCATGGAAGCAAGGATTCATCCTTTGTTTTTTTTTTTTTTTTTGTTTAAATTGTTTTATTGAGATATGATTAATGGGTCATAAAATTCATCCATTTAAAGCACACAATTTAATAGCTTTTAATGTATTCAAAGTTCTTGATCCTCACCACAGCCCACTTTCTTTTTTTTTTAATATTTTATTTATTTATTGGACAGAGAGAGATCCCAAGTAGGCAGAGAGGCAGGCAGAGAGAGAGAGAGAGGGAAGCAGGCTTCCTGCTGAGCAGAGAGCCCAATGCGGGGCTCGATCCCAGGACCCTAAGATCATGACCTGAGCCGAAGGCAGAGGCTTAACCCACTGAGGCACCCAGGTACCCCTACAGTCTACTTTCAGGACATTTTCTTCACCCCAAAAAGAGATTCCGTACCCATTCACATCACTCTCCACACTGTTCCCCCAACAGACGCAACCACTCATCTACTTTGTGTCTCTGTGGATTTACCTGTTCGGGAAATGCCATGTAAATGGAATCATGCGGTATGTGGTCTTTTTGTGACAGATTGCTCTCACCTGGCATCATGCTCTCAATGCTCCTCTCGTGGTAGCATGCACCAGAACTTCACTTCTGTTCCATACCAGACAATATTCCATTATAGGGATTTCCCACATTTGATTCATCCATTCATCGGTTGATGGACATCTGGGTTGTTCCTCCTTTTAAGCTCTTACGAATAATGCAACTGTTGATATTTGTGTACATGTTTTTGTGTGGATGTAGGTTTTAATTTCCCCTGGGTATATACCTAGAAACAGACTCTCTGGATTACATGGTAACTCCATCTTAAACCTTTTGAGAGACCGCCAGACTGTGTTCCCAAAGTTGTTCCGCCATTTTACATGCCCACGACCCATGGTCAGGTTTCCATTTTCTCCACATGCTTTCCAACACTTAATACTGTCTCTTTCTAAAAATTACAGCCATTGTAGTGAGTGTGAAGTGGTGTCTTATAGTTTTGACTTACATTTCCCTAATAATGAATGATGCTAACCATCTTTTTGTATGCTTGTTAGCCACTTGTATATCTTCTTTGGGGAATGTCTCTTCAGATCCTTAACCCATTTTTAAATTGAATTGTTTGTCTTTTACTATGTGTATGAATTGTGAGCATTCTTTTTATACTCTGGATACAAATCCTTTATGAGATATGTGATTGGCAAATATTTTCTCCCATTCTTGGATGTCTTTTCACTTTCTTGATGATGCTGTTTGTAGCACCAAAGTTTTCAATTGTGATGAAATCTAATATATCTTTTTTTTTTTTTTGTCTGCCATTTGTGCTTTTAGTGTCATATCTAAGAAGGCCTTTGCCTAACTCAAGTTCATGAAGATTTACTCCTATGTTTTCCTCTAAGAGTTTTATAGTTTTAGTTCTTACATTTAGGTCTATGATCCATTTTTAGTTGATCTTTGTGTATGACGTGTATCTATACATTCAGCTGTCTTTGTCGTTGAAAGACTTCTCTCCTTCCTTGAATGGTCTTGGCATCCTCATTGAAAATCATGTGACCATAAACACAAGGGTTTGTTTCTGGATTCCCAATTCTGTTCTCTTGATCTATCTTATCCTTAATGCCAGCACACACTGGCTTGATGACTAGTTTTGTATTTAGTTTTGAAATTGAGAAGTGTGAATCCTCCAACTTAGTTCTTCTTTTGCAAGATTGTTTCCACTATTTGAAGTTCCTCCTTGCAACTCCATATAAATTTTAAGATCATCTTGTCAATATCTGCAAAAAAAAAAAAAAAAAGCCAAGTGGAATTTGATGGAGATTGCCTTGAATCTGTAGATCAATTTGGAGAGAATGACCATCTTAATAATATCAAGTGTTTTGATTTATAAACATGGAATGTCTCTCCATTTATTTAAATCTTTTACTTCCTTCAACACTGTTCTATAATTTTCAGTATACATCTTGCACATCTTTTGTTATAATTTACTCCTAAAAATTTTATTCTTTTTGATACTGTTATACGTTGAAATTTTTTCTTAATTTCATTTCAGATTATTCATTGTTATTGTATAAAAATACAATTGATTTTTGTATAGCGAATTTGTATTCTACAACCTTGCTGAACTTGTTCATTAGTTCTAATAACTTTCTACTTGGTTCCTTAGGATTTTATTTTCTTAACTGATTGCTCTGGCTTGAATCCCCAGTACAATGTTGAATAAAAATGGTAAGAATGAACATCTTGTCTGTCTTGTTCCTGACCTTAGGGAAAAAACATCTAGCTTTTTGCCAGTGAGTATGATGTTAGCTATGGGTTTTTCCTTTATCAGGTTCAGATCACCCATTTTTTGAAGGCTTTGTTTTGTTACATGAATCATGCCCTTTTGACATGCCAATCATTCTCTTTGGCCACTACCTTTTCCACATCATTCCAATGATGACCTCGTGACTGTGAAGGTGTAGCCTCCAGAAATTACCAAAACTCTCCAAGTGATGCCTAATCAGCAGAAAGAGAGAGAAAGAGAAAGAAAGAGAAAGAATCACCTCTCTTGATCAAGTTACAATACTCCTACTCACCCCATTTGACGTAGAAGTGGCTCTTTGGTGACTGTAATCATAATGTGGATTCTTCAATGAGCTTCAACTAAATTAGCGGTTCTCAACCCTGTCAGTCCAAAGGCCCCTCCTTTAATAACTTTATTGAGGTAAAGAACTGGTATGGTACATTTGGCCAAACATTATTCTACGTGTTTCTGTGATCATATTTTAAAAATGACATTAACATTTAAATCAGTAGACTTTGAGTAAAGCAAATTACCCTCATAATGTAGGTGGGCCTCATCTAATCAGTAGAAGGCCTTGATAAAAAATGACTGACCTCCTTGCCCCACCTCCTCATCCCTCAGGAAAGGAGAATTCCACCAGCAGACCGCCTTCAGACTCAAACTGCAATATTGGCTCTTCCTTGGGCATCCAGCCTGCTGGTCTACCCTGCAGATGTTGGCCTTCCCAGTGTCCACAGTTGTGTCAGCCAAATACTTAAAAACAAGCAAAAATAAAAACAAAAACAAAACAAAAAACCCCCACCATACTATGCATAGATATAGATAATGATACAGATAGCTCTTTCTCTCTATGAATACACACACACACATGCACAGAGAAAGTGCACTTAAGTGTACAGCCTGATGGATTTTGACAAAATGAACACAGCAGATCAAGAAAGAGGATGTGACCATCACCCAGAAATTCCCTTGTCCTTTCCTCCAATCTCAGACCCCCCAAATGTAACTGCTGTCCTTTCTAATAGATAGATTAGTTGTGCTGGTTTTAGAACATTGTATAAATAGCATCATTCAGTGCATGCTCTTTCGTGCCTGGCTTCTCTCACGCACCTGCACGCTCACCTGAGATTCACCAGCATTGCCGTGTGTGGTGGCAAATCGTGCATTCTACTCACAGTGGAGTAGTCCGCTGTGCGGCTCGCCTCAGTGTAAGTATCCATTCAGCTTTGATGGATATTCCATTGTTCCCGGTTTGGGATTCTTACAGATGGTGCTGCTGCCAACACTCTTGCACGTGTCTTTTGGAGAACATGTAATAACATTCTAGTTGGGTAGAAACCCCAAAGCGGAATTGCCGAAGTCTCCTTTTTATAGCAATTTTATGCTTCCTTTCATTTTAATTTTCTGAAATGAAATTGATGGATGATAATCTCCCAACACACTTACATGTCAACACAATGCCCAGTCTGTAATATAAAGGAGGTATACCAGGGAAGTAATTTATGCTAAAATCACGTGTATTTCAACGTGTTCTTGGACACAACCACCCCACAAGATATAATAATCCATATCTACTCATAATGAATAACTTTGGATTCCCGAGACGTAGGCAGACCAGACACCATCACACACAAGCAGTGCAGGAAAATGACAGGGCAGGAGGCGCAGGTGGAAATTAAACTAAAACTGTTGTTAGGGCAAGAAGCAACAGCCCCGACTTATTTGAGTATAAGAGAGAGAGAGAAAGAACCTAAACTGAAGTAAGGACACACTGCAAGACACACTGCAGCCCTATCAAATGGAGGGATAAAGAAGGTGAGCCTCAGAGTGGGTGACAAGTAATTCCCATTTTATGACACAGGACAGGGTAGTGGTGGGGTCCCACAGAGAACACAACTTCCTTAGAAACCTGTTCCTTGGGGTTCCTGGGTGGCTCAGTCGGTTAAGCGTCTGCCTTTGGCTCAGGTCATGATCTCAAGGTCCTGAAATGGAGCCCCGATTTGGGCTCCCTGCTCAGTGGGGAGCCTGATTCTCCCTCTGCCTCTGTCCCT
>CM052885.1:103768904-103814039 GCA_028534135.1 Potos flavus
AAGGAAGGAAAGGGAAAGGGAAAAGGAAAAGGAAAGGAAAGGAGGGAGGGTGGGAAGGAAGGAAGGAAGGAAGGAAGGAAGGAAGGAAGGAAGGAAGGAAGGAAGGAAGAAGGGAAGAAAGAGAAACCCATTCCTCAATAGGGGCGCATTCTGTCTTTAGATCTTTAAAAGAAATGCACTTTGCGATCACATCCCTCATTAGGCAGAGGCGATGAAAGCATGGATCACAAAAAGAAGTTTTCCATCCGACGTTGTCAAGAAACCTCGGGGTGCATCCAAGTAAGATTGAAAAACAATCTCAACAAATTTTTGATCTCAACATGTAATTTTCATCACATGGATTCAAAACAACCATCCTTAAAAAAATTCAGTGAGATTTCTTGCCTCTCTAACTTACTAATATTTGGCTCTAAGCCCATTAAGGAGTTACACATCCCTCTTAAATACTCACAGTTGGCCTCACTGTTTTTGCAGTTACTGCATTCATGTTCCGGAACCCCTTTCCTCGAAATATGTAGCTGGTGCTGGTCTTATGCATGGACCACGTGGACTGCAGGAAGGAACGGACCCAGTAACTGTGTTACTGTCCTTATTCTCCGTATGCTTCCCTGTCAGTAACAACCTTCTCCTAGGTTACTGAGCTTTCCACATCGCTTCCTGTAGGAAACTTCCAGTCCCGGGCTGCACGAAAGCCTGACCTATTTACATTTGTTGTGTTTTCATCTGCACGTTTGTAAGGTAGGAAGGATGTAGGGCAATTTTCAACTGTGGGAGACTGCTCTGTGCGATGTAGGATGGTCCTTGTCCCCTGAATGTCATTTCATTCCAGACCCCATTCTTGGGGTTTGGGTCCAAGCCCAAGGGTAGACATTTACTCTTATTGTATTTTGTGTGAGTTTTTTTTAAGAGTTTATTTATTTATTTATTTGAGAGCATGAGCAGGGGGAGGGACAGCGGGAGAGGGAGAACCAGGCTTCCCGCTGAGCAGGGATCCCGATGTAGGGCTTGATCTCAGAATCCTGGGATCATGACCTGAGCTGAAGGCAGATGCTTAACCGACTGAGCTGCCCAGGCGCCCCTATATTTTGTGTTCTTATAATCAGCCCATTGGTCTTGCAGGTCAAAGTCCTTGGACATCCCGGGTCCGACACCCACTGTCATTGCCTGCGCCAACCACGAGGTAATGGGCCATCTTCTCATCTTAACATGATTGATGGACATGTTGAACGGAATGGGGTTGGGGATCAAACCCAGTGCCATTTCACCCTAGACGTTTCCTTGGATCAGCAGTGAGCTTATATTTGGCATCTTCTGGCTCGTAGCTATTTTTCAACCTCGTAGAATGCAGCCCACCTTTCATCAATTTGTTGTTAGAATGTTTAAACGTTAGACCCCCGTGGGATAGAAAGAGTAGAATTCAGAACAGAGAAGTGACTTGCCCAAGGTCACTTGGCAAATAAGAGGAAAAGCCAGGGTCCAGCAGTCTGCCCCGGGGCTGACCCACTTCAGGCCCTAGAGGATTTAAATTCCTCTGATGGCTACTCAGCGGCCCAGAGTGGATCATGCCATGTTCTGATCTGGCCTAAAAAGGGGTGGAATCCAGGGGCCTGTCCCGGCCAAGCACCCAGTGTCTACAAGCCTGTTTCAACATCTGGCAGAAACCCCTCTGGAGAACGGGCAGGGAGCCAGTGCTCTGCGGAGAGGGTGAGGGGAGCAGCCCTTTGGGTTAGAGACACCAGCAGCTGCCTGCTCAGGCATCTGGGACAGAGTGGTGGAGAGAGCCCCGAAATGGGTGACAGCTGACCTGTGCTCCAGACCCCGGCACACACACACACACACAGGCCTCCGTTTCCCTCCCTATAATGTGGAAGCCATCCCTCCTCCCTTGCTTACCTCCCAGAAGCATTGGAAGGAGCCAATAAAGAGAACTAGACTGTTTAGGTCTTCTAGAACATTCCAAAGACATTACTTTTTACTCTAGGTGAGATGGGAGCCACGGAAGGAGTTTGAGCAGAGGAGACGAGCCCTCCGATTCGGGTTCTAATAGGGCGTTAATGGGATGCTGTGTGGGGACTAGACTGCACTGGGCAGATGTCTGAAGCCCAGAGGTTGAGCGAGGGGTTCCGGCGATCGTCCAGGCAAGAAAGGGTGGTGGCAGTGGGGGAGGCGGTGCTGGGGCCGGCAAGGCCTGCTCGCAGATTGCATGTGATCGTGAGAGACAGACATCGAAGATGATTCCAAGGAAGGAGGGTGCTGCCAGTGTCTGGGAGACATGGCTGGTTTGGCGGGCGAGAACCGGAACTCAGTCTGGACATGTGAGGTTCCAGTTGCCTCCAACGGCCAAGTGGGAGTGTTGATCATCATTAAATAAATAAACCCTGTTGCCTTTTGCCAAGGAGCACAGGACTTCAACAACACGCACTTGACTTTCTAATGGTAGCTCGGCCAAAAATCAGCGTGTGTATCCGGAGAAGCGCCCCCTCCCTCGGCTGTTTGTTCTCTCTCTGGCTTCGTAGTACACTTGCCTCATCGCCCATCTGCCTCTCCTTGCACCTCACTCTCAGTCCAGCCGGGTGGTAGCTGCTTTCTCCCTGAGATGCTCCAGCTAGACCCGAAAACGCCAACGTGAGCTCTATACCCGAGGCGGCCTGCATTGCAACTCGGGTCCCCCCAGACATGACCTCCAGAGTGCGTAAACCTCCGCTCCGTTGTTTTTGTGTGATATGGGAGCCCACGGTTTATTTAAGGGATTCATTATACACACGGAAGGGCTCCAGAACCAATCCCTGCCACGGAAAGGTGAGGCACTACTAGTGAGTTTCTCAGTCCACAAGGCTGTTTTCCCCTCTCTGGAAAATGGGCATCAGGTCCTTGCCCGAGCCGAAGAGAAAGGATAATCAGAGGGAGATTCAGAGCCCTGTCTTCCTGCCAGTGGCTCAGAGTCTGGTGTGGTAGATCCAGCCATCGGTTGTGCTAGAAACGACCCCTTGAGACCAGACGGTTCTGGCCCCCAGGAAACCAAGGACCTGCAAATGGGCAGTGCCAAGGCAGGTGTGCACTGAAGCTGGGACCCAGGCTCTCCTGACCCCAGTCCCAGGCACTGCGCTCACCCCCCCCCCTTCTACCTCGACCACATGTACACACTCTGGGGGGCTCTGAACATAAAGCAGCCCATCTTCCCAAAGAAAAATGCCCTCTACCCATTCCAGGTTCTACCGTGCCTGAGAATCTCCTTCTCTCCTCTTCCCTCACTCCCTGGACACTCTGGCCGTCTGTCCCGCTGTCCATCTGCTTGGCATTCCTCAGGCCTCCAAGGACGAGACTTTCAGAGAAGGGTCTGGACATCTGGTGTCCCACAGGTCCACGGAGCTGAGTACAAACTTATTACAGAGCACTGACTGCGTGCCATAGGCTGCCGCACGCCAATAATCGCTTCTCCAAGCCTCCTAGCAACCCCAGGAGGTAAACAGATACCGTTACTCGTTCCATTTTACAGATGGGTAAACTGAGGCCCAGAAAAGTTGAAAGACAGAGCTGGGATTCAAAAAAAAAAAAGCAGTCGCCAGGCTCTTAACCACCACACCGTACTACGCAAAGATCTCACCCTGATCGATTCCTGTGGTCGCTGATACAAGCAGCCCTTCTTCCCTGACTCCTGCTCGTCCCTACTCATCCCTGCCCCAGGAGAGCCAGACGTCTGAGGGTGGTCTCCGGGGAAGATATGCCCAGGCTGAAAAATCAGGGAAGGCCAAATTGGGGCCAGGTCAGAGTCAGGGCTGCAGACCGGGACCAGGCCAGGCTCACCCTCTAGCATCTCCTACCCCCCAGCGGAGGCCAGGCTGGGCGAGGGGCTGGGCCAAGCCCTGCAGGCCAAGGAAGGGCTTCCCCTAGGGAAGGCCAGGCCCTGCAAAACAAGCCTCCTCCCTCTGCTAGCTCAGCCTGCCGGGCCCTGCTAGGGGTCTCAGGGGCAAAGCTGCCCTCCCCAGAGCTGAGGCTGGGCTTGTCAGTGTAAGGACCCCCAGCCCACCCCCAAGCTCCAGCCCCCTCCCCTGAGAAGAGACCCCTCTTCTGTCCCTGAACAGATGTTGTGGCCCTTTCTTCCCCCCCCCTTCTCCCCTCCCCCCCCCAGGAGCAAGACACAGGGAGAGGAAGCTCAGAATGTCTGCAGGGACTTTTGAGCTCTTCACATCACAACTGGGGAAACTGAGGCAGTGAGCAGGGAAGTGATTTACCCAGAGCTAGTGAGGTGGTAGGCTGAACCCAGACAGCGTGACGCCGCGGGGGCTCAGGAGAAGGCGGGACAGGCTGGGAGGGTGCAAGGTACGCAGAAGGGGGGTGTCAGCCGCTCCCCCAGCCCCTGCCGATTGCTCCTATGATGCCAGAGCGCACGCTTTCCTGCTAAAGAGAGGGCTAAGGCAGGGCCTCTCGAGACTGAGACCATTTCCTTGGAAAAGGAAAACAAACAAGAAAATGAAACCAAGGGGCACCTGGGTGGCTCAATCTTTAAGTGTCTGCCTTTGGCTCAGGTCATGATCCCAGGATCCTGGGA
Source organism: Potos flavus (assembly GCA_028534135.1). Taxonomy (NCBI): domain Eukaryota; kingdom Metazoa; phylum Chordata; class Mammalia; order Carnivora; family Procyonidae; genus Potos; species Potos flavus. The sequence continues at coordinate 103,773,454 of CM052885.1, forward strand.
TCGAGCCCCACATCGGGCTCCCTGCTTGGCAGGAAGCCTGCTTCTCCTTCTCTCACTCCCCCTGCTTATGTTCCCTCTCTCGCTGTGTCTCTCTCTGCCAAATAAATAAATAAAATCTTAAAAAAAAAAAAAGAAATGAAACCAAAACCAGGCAAACCCGCAATAAGCTGTACCCACCCCCATGCCCGACTATGAGCTATAAGCTTATATGGGAAATCTGGACATGGCTTGGTGTCCTCATCCACTCACCAAACATGTGACCACCTACTGTGTTCCAGGCCCTGTGCTTGCTGTTTGGGATTCAGTTATAAGCACACCAGTCCCAATTCTCCTGGACACAGATAAGTCAAGAGGCAGTTACTAAAAATGTGCAAATATGGCCAGCTCTGTGTTGGGCCCAGAGGCCCAGAGGAGATGTGGGTGCCCAGAAAAGGTGCTAAATCCAACCTGGGGAGGAACATGATCAGGGAAGGCTTCCAGGAGGAGGTGGTGCCAGAGCTGTGCTTTGAAGGGTGTGTAGGAGTTAGCCAGGCAGGCCAATGAGAACAGGAGGGACAAAGCCCTGGGAGAACAAGAGAGTGCAGTTTCCACTGGGAGCTGCTAGAAGGCCAATCCTCACAAAGCAAGAGTGGGGAAAGATGAGGCAAGGGCCAACCTAGGAAGATCTTCCACTGGCCACCTCAGCCCTGATGTTCATGTTTCTGGGTTCCCCCAGGATCTTCTCTGACCCAGACTAGGGTCAGGAGATGCTGCAGGGGTACTGGGGACTGGGCTGAGGACACTCAGCAAAGATGGGGAAGCTGAAGGCCCAGCAGTTTCTCTGAAACTTTCTAGAACAGACCCCGACCTCCTGGCACGTGCATAGTTTAGAGGCAGGGGGGCCTCTTTTCTGAACCTGGATTTCCCACTTGGGGCTTCAGCAGGCGGTAGGATGTTTAGAGTTAGAATAGGTGGGTGACAGCGAGAACACATCCTTCATGGAGCTCCCGGTGCTGCGGGGGCCTGAGCAACCACCCCTGTCCCCCTGGCCGGAGCCCATGGCTGCCTTGTCGTCTGCAAAATGCTTCTGCACTGTCCCAGCTCTACAGGTGTGCACATGCTGTGCACATCCATTCAACCGATAGCCAGCAAGACCCATGACCCACGACCCACACGCCACAGGGACGGTGCGGTCCCTGGAACGGCCCTGCGTGATCCCTGCCTTCTTCCTGGAGCTTTGAACCTGACTGGGGACACAGGTGCCAGGTCGCCAGGGGGTCACTGCAAAGAGATGTGGGCTCTGAAGGGAAAGGATATGATTCTCTGCAAACAAAGAAACTTGACCTAAACCAAGGGTATCAGGGAGGGCTTCCCTGAGGAGGTGACATCTGAGCTGAGACTTAGAGGAGGGAGTGGCACCACACGGGCGGTGGGAGCAGCTGCCCGACGCTTCCCTGACCTGGGCCTCTCAGCCGGATCTCCTGGGCGAGGCGGGTCCTCTACGGGACACCTGAACAAGCAGATCCTCCGGGCTGAGCCTCAGTTTCTTCACGTGTACAATGGTGCGAATGAGGCTCGGACTTCCAGCTGACTGTTGGCTCAAAACATCCACCAAGGAGGGGAAACAGCAGATCTCTCAGGCCTCTCTGTGACCTCTGTCCCTGTGACCCGGCGCTGCCTCCTTGCGTCCTCCACAGTCAGATAGTGAGTGACCTCTGGGCTTATCAGCCTGCCCTCCGATTGCCCCACATACAATGTCACATATGGGTTGCGAAACAACTGCCTAGTTCCCCGGAAGACTGCCTGTTCTGACTCCCAGGGCCCAGACGGCTGCTCTGGCCGGCCTGGGAAATGTCGGCCCCCAGGGGAATCTGACCCGCAGTCAGTGTTCTGAGGGCACTCCCAGAAAAGGTCCATTTCTGAAAAAATGACTGTCTTTGAGGGCAGCAAACCCGGGTCCTGGGCTCAGAGCTGACGGTGCGTCGGCGTCTGCTCTCGGGCAATCTCCAACGGCACGGGGATCACAGCTTCTCCTTCTGGGGCCTTCGAGCCTTCAGTGGGGGCTCCTTAATTTGACAAATATTTACTGAGTTTCTGCTATGGGCCGGCTACTGCTCTAGGCACAAAGAGAGACAGTTAAAAAAGCAAAACAAACAAACAAACAAACAAACCACCAAAACCAAAACAAAATTCCTGCCCTTGTGGAGCTTACATTCTACTAAGGGGGTTCCCAGAGGACACAGAGACAAAGGTACTACAACGCTGGTGGTGACAAGGGCTTTGCAGAAAAATACAGAAGGATAGAAGCTAGTAAACAAGACGGGGAGATGGAGAAAGTATTATTCTCTGAAGAAGTGAAGTTTGAGTAAAGACCTGAAGGAAGTAAGAGAGGGAATGACATGGATATCTGGAGAACAGATATGCCAAGCAGAAGAAAAGCAAGTGCAAAGGTCCTGAGGTAACAACGTGCTTAACGTGTGGGGAATGGCAAAAGGCAAATGTGGCTGGAATCCAGTGATAGGGAGAGTGTGTTGGACATGCAGGAGTGCATTTTGTTAGTGTATGTGTGGGGGGGGGGGGGAGAGACAGAGACAGAGACAGAGAGAAAGGAGAGAGAGAAACCTAGAGACTGTTTCCTTTCTTTCTTTTACCTCGCCTGCCCCATCTTGGCATCATCAAGATTAAGAGGGGAAAAACACGGATGATTAAATGATTTAAATGTGCAAGTAAAATAACACCTCAGTGAGCACATTATGCAAATCTATGCAATTAACATCACAAATGAGGTGAAGGCACCAAGGCCAAGGAACTAATTTCTCTGGGGGCTCTGGCTCCATTCTTGCCCCTCCCTGCCTGCCAGAAACTTCTCTGGGAGAACGGAAGAGAAGCGAGGGCCTGCCCTGGGCCCTGGGCATGTGCACCCTGGGACTTTACCTGCATTACTCCCCCACGCCCCCGGCACCTGTCAAAGGAGTGACAGTTACTGCCCTATTTCTAGGAAGAGGAAATTGAGGCATAAAGAGAAGGAGATTAGGTCCCAGGCCTCCTGGGGGGTAAACTTAAGAGTTTTTGCTGAGAATTTTCCAATTCGTCCGTTGGGAGGTTTGAGCTTCCAGGAGGGGCTGCAGATTCTCCAGGCCTTTAGGGAAGGTGAACTTTCTGGAAAGGGCCAAGAGATTCATGTTCTAGGCTTTGTGGACCATACTGGATTGTGCCCTTGTGGTGTAAGGGGGCACGGTCAGGTGTGGTTGTGTTAGAGTAAAGCCCGCTTACAAAACAGGCAGCGGCCCCACGTGAAGGCTGTCGTGGGCTTGTCGCTCTAAGGCATCTGGTTTAATCAGACCTTTCCCCACCTCGGAGCAGGGAGCCACCGAACGCCGTGTGACCCTGAGCCAGTCCCTGGTCCCTCTGAATCTGCTTCTCCACCTAAGCAATGAGGGGACGTTTGGTAACGAGAGGGGCGTGAGAGTGGCCACAGGGGGCAGCCCTCCGCGAAGCATCGTGTTCCAGAACTATCTCTGCAATACAAACCCCTCGATGCTCCATGGCATAAAATGACCATTTCCTGAGGCTCCTAGATTCTGCGGGTCAGGAATTCAGACCTAGCCCCATTAGGGACAGCTTGTCCTGATCCGTGATGTCAGCTGGGAATACTTGAATGGTGATTCAATGGCTGGAATCTGGAATCATCCAGAAGCATCCTTGCTTGCAGATTCGGGCCATCAAGTCTCGCTGTCAGCGGGGGCTCAGTGAGGCTCTGGCCTGAACACTCCCTGTGGCCCTTCCTGGTGGCCTCTCTGTGTGGACTAGCTGGGGTTTCCTCGCGACACGGTGGCTGGCTTCCCAGAGAGCAAAGTGGAGGTTCATTTTTATGACTTGGCTTTGGAAGCCACAGAGCGTCCCTTTGGCCATGCTCGGTTGGTCAAAAGAGTCACAAAGGGGAAGGAATATAGACAACCCCTCCCCCACCCCCCAGTCCAGGAAGGAAAGTCAGAGTGACATCCCCACGGGCGATGTCATGGTCATCTTTGGGAAACACAGTCTGCCCCATACACGAGGTGTGAGATGCCCCTGAGAGGCATCTGGGCCCCCGCATCTCCTTCGCTGCTTCCAGGCAGCCCGAGGCTGTCACCAGGAGCCCATTCGCCTCCGACCCCTCCCTCGGACCCAGCTAAGACTTCTCCGGTCAAACTCTGCCCATGCTCCAACCTGGATCTCCTTCCAGAGCCGATCCTGGCGGCTTTCCTGCAGGGGGAAAAGTGGTTATGCTTTTTTCTTACAAACAATGAAGGAAACAAAAGCAAACCCCACCCACACATCCGCTCTATGACCCCGGCATTTGCAGGAGGGTTGGCCAAACATGGGGGAAATGTTAAGACAAAACCAGCTGGGAAATGCCTCCTCAAGCCAGAGGACATAATTCTGTGTTGAGGGCTGGAGGGTGGAGCTGGGGTCCTGGCCCGGTGGCCCGGAGAGCGGAGACTCTCAGACAGCTGGGGGTCAAAATAGGGCATCTGAATAGGGCCCGAGCACGGCAGGGTCACGTGGTTCTGTGCCGCCTTCAGAGGGAAAAGAATCGTTGAAATCTGGGTCGCTGAGATTCTGGGGGGAGACGTGAGAGCCAGGCCAGCCCCCAGGGAGATTAACAGCAGCTCCCTGGAATCGGATCCAGTGGATTCCCATCCTCTACCCCTTCTGGGGTCTGGTCCTGCCCCCAGCAATGGGAGAAGCACCCGGGGCTCAGAGGAAGGGCTCACGGTAAATGAGTGGCGGAGTTAAAACTTGAACCCAGGCTCTGCGTCCTTCCACTGAGGTGGCCCAGCTCTTAGCGCTCAGAATCTCTTATAAATAGGTCCGATTATTCATAATAATGTGACCTCCCATTCAAGGAACTCCCAGGCTGAGCACTACATGCCCCTCCTTCCCCAATCCCACCACGGTGCGGGAAGGTGAGGGGCTCTTCCTGACACTCCCGTCTTCCGGAGGAGGCAATGTAACCGACGCAGGAAAGAGATGATTGAGAGGGGTGAGCCCCTGAGCCCTGCACCCACGCCCTCAGAGAGAGGGAAGTGGCCCACTCTGATCGTGCTGGGCACACTGGCGTAGTCCCAGCCCTTGCTCAGATGCTATGGCGCTTCTTGCCCCGGGGTCATTGGCAACTAGAACCGCCAGGACCCCCAGCCAGATGAGGCTATGTTAACGGGAGTTCCTGGAGGGGGTGGGCGTGGAAGCAGGTGGCCCCTCCAGGCATCCCCCTCCCGGCCATCCTATCTCAGCCTCCTGGCAATTAGAGCCAGGATAACTGTCTCCATTTTAACAGATAGGCAAACTGAGGTCCAGGGAGAAAATCAGGTCACCTCTCTTCTGGATAGTTGAGGGGCCCGGGGGTGGGGGGCAGGATGGACAGAAGTTGCAGCTGGATCCTCGCTGAGATCCTGCCCACGTGGCTCCTTTCCCAGGGCGAGTAGGATGCCTAGGAATGATGGGAGAAGAGAGGAGCCCGCGGCTCCTTCCCTGCAGACTTCAACTGATGAGATAGTCCCCATGACTCATCCCCACATCCCCACGGCCCGGAGGCTGCTCTGGCTTCAGCCTTCCTACCACAGCCAGGTTCCTGGGCAGTGAGGAGGCCACCAGGCCTGCCCCTTCCCGAACTCCTGGGGAAGCACCGTCCTCCGATGAAAGGCACCAGATGGGCGCGGTGACCATGTAATTTACTGTCCAAACCAGAACACTTTGGGGAGCTATTAATAATTAGGTGGGGACAGGAGGCATTAACCTAGACTGTCTAAGGCAAACAGGGAAGTCTGATCACTCTGCTGCTGGGTTATTGCTGAGCTCAAAGTGTTAAAAGCACAAATGTCCGAACCAGGAGCACTGGCCACAAACTGGGGCAATAGAGTTCCTAGGAAGATGTTTTTGAGAACGCCTCAAGTCATACCGTGTGCCTGGGGGCGGGGGGTTCAAATCTCCCTGCAGAGCTTCAGAGCACGCACTCTGAAATGAGACTGTCTGGGTTCACATCCTGGTTCTACTTCTTGAGGGCTGTGTGAGCTCAGGCCTGTTACCTAACGTCTCTGACCCTTGGTTTTCTCATCCGTAAGATCAACCCACTCCCCAAAGGACTGTTGTGAAGATGAACTCAGATAACATGCAGGTAAATCATCCACGCCAATTTCGGCACAGATTAAATGCCCCGAAAATAAGAGGCCATTGTCGTGTTGTATGAATTTTATTGTTATTAATTAATGAGGCCAAGAACTGAAAGGGGCGGATCTCAAGGTCTCAGGTAGGGCCCTGCCCTATACACAGTCCTGTGGCAGGACAGACCCAGGGCTGTGGAATCCAGAGACGTAAGAGGGCCTTTCTGACTTGGATGGGGGCATCGGTGGGCTTCCTGGAGGAGGTGGCCCCTGGGCAGAGTCGCAGTTCAGATTCTTTGGAAGATTAAGGCCATAGTTCCTGTTTCTAAAGAGCTTCTGATGCCCCTTTGTCTCCATATGAGCACCCAAAAAGAAAGTTCACTGAAGTTCTGCTTTTTATCTTTATGACAACTTTCATGGCGTATTTCGGACGTCAAATATCAGTCTTTTCCCTCAAAAGTTCCTTTTGGGGTCCTTGGGCTCACATTTCATCTGCCTAATGCTTTGTCCCGGTTGCAAGGAACACAAGGCGCTCGAGCTCGCTGGACTGCAGCTGGAGAGGAGGGGCCGGGGCCGCAGGGAGTGACTGTGGGAAGCAGGCGAGCGGGCAGCCTGGCCTCGGAGCAGGGCTGGTGGCTGGACCTGGGGCCACAGCCCTCGCCGCCACTGGGCCTCTCGGATCTGGCTCTGGGCCAGTCAGTTGTAGTCCACTCCTACCGAGGACTACTTTCTTGCGTTCTAGGGACACGCCACGACTCAGCGGCCCTCTGCCCTTGACTTCATACAACATGCTCGATTCGGAAACTGCCCCGCATCGCGGATTCCCAAATTCAAGTCCTGGGGAAAGACTCTTACTGGCGAGCTTGGGTCACATGTCTACTCCTCTCCAACCGGCTTCAGCGGCCCAGGCCCCAGAATTAGCAGGTTGGACGTCCACTCAGAAGAGGGAGAAGGCTTTGCAGGAAGGGGACACAACTTGGGCAAAGGCGTAGAGGTGGGGCAGCGGAGGCTTTGTGTGGAGGCACAGAGGGGCCGAGGTTGTGTCAGCCCCGCTGTGGCTGCCTGAGGGGTGGCTGCTGCAGCCACATCCCTGGGTCTGGGCTCAGTGGCCCAGACGTGGCTCAGAAAGGGAAGTCGCCAGTGAATCAGCAACAGAGCCAGAGCTCAAAGCCGTTTCCTTCTCCCAGCCCTGGCTTGAGTGTCTGGGGTGTGTGGGGGGAGGATGTGGGTAGAGGAGCAGGGAGAATGAAATCAAGAAATAACAGGCTTCACAGGAGCGATAATGACATTTTAACTTGAAAATTGCAAGGAGACAGGGCTGCGGAGGCGTATGCAAATTTTCATGCAGATGAGATGCAAATGAGCCTTCCCGCTCTTGCCTGGCGCACCTGGATGTGGCTCCGTGACAAATCCTAACGGGCACCGCATGGCTGTGTGATTGATTATCAAGGCCAGCTGGGATGACAACTGCACTCCACCCCCCACCCCCACCCCACCCCGGAGCTGGGGGGAGAGATGAGACTGTTTCCACAGCGCCCTCTGACGGTGGACCCTGAGGCGCGACCCTATCTAGTTCAGGGACTGCAAATTTGGGACACAGCTATTACTTTTATCAAAGCCGGCCTCCGTGGCAGACATCATTAATCAATCACAGAATTCTTACTGAGCCAGCCCTGCGCTCTAGGCAGTCCCTACTAATTGATCAAAGTCGGCATTCATTCATTCATTCATTCATTGATCTAACATACCTTGTTGACCTCTTTCCCTGTGCCAAGGATATATTGAACAGAGACTTTCAGTTCCTGCTCTCGTGAAACTCACAGTTTAGAAAGGGATATGAGCATTAATAAAATATTACAAAATGGCAAGTGGGATAGTGCCCTGATGGAGAAGTACCTGGTTTCAATACAGGGGGATCTCGACTTGTCCTCAGTAGCCAGGAAAGGCCCACCCTATTGCTGATATCTGAAGCATAAGAAGGACTTAACGAATTGAAAAGGTAGGAGAAGAACATTCCAGGCCCTGAGACAAGGAAGATCTTCTAAGCAGACATTGTCAACGCTACACCTACATTCCCTATGATCGCTTTTTGTTTCTTTGCATCCTTTCTGTGGCTTAAAAAAAAAAAAGAAAAGGCTTTATTGAGGTATAATTCACATACCATACAATTCACCCGAAGTGTACAATCCAATAGTGTATTCGCAGATATATATAACACCATAGTCAATTTTGGAGCATCTTCATGACCTCCAAAAGGAATGCTTTACCCCTTAAGGATTCATACCCTCCCACCCCACACCTCCACCCCTAAGCAACCACTAAACTACTTTCTGTCTCTACTGATTTGCCTGTTCTGGACATTTCATATAAATGGAGTCACATAACATAATCTCTCATGACTGCCTTCTTTTTCTTACCCTGAAGTTTATGAGGTTCATCCCTGTTGTAGCAAGTATCAGTACTTTTTCCTTTAAAATTTTTTTATTGTGATAAAATATATATAACATAATTTGCCATTTTAACTATTTTTAAGTGTACAATTAATTACATTCACAAGGTGCAATCATCACCACGATTTCCATTTGCATCACCCTGAACAGAAACTTTGTATGCATTAAAAAATAATTCCCCGTTCCCTCCTCCTCCCAGGTCCTGGGAACTTTTTTTTTTTTTTCTGAAGTAGGCTCCATACCCAGCACAGAGCCCGACTCAGGGCTTGAACTCAGGACCCTGAGATCAAGATCCGAGCTGTTATCAAGAGTCAGATGCTCAACCAGCTGAGCCACTCACATGCTCCAGGCTCCAGTAACTTCTAACTTACCTTATGTTTCTATGAACTGGCATACGCTAGATATTTCCTATAACAGAATCGTACAATATTGGTCCTTTTTGTCTGGCTTATTTCACTTAGCATATTGTTCTCAAGGATCATCCACATCGCAGCAGACATCAGAACTTCATTCCTTTTATGGATGGGTAATTTTCCATTTTATGGACATACCATATTTTGCTTATCCATTTTTCTGTTGGTGGACACTTTGGTTGTTTCCACTTTTTAGCTATTGTGAATGATGCTGCCATGGGCATTGGCACACAAGTATCTGGTTGGGTCCCTGCTTTCAATTCTTTGAGGTATACACCTAGGAGTGAATTGCTGGCTCATTTTATCTTGACCTTTTAGAGGAACCCTCAAACTTTCCCCCAGTAGCTGCATCATTTTACATTCCCGTCAGCAACACAAGGGCATCGATTTCACTATGTCTTTACTGACATTTGTGATTTTCTGCTTTTTCGATGAGAGCCGTTCTAGTAGGTATGAGATCGTATTTTACTGTTTTTGATTTGCATTTCCCTAATGACTAATAATGCTGAGCATCTTTTCACATGCTTTCTGGCCATTTGTATATCTTTGGAGAATGTCTGTTCAATTTCTTTAACCATTTTTAAATTGGGTTGTGTGTCTTTTTGTCGTTGACTTGTAGTTCTTCATATATTTTATTTTATTATTTATTTTATTTTTTTTTTTTAGAGAGAGAGAGTGTGTGCAAGAGCCGGGGGTGGAGGGCAGAGGGAGAGGGAGAGAGAGACTCTCAAGCAGCTTCCATGCCCGGCACAAAGTCCGATGCAGGGGTTGAGCTCACGACCCTGAAATCATGACCTGAGCCAAAATCAAGAGTTGGTTGCTTAACCAACTGAGCCGCCCAGGCGCCCCTGTAGTCCTTTACATAGGTTAGATATTAAGCCCTTAATATATATGATTTGCAAATATTTTCTCCCATTCTGTGGGTTGGCTTTTTTTTCACTTTCCTAATAATGTCCTTTGATGCACAAAAGTTTTCATCTTGATAAAGTCAAACTTATCAACTTTTTACTTTTGTTGCTCATGGTTTGGGTATCATATCTAAGAATTCACGGCCAAATCCAAGCACATGAGGATTTACTCCTAAGTTTTCTTCTAAGAGTTTAATAGTTTTGGCTCTTACATCTAGGTTGTTGATCCACTTCCAGTTAATTTTTATATGGTGTGAAGTCGAGGTCCAACTTCCTTCTCTGACATGTGGAAATCTAGCTGTCCCAGCACTGTTCGCTGAATGGACTTGGCACCCTCGTTAAAAACCAATTGCCTGTAGATACATGGGTTTATTTCTGGACTCTCAATTTTATTCCATCTGTCTGGATGTCCATCTTTATGGCAGTGTCACACTGTTTTGATTACTGTAGGTTTGTAGTAAGTTTTGAAATTGGGAGTCCTCTATCTTTGTCCTTTTTTTTCAAGTTGTTTTGGCTGTTTGGGGCCTCTTGGAATTCAATGTGAATTTGAGGATTGGTTTTTCCATTTTTGCAAAAAAAGGCTGTTGGAATTTTGATACAGGTTACATTGAATCTGTAGATTGCTTTGGATAGTGTTGACATTTTAACAATGTTAAGTCTTTCTGTCTATGTGCCTGAGACGTCTTTCCATGTTTTTAGGTCTTCGGTAATTTTTTCAGCAATGTTTTTTTTTTTTTTAATAAAGATTTTATTTATTTATTTGACAGTGAGGAGAGAGATCACAAGTAGGCAGAGAGGCAGGCAGAGAGAGAGGGGGAAGCAGGCTCCCCACTGAGCAGAGAGCCCGATGCGGGACTCGAGCCCAGGACCCTGAGATCATGACTCGAGCCGAAGGTAGAGGCTTTAACCCACTGAGCCACTTAGGCGCCCCTTTTCAGCAATGTTTTAAAGTTTGCAGTGTATAAGTCTTTCACCTCCTTGGTTAAATTTATCCCTAGCTTTTATCCTTTTAGATGCTATTGTAAATGGAATTGATTTCTTTTTTTTTGTTGTTTAGATTTATTTATTTATTTGAGACAGAGAGAGTGGGGGAGGGGCAGAGGGAGAGGGGGAGAGAGAATTCTCAAGCAGACGTCCCACTGAGTGCAGAGTCTGAAGCGGGGCTCAATCCCAGGACCCTGAGATCATGACCTGAGCCAAAATCAAGAGCTGGCTGCTTAACTGACTGAGTCACCCAGGTGCCGTGTAAATGGAATTGATTTCTTAATTTTCTTTTCAGATTATCTGTTGCTGATATATAAAAACACAACCAATTTTTGTGTGTTGATCTTGTATCCTGCAACTATTAGCTCTTGTAGCTTTCTTGTGGATTACTTGGGATTTTCTGTATACAGGGTTATATCATCTGTGAATAGAGACCATTTTACTTCCTTTCCAATTTGGATGCCTTTTATTTCTTTTTCTTGTCTAATTGCTCTGGCTAGAACTTCCAGTACAATGTTGAATAGCAGTGGTGAAAGCAGGCATCCTTGTCTTTTTCCTGATCTTAGGGGGAAAGCTTTCACTTTTGTACCATTGAATTTAATGTTAATTGTGGGTTTTTCATAAATGCCATTTAGCATGTTGAGTAAGTTCCTCTCTCTGCCTGGTTTTATGACTATTTTTTATCATGAAAAGATGTTTGATTTTGTCAAATGTCTTTCTGCATCAAGATGGGTTTTTAACTTTTCATTCTATTAATATGACATATTACATTGATTTATTTTCTTATGCTTAACTACCTTTGCATTCCTGAGATAAATCTCAATTGGTCATACAGTATAATCTTTTTAATATGCTGTTTGGTTTGCTAGTATTTTGTTGAGGATTTTTGTATATATATTCACAAGGTATATTGGTCTGTAATTTTCTTTTCTTGGGATGTCTTTATCTGGCTCTGGTATTAGGACAATGTCGGCTTCATAGGATAAGTTAGGAAGTGACTTCATTCATTTTATGGCTAACTAATGTCCCATTTTTGAATATACCACATTTTGTTTATCCATTCATTAGTTGATCAATATTTGGGTTGCTTCTACCTTTTGGTTATTATTAATAATTATGCTATAAATATTCGTGTACCAATTTTTGCATGGACACATGTTTTCATTCCTCTTGGATGTATTCCTCACAATGGAATTGCCAGGTCGTCTGGTATCTTGATATTTAACCATTTGAGGACCTGGCAAACTGTTTTCTAAAGTAGCTGAGCCATTTTACATTCCCACCAGCAGTGTGTGAGGCTTCTAGTTTCTCTACATTCTCACCACTTGCTTTGTTTGACTTTCTGATTCCGCCCCTCCTAGTGGATGTGAAGTCGTCCTTCACTAGTGTTTGGATTTGCATTTCCCTGATGGCTGATGATGTTGAGCATCTTTTCATCTGTTTATTGGCATTTTTGTGTATCTTCTTTGGAAAAACGCTTATTCAGCATTTGCAATAAGCATTCGGAGAAATGCTTATTGCCCATTTTTAAATTGTTGTTGTTGTTGTTATTATTATTTAGTTGTGAGCGCTTCCTACGTATTCTTTTTTTTTTTTTTTTAGGATTTTATTTATTTATTTGACAGAGAGAGAGATCACAAGTAGGCAGAGGCAGGCAGAGAGAGAGGGGGAAGCAGGCTCCCTGCTGAGCAGGGAGCCGGATGCGGGGCTCGATCCCAGGACCCTGAGATCATGACCTGAGCCGAAGGCAGAGGCTTTAACCCACTGAGCCACCCAGGCGCCCCCCGTACGTATTCTTTATACTGAATATTATCCTCTATGGTCCTGCACCTGCAAGGACTTCCGAAGACTGCCCTCGGCCTCCTGGGCCCTGCTTGGAGCAGCACGCTTTTGCAGAGAGCCCCATGGGCCTTGGTGGTGGAAAGCGCCCTGCAGGGTCCCTGTGTCCCCAGGCAGAGGCTGACACTTGATCTACAACCGCACCTTGGCCTCCTTCCCTTTCTGTCCTGATTGCCTTTTCAACAACTCACCTGCACCTGAGCCTCACCTCCAGGTCTGCTTTTAGGGGAACTTGACCTCAGAAAGGGTTTGGAATGGCGGAGGAACTAAAAGGAAGTCGGTGTTGCCAGAAGTCAGAGAGAACGTGGACATTGGGGGATATGGTGAGGCTAACGCGGTAGGCAGAGGCGTGAGCACGCGGAGCTTTGTGCATCACGGCGAGGGGTGGGTCTTTATCTGGAGAGCCACGGGGTGCCCCTGGATGGTGTTAAGCGTGGCCGGACCTTATTTGACATTTCGTGACGGTCCCTCTAGGTTCTGTGTGGAGGACACAGGAAAGGCGCCCAAGGGGCCTCAGGGAGACCATGCAGGAGACATTGGCCAGCTGTGCAGGGGATCCAGGGGAGAGAAGGTGGAAGCTGGGGTGAGGATGGGGAGTGTGGAGGGAGAGAGAAACGGAAGATTAGAGAGAGATGGGCAGGTGGATTTCCGGGCTATGGGGAAGTTCAAGGATGACTGGTGGGTTTCCAGCCTGGGCACCCAGAGAGATGCTCAGTGCACGGAGAGGGCGGCGGGACTGGGACGGCAGAGTGGGAGTTCCACGCGTAAGACGACACCAGTTTACCATCAGCTGCTGGCCCCATCCCATTTCACAGATGGAGCAAGTGAGGCCTGAAGAGTGCGGGGGTTCACCCGGGGTCCCCCATCATGCTCCAAACGCAAGGGGATGGAACTTCGGGAGTCCTGTTGTCTAGCCAGAGCACTTATTTCTAGGGGGCCCACTGGCTCCAGCCTCAGAAAGCCAGTTTTTTAGCTGGGAGAGGGCGGGGTTTTGAGGCTGATGGGTTTTTCCCGGTCTGGAAGCCAGTTCACAGCCCCCAGAGAACAGAATATCTCTGTTTTATGAGGGCAGCCTGTGCCCTGACTCCGGCCAGCCCCCCTGTCCAGGTCTGACGGGCCAACTTGAGGGCGGGAGGGTGGGGGGCGCCCACATCAGAGTGGCCGACAAATTGGAGGCTTATCTGCGCTCCCAGATTTGCCCTTGACAGACCAGGGTCCAGATTCTGAGCTTTCCCCTCTTCGTCCTGTGCCCCCTTTCCTTGTCATCTGACCTCGGGCAGGGCACCTCCTTCTCGCTCGTCTTCATTCGGTCTTCTCCTCTGTCACATGGGGACATCCCAGAGTATGACTTTTGTGCCCTCAGGATTGTAAGAAAATGGATGGATTAAAAAAGTACTTTGTAAACCGTAAAGTGCCTCAACTTCTGTTTGCGCTCAGTCTTACCTCTGCGCCAAGCCACTGCCCAGTGGATTTCTAAGGCTTTGCTCCCCGACCAGACACCCCTCTGGAGAGGGAAAGAGGCCTGGTATGGAGCTTGGGGATCCAGAGATCTTATCGCTCTGGCCCGGGAGGCTTGATAAACCCATTGGACAGGTGGAAAAACTGAGAGGCGGCCATCTGCTCAGAGTCCTCAGGCTGTTAAGCTCAGCTTCAAAAGTAGGGCTCTCTGATTCTAAAGATGAGAAAAATCCTTACCCATTTAGTGACCCGATTGGACAGATAAAGCCAGAGGGGAAGCAACCTGCCCGGGGTCATGCGGGCAGTCAGCAACAGTGGGTAAATGCCGCTGGAGGTCCCTGCCTCCCGGGCCTTGCCCCTCCCACCACCCCTTGCCCACCAAGCCCTCAAGCATGAGAAAGGGGCTCCCATCGTGGTGAGCTAGATGTAGTCATGTCCCTGGCAGACTTGGGGAAGGAACTTGGGGTTCCTTGACAGCCCATCTTCCACCAGCACGGAGGGACCCTGCACCTCCGCTCCCCAGAGCGGCCTTTGAGTGGCTGAGGCTTCGATGACACAAAGCTCTGTCGTCACTCGTGGGACATCTCCTGGGGGAGACCACACGCCACGCCCCTTCCTTGGGCAGGTTAGGACAGAAGTCAATTAATCAGAAAACTAATTAAGAAGTCCACACGATTCAAAGAGCAGAATGTTCTTTTGGAATCTATTGGTGGCCTCTGGAGAAATTTCTTCCTCGATCTGCTGGATGGTGAAAGCAGGGGCCGGCCGGGCTGGCGCCAGAGTACGACGACGAAGACGCCACTTCTCGAGCACTTAGTACCCTGTAGGCACCTTGCCGAGGGCTTTCCACATCGGAATTCACTTAACACTGATAGCGAGGCTTTGAGATCTGATTACCCTCATTGTATGGGGAAGGAAACCAAGGCACAGAAAGGTAGCGCCGCCTGGCCAAGGATGCGCAGCTTGTGAGGCACGGAGCCTGGGCGGAAATCTGGTCCGTCCAGCTCCGGAGCCACGTGACTGACCACTGTGCCACGCTGGCTTGCGGGCTACAGGAGACCGGAGGTGCCGCACGCCGAGGACCAAGAAGGGCCCAGCCGAGGCCCCTTCGGTACACGGCAGCGGCCAGGCTCAGCACAGTATCTGAGGGGACAAAGCCTGTGGCCAGTGCAGAAGCAGCAATCAGCCCAAACTGTCCCGAGACGAGCCCAAAGTGTCAGCGTGGCACCAAGTCCTGACTCGCCGCGTGGCACTTCGAGTCTTGGTTTCCTCCTCAGTAAGATGGAGTGAACTTGGTATTGGCCTCATAGGATTGTTGTGAAAGATCCAGGGAGCCCTGGAAAGCGTCTACAGTGCTTAGCCCCGAGCTAGGCGCAAAGAAAACGCAGACTAAATGTTACCTATTCATATTATTATCTATTATTTGTATATATTATTATTCATCATTAGATTTCATTTCTGCATCCCCTCCCCCCACCATGCGCCTCTGGGAGTAGACAGGATGTTGGGGTTTGGCTCTTTTTAGAGACAGAGGGATGCACAAGATGGCTTTGGGGAGTCCTCCCTTGCAAGGATTCCAGAGCCATCCATCCCCCTTCCCATGCCCCTCCTCCCTCGCAGCATCTGTATTCTCCATCTCAGAAGGTAGTTTCCATTCTTGCACCCCAGGTGCCCTGGCTCCCTGCCTGTGGTCCCCACTGGTTGGATGCCGTTGCTATGGCAACAGCATTTTAAGAGTCTTCGGCCCCCCTCCGAGGCGACAGGCATGGATGGAGGTGGGCTCAGCAACCGCCTCCTGCATCCTCTGGCCAGTGCGGACGGAAGGCAGGAGAGTGGAACGCAAGAATGAGAGCTGGCCTGGGCTGGGGGGCCAGCTCAGACCCCAGCCCTAAGTGTTGCCCCACCATCCCCCGCCTCGCCGTGTCACAGGAGAAACACCTGAGCGCTGGATTACGAAGGCAGATTCCAGCCATGCCTTGGCTCCAAGGGCCTGATTTTAATTATCTGGGTGAGACCCCCCCCCCCCCCAGGAAGCTGCCTTTGATCAGCTCTGCCCAAGGCCCAGAGGCAGACCGGCCACAGACCGCACATGAAGAAATCTTGAGTCCTAGAAGATTCCTGAAGCCATCTTGGGCATTGAGGTTTGTGTTAATTTCTCTGCTGAGCTGTCTCCCGAAACACTCGCCTCGTCCCCCTAGGCACACTCCAGTCCCGCCTCCCTCTCTTTCCAGAGTCGCTCAGTGCCCCACCCTCTGCCCAGAGCCAGGAAAATTCCAGGGCCAGGCCGCCAGAGGCCACCTTGCTGAGGCATCCTAGGTGGAGATGGGGAGCTCACCCTTTCCCAGCAAAATGACCTTCAGGGGAGGCGCTCGCCGGGGTTACTCTGGGTCATGTGAAAGCCTGGCCGTCTTCTAGATACTCGAGAAGGGACAGGCAGGGCTAGGTAGAGAGAGATAGGTAGCGAGCTACGTGATCAGGCTCACAGAAATCCCAGAAATGCTGAGGCCTAACAAAACTAGAAATAAGGGAACAAACCAGACTACCCTGCCCTGGGCGTCAGAGGTGGGGAATCTTTTTATGACAGTCACATTGTGACCAGCAAAGAATAACTTGACCCCAAAGAAGTAAGCCATTCAAGATATTATCACCAGTCCTTACTCAAACCAAGACATCACAAGAATGATAAGGCCACAGGCTCCCTGGTCAGTCCTAAATAAAAGAGTGTCAGCGGAGGCCCACGTCGGCCACCCTGTCAGGACCCCTCTCACTCCTGAGAGCTTTCCCTGTATCCTTGCTTAATAAAACTCTTACCGCTTTACTCACCCCCCTTCATTCTTCAGCTCCGTGAGACAAGAACCTCACTCTCCCGCTGCGCTCTGAGATCAGAGGGGCCTGCTCCCTGCTGGACGGGGATGTGGCCTCCCCACTCTCGCCCAACCCCACCTACCAGCACAACGCTAAGACACTGGGCACCAGAAGCGGTGCCTAGAGAGAGGTGGGGATCTGGGGCGGGGGGGAGTGGAAGTCATGGAGTCTGAGACATACGGGGGAGAGAAGACAGAACATCGGAGGGGCAGAGGGTTTTCTCTGGAGCGCCCAGAGGGGACAAGACCCCATGGGGTTCCTGGAGTGTGAGACGGATGGCCTTGTCCGTGGGAGGAGCCGGAGAGAGCGAGAGTGCTTTCCCTGCCCTTCCAGCAGGTGATTCGCTTTGCCCGAGGCCAGCCGGGGGAACAAACAGTCAGCAGGCACCGATCTACTTGACATCACACCCTTTATTCCCTTCCCACACTCACCTCCCTTCTCCTCCACCAGTGGTTTCTGAAATCACCACCAAATAAACAGGCACCGGAATCCCCATCTTGGATAAGAAGCCGCTCCCGAATCCCCCCGGCCACAGCAACTATGTCTGTGGGCCCCCAGGGGAAGCTCATGCACCCCTGCACTCCAGGTGGGGGTCTGGCTTGCCTAAGACGGAGACCTCTGGAAGGGTCAGTACCAACAGTTCTTTCCACGACGGGACGTGGGGGTTGTGCAGTCAGTTCCGGGCTGCGCCGTGTCCTGTCTTGCCCTCCATACTCACTATTCTGATTGTGAGTCAGGTCTTCCTGGAGTTTTCTGGAGCAGGAACAGGTTCAGGTTCTTGCCCTCTCCCCGCATGGGCCAAACACACAGTGAGGGCCCACGAGCCACAGCCGGGGCTCCCCAGCTCCCTCCTGTCGCTGGGCCCCTCCCCAGCCACCCCCCTGGGGCCCGGTGCCATTGGTGGCGGTCCGAGCTAGAGGGAGGCAGGGGGACTTGTCTGGGGTGAGTCCTCCAGAGACGTCCATGAGTCTGTCCCCTCTGAGGAGAAGCTGCCCCCCGTGGGGTGCGGGGTCTGACTCTGCCTGAGGAGTCGCTGCCGGGAGAGGAGGGGGTCAAAGAAGGGCTCAGGGGCTGGAAACGGAAAGGACTCCTGGGGGCCTTTGCCTTCACCCACCTCCACGGCCCGGCCAGCTTCCTGGGGCAGAAGGCCCGCCTGCACATTTCTGTTCAGCCCCTCTCTGGGGGCCCAAGGCCAACAGGGATTTGGCAAACGGTCCAGGCCCGGTGAGTCCTGGGGGGTCAGGCCCCGCCTTCCCCTGGAAACGACATCTCCCTTCGCACCCTGGCCCTTGGCAGCTGCCTTTCTGAGGTCCAGGGGTGCTGAGCGGGCCGTGGGCCCCGCTGGGCAGGGGCAGTGGGCCAGGGCCTTCTTCAGAAGGGCCTGGATCTCCTCGTGTCTCACCCGGGCCTCCTCCCACAGGTCCCGGCCCAGGCCCGCCTGGCTCAGGGAGGCCACCTGCAGCCCCATGGCCGTGAGCTGCTCTGCGGGGAACTCGGAGGCCAGGCGCTGCCGGTAGCGGTCGAGGCGGCGCTGGTCCCCAGGGCTGGCCCTCTGGGCCTTGCCCAGCCTGAGCTGCCTCATCAGGTCCTGGCAGTCCGTGTGAAACCAGGCCATCTGGGGGCGACAAGAGAGGGAGGTGGGGCTCAGGCTAGGAGTGGGCCATGCGGATGGGGAGGCCCCTCCCCAAGCAGAGAGGAAGTACGGCTGGGTTGAAGTCCTAGGAAGTGCCCAGTCAATGTCCCAGCCTTCTCCGCGTGGCCCTGAGTGTCTCTGCTGCCAGCGAAGACAGCGGGTCCCCTCTCTCCCCTGAGGTAAACACACCTGCCATCAGCAAACGCTCCCCAGCCCCCTTCGGAGCCTGAGGCGTGGTCTCCTACCCCCACGGGCCCACCAAGACTCAGCCCTTGCTGGGGCTCCGTTTTTCCCTCTCAAGAAGGGGAGGTGGCACTAGATGATCATTCGGGTTCTTGGATTGTGGGAACAACCGTCTTCACCCCTTATGAGCGGCATGGAGGAAGGCATCTCATGGGTATTTATTGAGCACCGACTGTTTGCCAGGTCTGTGTAGCTCATGTATGATTGCACTGAACGGTACCAGCAGCCCATTTTACAGAGGAGCAAACCAAGGCTCAGACACATGAAATCACTTGCCCCAGGTCACATGGCAAGTTGGGGGGGGGGGGAGCTGGGACTTGAACTCAGGTGTGTCCAGCCTTCCACAGAATGTCTTCCAAGCCCCTCCTTGCACGAGAGATACTGGCCCAGCCGAGGCAGTGCCTACACGGTCACCAGCGAGACCACTAGCCGACCCAGGCCCAAGGGGGCGTCCCCCCACTCAGCGGGGCCTCTGCCCCATTTTGGGATCCTGCCTGTCCCTACTTCACCCACAAAATGTCTGCAGGCTGCAAAGGAGCCAACACGTTCCCAGCAGCTCGTGAAAAACATAATCTTTCTCTCCATTAATTTAGAAGCCGACAGCAAGCTGTTAGCTGTGGGGATTGGAGAACCGTTTTCTCCAAGGAAACCATCTTTCCGCGGATTAAGGGAACTTGTCTTTAGATAAATGGCTTCATATTCGCGGAAGCACACGGAGCTCATGGCTGGGAAAGGGCTCCATAAATCTCTGTTAGCAGCCCAATTGTTTTATTATTATTTAGTGCCAAAGCTGCCGGACGCATGCTCTCGGCCTGGGACGTGCGCTCTCAGCCCACCCCAGGGCTGTCTTGTCCGTCTGTCCGGCTGTCTGGGACTCCATCTTCCAGGCAGAGCTGGGCAGGGATGGGTAGCACCTGACTGATCACCTTACCCAACCCTTGGTCGTGTGGATTAAGATTCAGGGCCGGAGAGGAGCACGGGCCTGCCCAGGTCAAACAGCGAGATGGCCATGGCGGGGTTCCGGGTCAGGCTCCCAACTCCTGTGGGACTTCCAGGCCCGGGACCGGGGTGGGGGAGGCGGGGGGAGCTCTATCTTCCCACACGCTCCCCTTGCCACCCAGTCTTCCTTCCTCCGCCTCACTCCTCACTCTCCCTCCGGCCACTTGCCCGCTGTGGGGGCCGATCCCGCACCAGGCACCGGGGAGGGATGAGGACACAGTCCCGGGGCTCCCCTCCCAGGTGATGAAGCCACAGGATCATTCCAGATCACAGTGAGCACCGCGAAATGAGACGAACGGGGTGACCAGAAGGATGGGGGGCCAGACAGCCAGGCCGGGGGAACATGTGAGATGAGCGCTGAAGACAAGAAACCAGCCGGTCTCGAAGAGGAGCAAGTGCGAAGGCGCAGAGCCGCAGCGAGTTTGCTTTACGGGGCGGAAAGGGGCTAAAATTATTAAGCAAGAGGGAGAAGCTGCCAGACGCCCTCAACCCATGAGGCATTACCCCCGCTCCTACTGCTACTAATGATGATCATATTGGTGTCGATAATAGTAACACCGAATTTGAGTACAGCCCCGGGGGGGGGGTGTTCCTTACATTGCATTTCCTCCTCTCACCACCCAGCAGGGCTGGCCCCGGAGCTGGAGGACCCGGGTTGGAATCTCAGCTCTGCCACTTCCCCCGCTGTGTGACCCTGGAGGAATTATTTGACTTCTCTGTGTTTCCTCGTGCATAAAATGGGCATAATAATAGCACCTGCCTCTGAGAGTGGGTGTAACAATAAAATGACCTGCGAATGATGAACAGGGCCCGCCACATAATGAGAACTACAGAGGCATTGTTTAGGATTACCGTTATGATCATTATTCCTGACGGGGAGCTGAGGCCCAGAGCAGTGAATACTGTCACTAGGTCACACGGCCTGTGCAGACAGAAGCTGTCCCTGACTTAAGCCTCAGATTCGGCCACTGCCTGGCTCTTTCCTGTCGGCTGGGAGGGGGTCCCTTCGCTGCCACCGTCCACACCCCTTGCCGGCAGCCCCACAGAGACAGAGAGTGGCCTGTCCTCCCGGCGCCCCAGGCGGGACTTGACCAGAGTCCCTCTTGCCCCCCTCCAAAGCATCCCGTGTTCTCTGTCTCCTGTGTGCTGGGCCAGCCTAACATCTGGGAGGCTGGGGTCAGGCCCTTCCCACACTCTGTCCTCAGCGGTGAGCGCAAGGGGGTAAATCTGAGTGCACTGGGCCTGGGCCAGAACTGTGGGCTCTTGGCCCATGTGGGGTAGCCCGGGCTGCTCCTTGTCCCCCTAAGCCTAGTTCCCCGTCAGAAAAATGAGAGATTTGACTAAATGGATTTGGGGGGATTTGGGGGGGTCTTAAGTCAAATCCTGCTTGGCCACCGGCCCACTGGGGAAACGTGAGCGAGACCCTTCCGTCTTTGGGCCTGACGGAGAATGGCACCCCTCCCTCATAAAGATATGGTGAGATTAGGGGCACTTAGCTGGCTCAGTCAGTAGAACGTGGGACCTGATTTCGCGGTGTGAGTTCGAACCCCACGTTGAGCATAGAACCTACTTAAAAAAAAATTAAATTTAAATAAAAAAACAGATGATGAAATTAAGTCAAGCAAGGTTTGTGAGCACTCGTAGGAGTGTCTGGCATGGAGTCCACAGTACTAATGTGGGCTCATCTTGTAATAGTCATATCACCATCATCGTCATCATCACACCTGACTGAACAGGGGAATCTGTTACCACCTGCCCTCCCCTCTTCGGAGAACATGGAGTATCACGAACACATCTGTGTTGAAATTCCAAATCTCCTTTTCTGCAGCTGTGTGGCCTCGCACAAAGCCCTATTCCTCTTAGGGCCTCAGTTTGCTCATCCGCAGAATGGGACCACTCAACCTTGCTACATTGGATTACGAAGAGATGAAGGACGCAAAGCAAAGGAGTTCATCTTGCCTCCTACCCCAGCACTGCCCCACCCCCAGCCCCCAGAGGAGCCCTACCTGCTCCTGGCCAAACTCTGGGTTCCTGGCAAGGACTGAGACCTCTATTCTGAGGGTGCTCAGAGAAGCCTCCGGGCCCACCTCTTCCAACTGCCCCCCCTTCCCCAGCTCCTGCCGTCTGTGCAGGGCAAGGTGAGGCATGGGAAGGAGCACTAGAATGGTGCCATGGGCTTGCTGTGTGACGTTGGCTAAATGACACTCCTTCTCTGATCCTGTCTTCCCAGCTCTGCAACAGAGAGGGTGGGACAAGATCAACGTTCGTAGTCTGGTCTGACTACCTGCAGTCGTCCACCATGAGCTACCCGTGGAGACAAAGTCTGTGGCTTTCATTGGATTCTTGGAAATTCCTGGCCCCCTTCCCCTAATCCCAAAGCTGAAGAAGCAGATTTCCGAGCGTCCTTTGAGAGCGGACGTTCAGGTCATTGGGAGGCTGCTGGGTGTAAGTGGGACAAGCTGGGGTCAGAGATCAGCCAGGGCTGATTTAGGAGGGTAACCTGTCCTCTCGAACCTGGCTTCTCTTCTAGAAAATGCAGGTCATGCTTTCCTCCCACCCCGCAGGGCTACAGAATGAGTCATGCAAAGATGCAAAGAGCCAGGGCTGCGCGTGGGCTGCTCGCTGTGCCCGGCCCCCCCCCCCCCCCCCCGCGGGCAGGGAGGGATCCGTGCGGGCGGCCTCGAGGCTCACCTTCTGGCAGAAGTGGTGCAGGTGGAGCAGCGTCTCCAGGTCCGTGCGTTGCCGCTCCGCCGCCATGTAGAAGTGGGTCAGCTTCGCCTGGAAGGCCCGCTGGGTGGAGGCGAAGGCCGCCAGTTCCGGGAACTCCGCTCCTCCCGCCTCGCCGCTTCCTCTGGCTGCGGCTCCCAGCTCCGCCGCCTGCTTGGACAGCTCCAGGCCACGGCGGTACTGGGCCTGAGCGGGCAGAGGAGGGCGGTCCTCTCAGTTCCCATCCTGCCCGAGGCCTGCTCCGGAGGTCAGGAACCTCCGCTGCCCCGCCGCTGGATGGTGAGACTTGCCAGACCTCTGTCGCCTCATCTGTAGAATGGGGCCAGGCCTCTGCCTCAGCCGCTCACTTGCCTCGCTGGGACTCTGCTTAGGGTCATCTCCTTCTGGAAAACTTCCCTGACCCAGGGTCTGGGTTCGGGGCTCCTGTCTGTGTCCCCACATGTCTCCCCCAGTCGCCGCTGGCCTGGGAACTCCCTGAGGACTGAAAGGGGCTGAACTAGGGTCCAGTACATCAAGGATACAAATTCCTTGCCCCTGACCTCTGAGGCTGACTGAATATGTCTCGGGTGGGACCCTGGAATCTGCATTTAATGAAATATTCCAGGGATTCTGAGAGAGGTTTTTTTGGGTGTGGTGGTCCTGGAAGGCTTCCTGGAGGAGACGGCATCTAAGCTGAACCCTTTGTGATCTCAGCTGGTCTTCTCACTATCTCTGGAAGTTTCCTTGCACTCTCCAACCTCCACACCTTTGCCCCAGCCATGCCGCCCTCCTTCACTGCCCTGTCCATGTGCCCCGGTCCTGCTCCTCAGTCTTAGGAACGCACTGCAGCCTGGAGAAAGAAGTCCTCAAACTCCATGTGCGCCTTCTCCACAGTCTCCAAGCTTCTGTCTTTGGGGGTCAGCGCTTGCAGGCACCGGCTCCCCTCCTGCTCCATCCAGTTGCTGACCTAGGGCAGGGGAGGGAGGTTTGGACACAGTGGGGGTACCTGGGGGATGTCCCTTAGCTGGTTCCCCAACTCCCTTGGAGATGGGGATCTTCTCGTCCTCAATTATTCAGTGGCTGGGCCTGTCCCCATTGGCCTAGACTGAGACCTTCCCAGGTTTGGGGAGGAGGGACAGCTTGGGGAGGGTGGGTGCATTATCACGTTCTTCGGATACCTGAAGGGGAAGAGTGCCTGGCCAGCTCAGTCAGTTAAGCACTTGCCTTTGGCTCAGGGCATGATCACATAGTCCCGGGATCGAGCCCTGCCTCGGGCACACTGCTAGGTGGGGAGTCTGCTTCTCCCTCTTCCTCTGCCTGTCCCCCTGCTCCTTCTCTTTTGCTCACTCTCTCTCTCAAATAAATTAAATTAAATTAAATTAAATTAAATTAAATTAAATTAAATTAAATTAAAACAAATACCTGAAGGGGAGAGGATTCCCTCCCTAGGGGACCCCAGGGGGCATCTGGCCTGGTCAGTATCATGCACAAAGTAGGCCTTCTCTGCACACTTGTATAAGCCAAGTCACAGGGTAGCAAATTTCAGCTTAGTCTAACCACTTGTTGCCACCAATCATAAAAGAGGCAGCCTTTAGAGTAATGAGCTCCCCATCCCTAGGGGTCTGCAAACAGTGCCAGAGGAAAAGCTGCCTTCTGTAGAGTAAGGTGCACGGGTGCTATGAAGTAAGGTGCTATGAACTCACTGTGTTGACTAGGCAAGTCACTTCCCCTTTCTGGGCCTCAACTTCTTCAGGGGCAAAATGGGGGTAGACATGAGGAATCAGTGAGGGACAGCAGCTCTCGAACCCATGAGCAAAAGTCCTCTTCTTATTCTGGGATGCCTTCAAGAGTATGTTTTCACTCACTTTATCCTCAAAAAGCCCAACGTGGCGGGCACTAGCATTATTCCCCACTGAACAGATGGGGAAACTGAGGCACCGAACGGTGAAATAACCTGCCTAGGGTCATAGTCAGTGCTGGAGCTAGGATTAGCGCCCACGCCGTCTGTGTGCTCCACGGCCCCAGCCTGGAGGGGTGCACTGGCTCAAGGCCCCGGCAGTCAGAGCAGTAATGCCAGGGGCGGGCTCCGGGGTCCCCAGGTGGGTGACCACAGGCAGGTGACGTCATGTCTCCCAGGCTCCGCATCCTCATTGATGAGTGGGAGGAATCCCGCCATCCTCCCACATTGCTGGCAAGGGATGGGTTGGAAAATCACGGTAGATGCAGAGGCTCCAGCCCAGGGCTTGGCGGGGTAAGTAGGGCTTTGGGGGGTTATGTCTTCACCCATCCAGCACCTAGGGAATGCCATGTCACAGGAGGCCCGCCTGGCACTGAAGAACGGCCAGCCTTGTGTCCTTACGCCAGAGCAGGGTGCCTGCTGGGGCGGGGCCTGGGGCAGGGCTTTCCCTGAGGAGGGGGCCGCCCTCCCCTTTCACCTGGAGGATGGCAGCTTCCAGATGGCCCAGGCGGATCCGGAGCTCCAGCCTCTCCAGGAGGTGGTTAGATGCAGTGACTAGGACATGCAGCCGCTCATCCACGAGCCCGTATAAGGCGACAGCTTCAGCCAGATGGCTCCTGGGAGGCGGAAGAGGGGGAAAGAGGGCCCAGATGTTCCTCCCCACCAGTACTCCTATCCAGCAATGCCCCCCGCTCCCCCCACCAATTCTATGGCCCTGGCCTGGGGATTCCAGTTGCTGACTTGCTGTGTGACCTTGGACAGGTCCCTATACCTCTCTGGACCTCAGACTTGGCCTTTCAGGGGACTGGGAAGGCCAGAGGACACAGCAGGAAACCAAACGACCCTCCCCTTCCCCAGGAGGGTATGAAGTGAGCTGGACAGATCTGGGTTCAAATCTTCACACTCACCCTAAGCCAACTGAGTCAGATTCTGAGTGAAGCATGGACATCAGTGCTTTCTAAAGCTTCTTGGACAGTTCCAGGGGGTAGCAAGGGCTGAGAACCAGCCCTCACACACTCAAAACTCTTAACACAGTGCCCAGCACACAGTGTTGGTTAGCGCTTATTACTTCTATTGTAAAGATGGCGAGTGGGCGTAACACACTCTTGTACCCCAGCCTCCATTTTACAGATGGGAAAACTGAGGCCCAGAGAGAGGAACGGACTCTCACGCATGGCATTCTGAATTGAAACCTGGTGTGCAGCTTCTTTTGCACATAATTCTTAAAAATTGTCAAAGCCAATTTTGTGAGAATTTCGCCAAAGTGAGACATAAGTGAAGGGACGCAGGCGGGAGTTAGGCGTGGTAATACTGCTGCGGTGAAAGGAGAGACACCCTCAAATCCTACCCCACCCTCCACTGTCCTACGGGGTCTTAACTTGAGAAAGAAAAGGGAAAGTATGAGATGGAAGGAAAGCCTGCTGTGCTTGCTCTGGGCCTCCTCATCGGACGGCAGGTTCCCACAGATCACTGGGGCCCAGGGTCAGTGGTGCTCCGGCTAGAAAATACCATCCTGCCTGGGAGGACAGAGGGAGGAAGGCGCTGGCGGGCAGGAGCTGCAGGGTCCTACTGGCAGAACAAACAGGCTCAGTGGCTCCTGTGGGACCACAGCGCCCCCTGGTGGAGCTACTGGGGGCCAACAGTCTGGGGAGGCCCCGGGGCGGACAGAGGAGCCAGGAGGCCAGCCAGCGAGCTGGGGTCAGGCTGGGACAGACAGTGCCAGCCCCACCAGGCCGTGTGAGGGGCAGGGAGACGGCTCCACGCCCAGCACCAGGCCCCACACCAGCGTGAATCTGTCTGTGGCTGCGGCTCAGGGTGAGGGGTTCAAGATTCCGGGCCAGGCTGCCTGGGTTGAAGTCCGGACCCCACTACGGGTCAGCGGTGTGATCTTGGGAAAGTCACTCAACCTCCCTCTGGGCCTCAGGCCCCTCCGCTGTAAAACAAGGGTAATGCTAGATTCCACCTAGTGGGAATTAAACAAATTAATATTTGCAAAGCCCTTAGAACGGGGCTGTGCTCGTACTAAGTGCTATTCAGGTGTTGGTTAAATAAACAGATTATTCTTGGAAGCTTGTCTAAACTTTGTAATTGTGTTTATTCTAATGGAGCTAAAATAGCTCCAATTACTGACTGATTTAATTACTGATTTGCACCCCACCCCAAAATTTAAGCAAACCGGTCCTTTCCAGGAATATATATTTGTTGTTCTGTGGCTCCAAGACCACTGCGGCCGCCTAGGGGTCCCTGAGGCCGGCTGCGGAGCCCACCAGGGAAGACGGGGCGGTGCCGTTAGAGCATTTCCCTGAGCCTCGGCCTTCCATCGGCCGAATGAGGACGGTGTGGCCCTCACAAGGTTCTTCCGGGGAATAAACGAGATGGACCCTTGAAGGGACGCAGCCCAGTGTCTTTGAAAGTCAGAGAAAGTGCTTGAGGGTGACCGGAAACGAGCAGGGGCTGTCCTCGGGTACCTACCTCGGGCTGAGGAGGGCCAGGCTGAAGGAGGGGCAGCAGAGGAGGCACGGGGACCTTACCAAAGCCTCAGCCAAGGATATGGGCCCTGCAAATGCCCCCGTCCTAGACGTCCTCAGGGCCCGCTCGGTGGGTCCCCAGCTCCAGGCCCCCAGGGCCAGGGAACAGAGGTGGGGAGGAAAAGCCCGGCCGTCCGTACCTGACATCGGGATTGAAGTCCAGCCCACCAGCTTCCCGCCGCAGCGTGGCCAGAGTCGCTCCCCCTTCCCGCTGGAGGCCCAGCAGGCCTGGGTCCCTCAGCACGGCCTCCATCAGCTCCTTGGACTTGCTCAGACACCTGGTGGCCTCCTGTCAGTGTAGGGAGGGGGCCTGAGGCTCAATCCCCACTCTCACTCTGCAGCCTTCCAGGGCTCCCCATACCCAGATCATGCCTGACTCCCCCAGTCTGGCATTCAAGGTCCTGCAGAAGGTCTATCCTTTCTGTCTCTAGAACATCTCCCCCAGCCCCGTCCCTCTTGTCGCCATGGCAACCTCGCTGGTCCAAGCGCCATCATCCCTGGGGGACACTCAGCCCAGCCTCTTCACTGGCCTCCCTGCCCCTCGCTGGCTCCCTCTGTTCTCCATATGGCAGCTGGAAGGATCTCAGAGGGCCAAGGCGTTCATCCCGCTGCTCAGAACTCTCCTGGGGCCTCCCTGCCGGCCGAGAGTCCAATCCCAGCCCAACTGCCTGATCCAGCCTCCGTGCGATTAGATCCTCCCGTTGTTCTCTTCTTCTCCTACCCCGCTCCCATTGCTCTCTCTGTTCTACATCGGCCTCCACGCTATTCTAGAACATACCAGAACAATCCCCCCCGGCACCTTGGCACGTGTTTGCCCTCCACCTGGAGCAGTTCCCCTCCTAGTCCCACGGCCGGCCCCTTGTCATCTTCAGGAGTCGGCTTGAGCACCATCGCTTTAGGGAGGCCCTCCCTCTTTCCCTATGGTTCTCGATCTGACTTTCGCGGCATTTTGTAGCTACATATCCATTTGTTTGTTTACTTTTTAAAGGACTGCCTCTAGCACTGCACCCACTATACCCTCCGAGGGCGGGGACGAGTCGGTTTGCCCCAGGCAGGGGTCCCCAGGGTGTGACACACATCGAGTGGCCTATAAATATTAGTCCAATGAATGAACGAAAAGGGGGGATGCTGATGCCCACCCTGGCTGTCCCCTTCACTGAGCCCCTCGGTCCATGGAATCTGGGGTCCGGAGGGGCTTCCCCACCCCACGCGCCTGGCTCACCTGCACCCCTCCAGGGGGGTCGCTCTTCTCAAACTGGTTGATGGAAGCCTTTAGCAAGGAGGCGGCCCGGCGGAGGTCAGCAAGGAAAGGGTCCAACTTCTGCATGATGGGAGACCAGAGCAGGGGTATCAGCCTGGGCCAGTGAGGAGGGCACCTGCCCACACCAGGGGGACCCAGGGCAGGCATCAGGCAGTGGTTCTCAAACTTGAGCTGCATCAGAATCACCTGGAAGGCTAGTCAAAATCCAGACTGCTGAGCCCCACTCCTGAGTTCCTGATTTAATTCTTTTGGGGCGGGGCCTGAGAAGGTGCGTCTCTAACAAGTTCCCAGGTGGTGCTGATGCTACTGGTCCAGGGACCACACTTTGAGAACCACTGGTGCTGGGAATGAGAGAGGGAGAAAAAAGAAGACCCAAGGTATCCTCTGGGGGAAGGGGCAGGAGCAGATGTGGGCGGAGCTAGGGGACATCCTCTGCTGGGTCCCACTTCAGCCCAGCTCCGCCACTGACAGGTTGTGAGACCTTGGGCAAGTTGCCTAACCTCTGTGCCTCTACTTCCTCCTCTGTAAAATGGGATCGCGGTAGTTCCTACCTTATAGGCTTGCAGGAGGATGAAACGGGTTCATGTGTGTGAGGCACTTAGTGTCTTAGCCGTCATGATCATTAGTTTTATATTCTGGGCCTATGGGTTAGATTTCATTTCAAGGGATGGTTTTAAAGTGAAAATATAGTTCAAAGGCCACTGGATTCATCAGAGGGGAATTGGGGGCCGGTGGGAATAATAGGAAAGGAGATTGCTCAATATATATACCCTTTAGCTGTATTTTGAATTTTTAATACACTCTGCCTTTTCGAAAATAGGCACAGGTTCAACAGGAGAGCACCTGGGCTCCAAACAAATAAACGATGCACCGCATTCGACTGTCAGCGGGGATGAGTGGTTCTCACCGGGGGAGGGGGGGGGTGAGGGGGTGGGGGGTGTGTGATTTCATCCCCCAGGGGACGTTAGGCAACGTCTGGAGATGTTTTCGGTTGTCATAATTTGTGAGGTGCCCCTGTCAGAGTGGGTAGTGGCCAGGGACAGTGCAAATCATGCTACAATGCACAAGAGAGCTCCCCCAAAAAGAGAATTATCCCGTCCCAAACGCGAACAGTGCCGAGGATGAGCAGTCGGGAAAGTCGAGGGCGGCATTTAGGGGCACTGGTTTCTGTGCGATTTAAGCCTGGAATCTTCTGTGGGCTGTTGTGCTCGTCCTCCCCCTCCCACCCCCCCACCGTCCTGTGTGTCCTCATGTGTTAAACTGGGCATGAAATGCCCCTTCCGGGGTCATGCAGAGGAGAGGCTGAGATCATGCGGGGACAGAGCCCAGCTCGGGCTGACCTCCCTCTCTTGGGAAGGAACGCATCTGCCTCCCCCGCCAGCCCCCGAGCTCTCTGAGTTGTGCGGGCCCACGGAACAAATGTCTGCCAATTTCTTTCCAGTTAGCACAGACACAGCACTTCGCATACACTGGCCACTCTTCCAAGCTCTTCGCCCACATTAACTCTATTAATCCTCCCAACAGCCCCCTCGGGAAGGACTATCCTTACCCTCCCATTTTGTACTCAAGGAAAAGGGCTCAGAGAAGGTAGGTAACTTACCCAAGGTCACACAGCAGAGTGGGGATGGGAACCCAAGCAGTCAGGGCCCAAAGCCTGAGCTCTTAATCACCGCACTCTGCACCCTCATTATAAATGTTTGTTGAATGTCTGGTTCAGAACCCGACAGGGTCGCTGGATCCTTGAGGCAGGAGAGTGAAGGGAGGAAGAGGAGGAGTCAGGGTAGAGGGGTAGAGGCTGTGGGGGCGGGCACCTGGAAGAATTGCACCCACTCGCTGTGGCAGTAGGGGAGGAGTCCTCCCAGGGCTGGGGGCAGCTGGCTGGGGTCCACGTGGTGGCCGAGAGCCTTCAGTGAGGTCACCACCTCTACCTGCAGATCAAAGAAACCAGTCAGGAGGACCAGGGGATTCGGGGTGGGGACATAAGTTTGAGAAGGGCCTACCAGATCCCTGCCCCACTGCCGCTCCAGCCACCGCAGGGAAGGCAGGCCATGGCTTTAAGAGTTGCTTTCTGGGCCAAGGATCTTCTCTGGCAAGTCTGACAAATCAACATTCAGAACGAGATCCTGGCTAAGGAATGGCAAATGACAGCACTCAGCCTGCCCCTCTCTTAGCCTGTGCCCAGGGCAGACATCACTAATCGATCACAGCACCAGCTCCCTCTAAGCCAGGCTCTTTCATGGCACAGATCTCCAGGCCATCATACAAATTGACTGAACCTGACCCTTTTCCTGTAACTTCTTTGGAATCCCTGTACTGTCCTCTGAGGACCCACCAAGGTGCTGTCTCCTTCTTGGGACTGATGCAAAAGGTCACAAACCTGACAGTATCCTCTAAGACATGGAGGAGGGACAAAGTGGCTGCTTCTCCTGGGCACTGAAGATGGATGTTTATGCCAGGCCCAGCTCCAGATACCTAAGTCTGGGATTGATGGACTTGATTTTTTTGGACTCATGTGTTCTTGTTGGTACTCAAATTGTGGTCCATGGACCAGCAGCCTCAGCGCCACCTAGGGGCTTCTTAGAGATGCAGAATCCCAGGCCCCATCCAGAACTCCTTCATCAGAACCTGCACTTTGACAAGGTCCCCAAGGCATTCACTGGTCCATAAAAGCATGAAATGCACATCTCTGACTCACAGTGTGCCTCTTTACCAACGAGGAGAAGGAGGAAGGAGGCCTTTAAAAACATTTCCGGAAGCAGGGCAGAGGGCAGGGTGCCCACACTCATGATTGTAATACACGCACTGATTAAAGAAAACGGCAGGGCTCTTTTCTGCAAAGCCCCAAATCATCTCGGTATCTGAACCGGAGATGCTGACAGACCCAAGGGAGGAGGAAGGCAGGAAGATCGAGGCTGCGGTACGCCTCCAGCTTGCTGCATGGCCTTGGGCCTCAGTTTCCCCATCTGAAAAGAGGGAGGGAGGGGTCGAGGAGATGAAGTTTTTTAAATAGGTTTCGTGCCATTGCAAGTCTCAGTCATGTGCCAGGAGCTGCTGGCATTGCCGGAGAGGGAGAACTTATGGTTTGGGAGCACCCGCCAGAGAGGCCGGGCCGCGGAGTTGTAGCACCCAGCCTTGTACTTGTTGACCTCCACTAGGTTGACCTTGTACTTGTTGACCTTCCCTAGCTGCTGAATTCTGCAGCTCAGCCTAGTTCAGCCTCCCCCTCACCTGGATGTCAGGCAGCGTCTCCGGCTGGAGGGCAGCCTCCTCGTCCTCCAGGTAGAGCACAGCATGGATGGAGGCTGGGGCCAGAGCCTGTCAGAGAGAATCATTTCAGAAGGGCTCTGCCTAGACCTTCACTGAGCCCCCTGCTAAGATTCGGGCAAACAGAGGGTGGGGCGTGGCTGGGGACATGTAGGTGGGATGTTTGCAGGGTGAATCATCGGGAGTCAATAGAGCAGCAGGTCCAAGCTGTGTTAAACTTCCTAGAAGACCCGTCCCCACTGGGCCTCAGTTTCCCCATTATAAAGTAAGGAGGAGAGGGAAGAAGAGGAGATCAGACCGTAAGGTAAACATATGCCAACCTTCCACTTCCTCTGCTGCCTAACCCAGCTACTTAGGAACCTCTTCCTCCAGCATTCTGGGCTCATGAGGTTCAGGGGACCCAAGTCTAAGCCGATCAGTGTGCCACGTTCCCCTGGCCACGGAGATTGGTTGGGGGATGGACACCTGAGCTAAGGAGACAGAAGGAAACTTGCTGGGACCTCTGGGAAGAGAATCTCTCACTCTTTCCTACTGGACTTAAACGAAAGACCACAGGAAGTGAGAGCTGCTGGGGGCCAGACCGCCACCAAGGCAGGGAGCCTGGCTGAGAACAGCGCCCTCCCAGGAGAACCCGGTCAGAAACGGAGAGACAAGAACCAGGTCTTGGTGACAATATTTGAGCCCTTGAATCAAGCTGTACTTGGAAGTTGGATTTGATTTCTGGATTGTCAAGTCAAATGAACCAGTGAGCTCCCTCTCTCTTCAGGCCTCTTTGGGCTAGGATTTCTGTACCTGTAATTAAGAGTGTCTGCCTTGGCTTCCTGGTCCCAGCTCTGAGTCCCCTGCGCTCCATGAGGATCACAAGTCGCCTGGAGCTCCCAACACTTGCTAGGCTGAGGCTGTCCAGCGCCCACTCACCTGGGTGGCCTGCAGGGCACTGACCAGACCAGGATGTGGGGGCTGTGTCCTGGCATCGATCACAACCGCCAGCCCCTTGGTCTTATCTTCAGGCCTGTGGGTGGTAAAGAGAGTTGGCGGTCTTGCTGGATGGACCGGGCTTTCTAGGGGGAAGGGCCTAGTGGAAGGGGAGGGAAACTGGCTGCCAGGAGCCTTGATTTATTGGTGAACTCTTCATCCTACAAGACCAACTGCCAATGCCCACCCCACTCCAGGAAGCCCTCCATGATCTCTCTCCAGGTGGAGTCCATTGCTTCCTCTTTGGTGTTCCCACAGTACCTCACACAGCCCTCCCTCACACCCTATAAGCCACTGTCCCCACTGCAGGGGGTCAGTCATGCAGCATTCAACCCATCCCTTCCCTGTGAGCAGAACTCTCGTTTTTGCTCAGGAATCCCATGCCCTCAGTATAACAGGTCCCCGCAGGGGCCAGTTTCTGATTGGTTGAGGCCAACAACCATCAGCCAATTCCTCTGGCCAATGATTGCTTTAAGTAGGGGTCACGTGACATATTTCTGTGCAGTGAGAAGTGAGGGGACGTGGGCCGGGGCACTTCTGGGAAAGACAGGCTCTCCTTTACCAGTTTCCTCCTAAGAGCTGGAAAGCAGAGACCGAGAAAGTTAAATTAACTTATTGGTTAAGACATTTTGAACTGAAATTTGTCACTTGCGGCCGGAACACCCTCGCTGGTTCGCGCCGCACTTTCCGGTGATGACCTTGGGATTTCCCAAACTGGCCCAATTGTCAGGACTTAAAATAATCGGTTCGTGACCCCCGCCCCTGCCCCAACCCCCCGCACGTGCAGAGTGGGGCAGGGAGTCTGTGCGGTTCCGAGTGCCCTTGGCCGTCCTGATGATCAGGCAGGTTGGGAAAAGAACCCCTGGGCCTTCAAGCCTTTCCAGCCAGTTCCTAGGAAAAACGGAGGCGGCCGGCGTGGCGGTGGATCTGTGGTGCAGTATCTGGTACCCGGACAAGTAGTTTCATCTTGCTGGGAGTCCATTTTCCCATCTGTAAATGGGGACAACAACAGTGCTGACCCTATGGGGCTGGCCGTGGTGAGGGCTGATGAATTCGTTGGTGGGAGGCACTCAGTGGCTGCGCAGAGTAAGAGGAATGTAAGTGGCTGCTTTTGTCGTGACCCCAGAAAGGGAAACTGAGGCACAGAGCGGCGACATGGCAGACAGTGAGAAGAGGCCCTTGGAGGTGATGCCATGTCTCTGACTTCATGACCGGCACCTCGCCTGCCTCCCGCTGTTCATGCTGGGAGAGCGGTTTGCTTCCACAGCGGCCTGGCCACCAACCTGGGGGACAGGCCTGGATGTGAGGAGCATCTGAGTCTCTAGCATGGCCTAGCGTGAAGCTGGGGCCAGGACTCCACAGTTACATTGGTCACCAGAGTCCACTTGGTCGTCCCGTTTTTCCAAGTGAGACTCAGAGAGGGGAGGTTACTGCCCCAAGGTCACACAGCAAGTTGGTGGGATTCCAGGACTCTGTCTACCACACTGGCCACTTCTCAGCACGAAAAAAGTGGGTCCCATCTCCCCCTCAGGCCAGAACAGTCCCGCCACCTTGGAGAAGAGGAAGAAAAACCTCAATGGCCAGCAAGTGGCTGTGAGGGCTTCCATGGGGTAGAGCATATGGAGAAGGTTCCAAAGGGTTCCACCAGTCCCTCCATCCCCTACCCTTAGCCACACAGCCTCTAGGTTGGGTTGGGGTCTGTAGCACGGTCCTGAGCAAACACCACCTCTGAGACCCTCCTGGCTGGGGGCTGGAACGCTGAGGAAAGGACGGTGCCTTTCCCCAGCCAGCCCAACCTGAAGTCACGCAGGCGGGGGAGTGAGGTGACAGAAATCAGCCTGGATCACCCATTAATCACCACTGATCGACATCATCCCCGTTTTCTTCCCCACACTGATGCTCCTAAGAGTTGCTTCTCCGTGCTTTGCTCCTTACACGCCGTCCATCTCCCGCAATCTGGGAAGCCCCTGATGGCAGGGACTAAGTCTGTCCTGCTTTCCCCCCAACGTCCGGCATGGGACTGGCTCTGGGAACAGACTGGGCAGAAGTACATGGTGTCTGTCCATTCAGTGCCCAGCCCTGGGCTCTGAGCCAAAAAGCCAAAGGGGGACAGAGCGGCCAGCTGGCCCAGCCCCTTACCTGGGGACAGCACACAGGTAGGACAGCAGCTTGGTGACTTCTGAGGTTGTGCACCACGGTGCCTCCCAGACCCCTTCAGTGGTTGACACTAGAAGCAGGGGCCTCCCTGCCCTGTCCCGGCCACCTGGAGGAGAGAGGACACAGGTGAGCAGTGAGAACTCCAGGTCCCTCTGCCTCAGACATCCTTTCTCTCCTCCCCCGGGAACTCTGAACTCTGAGTCGGCCTTCAAAGCCCAGCTCAATAGCCACTTCCTCAGAAAGCCGTCCCTGATTCCGTCCTCCGTGCAGAGGGAGCCTCACCTCCTTCTGGACTCCCCTCTGCCCAGGGCACCCTGGGAGGCACAGCTCAGGGACTAGGCTTTGGAGGCATGTGGATGGGTTCAAGTGTCAGCTCGGCCCTGACTCACTATGTGTCCTTGGGCTCGTCGGTGTGCCTCTGAGTCTATTTCCTCACCTGTTAAATGGGGAGAATAACATGCAGAGCTTACTGGGTCATTTCGAGGGCTAAATGAGAAGGTCCTGAGAAACACACGGCACCACGGGCTCGGTGACGGCCATTGTTAGATGGAACATCCCCTCCGTCCTCGTCTCTGCCTCCCTGCCCAGGGCCGTCAGCTCATGCCTTATTCTTGCAGACTCTTACCCATGGGTTCTCTGCAGACCGTCTCCTGTTCCAGGAATCGGGGCTGCGTGGCCCACCGCCCCCACAGGAGTTGAGAGTCCGAGGCCCAGGGAGCCAGCGCAGCCCGGCTGCACCGTGGCAAGGGGAGAGGACAGAGGAAGGAAAGAGGCTCAGGCCTCTGGAAACTGGGCTTGCCTCACACCCGGGGCTCGGAGCCCTGCCCTCCGGAGTCACCTCATGCAGAACCGTCCTGCAGCGGCCGCTGTCCCCTCCACGTGGGCGCGACCCTCTACAGTGTGTAAGCGTGTAAGATCCTTTCTGGCGCAGAAAGTCTTTGAGACAAACTTCACTACCGTCGCACATGCAGACCTCCGGAA
Source organism: Potos flavus (assembly GCA_028534135.1). NCBI lineage: Eukaryota > Metazoa > Chordata > Mammalia > Carnivora > Procyonidae > Potos > Potos flavus. Next base: position 103,809,197 of record CM052885.1, read on the forward strand.
TAGTCTTTCCCTCATACACATTTGCAAACTTGACATAATTTAAAAAGATGTCCATCTCTGTGGGTATCTAACTTTAGATCCTCTTGAGATCATGGGTTTGATTTTTTTCCCCCCTGATACTCATTTATAAATTTCAAGAGGAAAAGAATTTTGTTGGGGACAATATGGGACATTTGAATATGAACTGGGTGTTAAGTAGTATTAGAAATTATATTTAGTTTTGTTAGATGGGCTAATGGTATTGCAGTTCTTTTTTTTTTTTTTTTAAGATTTTATTTATTTATTTGTCAGAGAGAGTGAGAGAGAGAGCACAAGCAGGCACAGTGGCAGGCAGAGGCAGAGGGAGAAGCAGGCTCCCTGCCGAGCAAGGAGCCCGATGTGGGACTCGATCCCAGGACCCTGGGATCATGACCTGAGCCGAAGGCAGCCACTTAACCAACTGAGCCACCCAGGCGTCCCAGTTCTTTTTTTTTTTTAAAGATTTTATTTATTTATTTGACACAGAGAGAGAGATTACAAGTAGGCAGAGAGGCAGGCAGAGAGAGAGGGGGAAGCAGGCTCCCCGCTGAGCAGAGAGCCCGACGCGGGGCTCGATCCCAGGACCCTGAGATCATGACCTGATCCGAAGGCAGAGGCTTTAACCCACTGAGCCACCCAGGTGCCCCTGGTATTGCAGTTCTAAGGGAAAATATCCTGAGCTGAGAGACACATGCTGAAGTATTTAGGGACAAGATATGAAGATCTTTCATTTACGCCAAAATGTTAAGACTTATTAAATCCGAAGAGAAAGTCAAAAAACGTGAAATGATTAAACGTGAGAAAATGACATAACCTGCAAAGTCGGAGATATCTGTCCATGTCCCTCTGAAATCCTCTCGCAGCCACTGGGGCCAAGTCAGGTCGGGCAATGGTGCATCATGGTCCCCGGGCCCATTTTCTTGATAAGGAAACTGGGGCCCAGGGAGGGGGAGTGGCTTCCCAGTCTCGTGCAGAGCCAGATCCCTCACTTCCTCGAGTTATGCTTGATCTGGCCCTTGACCACACATGGAGAGATGAGCTCCTGTCTCTGCAGACCCATGACTGGAGCTCAGTAGAGGCTCTGGGGGTGCTACTCCCCTACTCTAAACCCTTCCTGGCTCCCCATGGCCTCTAGGAAAGAGTGTGAGTTTCCCCACTTGGCCCTTAAGCCTCCAGGCTCATTTCATTCACTTTGTGTTACGAGCTGTATTATGCTCTCCCCACACCGCCCCTTCCATGTGTTGAAGTCCTAATCCCCGGGAACTCAGAATGAAACGTATTTAGAGACAGGGTCTTTAAAGAGGTGATTCAGTTACCACGAGGTCATTGGGGTGGGCCCTAATCCGATATGACTTATGTCCCTATGAGAAGAGGAAATGTGAACACAGACACACAGAGAGAAGACCACATGAAGATCAGATGGCCATTTACAGCTAAGAGACTGTGTCACCCCTTGCCCCCTATGGCCCAGCCAGAATGGGTCATCCGCCGTTGCCTAACCTAGGCAGATCCTTTCTCACCTCCCCACCTCTGTTCATGCTGTTTCTTCTGCCAGAGATTCCCTCCCCTCCTTTCTCTGTCTGGTGAAACCCTCCTCATCTTTCCAAGCCCAGCTGAGATGCCACCTCCTCCAGGAAGACCTCCTCCCTGCCCTCCATAGAAGCCCTTCTCCCACCGCAGCCTCCTGCAGCAAATGTAGGTCTTTATTCAATCCTGCAAGACTGAGGGCTCCATTCATAGTATCCCAGCCCTCAGCACGGAATTGGAACAGGTAATGAGTGTCTGCGACTGAAGAATGCATAGATTATTACAATCGTGCCTCTCAAACTTCCATGCGCCTGAGGATCCTGCTAGAATGCCGGTTCTCATGCTAATCAGTCCTAAGAGTCTGCATCTCTCCCTAGCAACAAAGTTACCAACAGAGTTGGTCCCCAGACCACACTCTGAGTAATGGAGGGTTCCGGTATTCAGAACATTCCACACTGGGACACGGCTCTCAGTTCGTGAGTCTGGTTCCCCACCCAGCGCCGCCTGGAACATGGCTTGCACACAGTCCGAGCTAGCTGAGTCCACTGGAGCGATGGGCAGCTGTCCACCAGATTTGCCTTCCTCTGGGAGGTCCTTCTGTCCCAGATGCCTCCCTCGTCTGACAGCTGGAGCCAGGAACACCATTAGTGCCTCAGAGCCCCGGTTCAGAGCTGCGCTCTGTGCACTGGGTTCTGAGTCTCCAGTGGAAATAGGGACAGCAAGTCGGGAGGTGGGGAGTACCGAAAGCCACCAAAAAACTGTCGCACCTTGTGCAGCAGGATTCACTCCGTCGGGGGGGGGGGGGGGGAATGGTCAGCGATGTAACTGGCAAGCCCTGTAGAGCCTTTTCTTTTATACTGAAAGAAATATGAATGTATTCTGAAGTAGAATACAAAATGGATAGAAATTTTTAAAGACTAAAAGGATTTCAAAGATACGTGCAAAGCAACCGCGAGCTCGGGGTGAGGTCTCAACCCCTGGGGCCCTGTTCATCTTCTTCTGCATTCGGGGTTTCTCCATGCAAAGCCTGAGAAGCCCTCTCCAAAGGCTTGGTGCCTGCTTTATGGCTCCAAAGATGCCCACGTCCTAATCCAGAGCCTGTGAGTTTGCCAGCTTACCTGGCAAAGGGACTTTGCGGATGTGATTAAAGCAGGACCTTTAGTTGGAAGATTAGCCTGGATTATGCAGGTGGTCTAATCTAATCTAATCTAATCACGTGATCCTTAAAAGCCGAACACCTTTCCTGGCTTCAGGCGGTCAGAAAAAGGTATGAAGACAGATGGGCAAGATGCAAGCATGTCTTATGCTGGCGGGAATGGTCCAAGAGAGAGGAGAATCTTGCCCGAAGGATGAGCGGAGCTGGGAAGAAGTGAGGACCCGATGAAGGGTGGGGAGGGATGAACAGGAGATGGTTGAACCAATAGGTTCAGGGTCTGGGGGACTGAAAGGTTATTATAATTGGGCTGGTGGGTGAGCAGGGAAGAGGGGCAAGGTAATGTAATCCCGGGGTCAGCCATGGTGGGAGAAGCTGGGGGGATGAAGACAAGATCACTGAAGATGAGGCGGTCAAGGGAGGAAATGGAAGGAGCACCTACATGGAGAGTATTCATTCACTCAAAAAATGCTTTTTGAGCACCTATTATACACCACACACTGCTCCAGGCACCCGGGACCCTCCAGAGTGTGTTGCAAGTCCAAAAATCACAACAAGAGTCATTGTGGAAAGAGTGAGCCAAGTCCTATCTGCTTTCTATCCTCTTACACAAGGAGGAGCCCAAGCCTCAGAGAGGGCAAGTGACTCCTCTGTGGTCACACAGGAAGCCCATAAAACTGAAATTAGAATGGTCTCCTGCCTCCCAGGACAAGGCCTTTTGATGGACAAAATCTGAGCGCTTGGAACACGACAGCCTGAAAGGATTGTGAGACGCTTTGTGTACAATTAATAGGGGCAAAAACAGCATGAGTTGCAACAAAGGTGACCCAGAAGAGGAGGGACAGTGCCCCCTAGGAGCTTCAAAAAGACAGAGCAGTGTCCGGGGTCCTGCAGAGAAGCCAAAGTCTATGAATTAAAATAGAATTTCAAGACAGTAGGTCGTAGAAAGCCCTGAGGTCTCTCTTGCCTCTGGACATTTGCACATTCTGTTCCCTCTGTCCTGTCCGGAACACCGTTCCCACCCCTTCACCTGGATAACACCTAGTGATGCTCTACGACTGAGCTTTCTGTTGCTTCCTCCTTCCTCCCTGACCTCTCCTCTAGCCCAAGCCTGGGCCAGGGCGCTCGTCTGTCCTCCCACGGCCCCCCGTACTGCTCCACAGTGCAACTTGTTTCTACTGGATTGTAACAACCTGTTGAATTTTCTCTACCCCGAGAATACAGTCTTTTCGAGAGCAGAGCACACATCAGTCTTGTTCCCCGCTGAAGCCTCAGCGCTAAGCCCAGGGCCTGGTTGTATACAGCAGGTATTAAAGAAATGTTTATCGCAAAGATGAATAAATATTCAACAGAAGTGATAATGTCCTCTCACCCCACTCGGATCCCTTTGTCAGGCTAGATAACCATCCCCCAGCAGCTGTTGACTGTGGCTCTATTGGCTCACAGATGTCCCGTTCTCTGGGGAATTGCCCTCAACTGAACTGGATCATGGGCTCACCCTGCAGCCCCGTCCCAGGATCAGCCTGGGTTGATGACCAACAGACCCAAGCACACAAAAGACCAGCCCCCTACAACTGAAAATGGAACCAGCTCTGCGGTGTAATTCATATCCCAGACCTTCACGGGGTCAGGCCCCATCCTCGCTCAGCTCCTCCTCCCCCGCCCTGTCCTGCTTCCCTCGCTCCCCTTCTCCTGAGAGCCACCTTCAACAAATCACTTTCCCAAGGATCCCTGTCTTAGGCCCTGCTTCTAGGAAACAGACCTAAGACACCCACCCTGGCTGCCTCGCTGAAAAGTAGGATGGATGGATGGATGGATGGATGGATGGATGGATGGTTGATGGATACATGGATGGATGGATGGTTGGATGGATAGTTGATGGATGGATGATGAATGCATGGATGGATGGATGGTTGGATGGATAGTTGATGGATGCATGGATGGATGGATGGATGATGGATGCATGGATGGATGGATGGTTGGATGGATGGATGATAAATGCATGGATGGATGGATGGTTGGATGGATAGTTGATGGATGGATGATGGATGCATGGATGGATGGATGGTTGGATGGATGGATGATGAATGCATGGATGGATGGATGGTTGGATGGATAGTTGATGGATGGATGATGGATGCATGG
>CM052885.1:103814539-103837747 GCA_028534135.1 Potos flavus
GAGCACTGGGTAGCCTTTAATCAAATCATCCCGGGAAAAGAACAACTGTGATAGGGCCATCAAGGAAAGATACATAGGATGCTAGAGTGGGAGTCAGGGAAATTGGGAAAGGCTTTCCTAAGGATGTGATACTCGAGTGGACATTGACAGAATGGATAGGAATTCTTCAGGTGACATGGTGCCACCCCAGCAGGAACAGCACATGCAAAGGCCCTGTGGCAGGAGGGAACATGAAAAATAAGAGACTCTGAACCAAGGTCAGAGTGGCTGAAGTACAGAGGTGAGGTCAGAGAGGTGGGCAGGTAACAAAAGTGGGAGAAAAGTCTGTCCATGGTGCCTATTTAGGAAAGAGTTGCTCAATGGGGAGCCACCCAGGGCCTGCCTCTTGAGCTGAGAGTCTGGCGTTCAGCAAGGAGTTTCTGGATTCCAAAAGTAATCACTGAGTTCGATCCAAAACCAGGGGAGGTTTAGCAAACACTGCTTGGTGCAGGTGTGGTTCTGGGGTGACCCAGACAGCTGAACGCAAGTTCAGAATTCAGGCTGTCCTATCTCCCACTTCCTGGTTGGGTGACCTTGGGCAGCCACGGAAGCTCCTAGAGCCTCAGGTCCCCATCTGTGGAGTGGAGATACCAGCAGGTCTATTTTAAGGGCTGGTGCGTGTGACACGAGCTCCCGCGTGTAAATCGCAGGGTACTGCGCCTTGCCCGTGGGGAGAGGTGAAGGACCACGAGTTTATGACGATATCTGTCAAGCAGCTCAGGCAGCAAGGTGTGTCCTACAGCTGTCCTGCTGGTGTGTGGATCCAGCAGCCTGGTTTTGCAATATGTCTGTGTGTGGATGCAGGTGGATGTCCATATTCCAGCGGCAGGGACAGCCCGTGGGTAAGCCGTGTGTGTGTCCAGCCGTGGGAGGCAATGGGAACATGCCTTGGTGTGCTCTGCGTGCGTGTACTCGTCTTAATAGAATTCTTCTGCACTGAGTGAAAATCCACACACATTCAACATAGCCTATCAGTCAAGGGGTTAAAGCCTTGGCCCGTCTTCACAGCACTTTTCCAGACCCCCACTGCTCCCGTGAATCCGCCTGGGGCTCCTGGGCCTGTTCGGAGCTGGGCTGCGATTCCCTGAAAACAGACTTTTCTTTCATTCCCTGTTCCCAGATCCTGGCACACGTGTGCGTGTGCACAAACACACACACACACACACACACACACACTCCTCCCAGAGCATCTCAACATTATTGAGGGGCCAGCCAAGGAAGCCACAGTGTGGAGATATTGCCCTCCTTCTTCCCTTCTTCTAGGCCTACCTCCCACCTGGTTCCCGTGAGACCACCTCATGTCAGGACTAGGCGCACACCTGACTTTTCGGCCCTGAGTCTAAAGTGGCAAAACCACCCCCAAGTTTTGGTGAGCAACTCCCTCCTCTCCACTGGGCGCTGGGCGGGAGGGGGGCTTGAACCCCCACCTCCGTTCACACCTTGTGTGGGGACAGTGGGCGTCACTTCACCCCCAAGTCAAAAACGCAACACTACCCCCCATTTTATCTAAGGCCCAAGGGCCAGGGTTCCAGCTCTGATTTGTGCCTGGGGTGGGGGCGACATCAAAGGTCACAAGTCATCCCATCTTATCCATCCACTTCGCGCCTGGAGAGCCAGGGCCCAGAGAGGAGAGAGGATGTGGCCAGAGGGGGGGGTCCCGGCACCCTCACTCCCATCTTCCCCCGCTCCTGCTGGGGAGCAGTTAACACAGACCCGTGGCGAGGTACTGAGGGTCATAGCATAAAAGGTCGGGGTCCGCCCTGGACGCCCCCACCAAAAGGGGACAGAGCGAGGTGGTCCAGGCCTTGGCAGGCGTTACCATGGTGACGGGCTGCTCCTCTCCAGGGCGCGGGATCAGTCAGTCGGTCTGCAGGTCTGTCTGTGGGGCGCGGACTCCTCCTAGCACTGGAGCGAGCGGAGCTGGCCAGGGAGGCGAGGCCGGGGACACAGGGAGAGAGCCGGACGGAGCCGGCGAGACGAGACTGGAGGCAGGGCGAGGCGAGCGGGGGCCGCGGGCGGCCGCAGGGGCGGGTCCGAGCGCAGCTCCCCGCGCGGGACGGGGCGGCGCAACGGCGGCCCCTTTGTGGCGGCGCCCGGCCCGCGCCCCGCCTGCGCCCCGCCTGCCGTGCCGGAGGACGAGCCGGCGCCCCCCTCCCGGCCCGGGCGCGCCGCCGCCGCTGAGAGCAGCTGGGCGGTCCCCCGCCTTTCCGCCCGCTCCCCTCCGCCCCGCCGCCTCCTCTGCACCGACGGGCCAGGACCCCGCGCCCGCGCCGCACCCACCGCTAGGCGCGCACCGCTTCGGCCTCAGCCCTGGGTTCAGCCCTCGTCCGCTTGCCGGTTGTGGGATCCAGCAAGCCACAAAGTGTCTTAAGCCTCAGTTTCCTCATCTGTAAAATGGGGATGATGCTACTGATGGGGCTGATGGTGATAGTACTTGCTTCTTAGACTTGGTGGTGAAGAGTAGGCATCCGTCCCAACGCCCTGCCCCTGTGAAGCCCACACCGCCCCCCATGGGGATGGCCCAGTTCAAGACTTAGAGGCGATGGTGGCGCTTCTCGAGTTCTGGTCTTGTTTCTCGCAGATAAGGACTAGCTTTGTGGCTTTGGTCAAGCCATCGTTCCTCAGCTTTGGAGGGAGACTAGAAACTAGATGATTCTGGCTGGAGGACTCTGGGGTTCCTCCACTTATTGACCAAACATTGTGCCCAGGACTGAGTCAAAAGAAGTCGGAGTCTCTGCCCTCAGGTAATATATAATCTAGTGGGGAAGATAGGCAAGAAACAGATAAACAGAAACAAATAATGGTTGAGTGTGCCAGCTGCCAAAGCAACAGACAAATGTGGACATTGAGAACTATAGGGGGACCAACTTGGAACTGGTGGTCTAGGAAGGGACAGAGAAGCTTATATCTCAAAATGGGGAAGGAATTGGATGAAGAGTGAGGAGCGGTGATGGGGGAAGAAACAGGATTCCAGGCAGCAGGAACAGCATGTGCAAAGGCCCTGAGATACCATTAAGCTGAAAGAAACTTGGAATCAGAGAAGAACTGAAAAAGGACAAGTATAGTACTGGCGGTTAAAGTTCAAAGCCCAAGCCTTACTTACAGCCCATCTCCCACCCAACATAGGTTAATCAGTCTTTTAGCAGCGAGAACCTGAGCTAGGAACCATCCCATCCTGCTGTGTAACTTTTAACAAGGCCCTTCACATCCCTGGTCCTCCCATTTGCTCGTTGTTAATTTGGGACTAATAATCCCGAATAGTTTCACCATGCCGCACAGCCCAGAAGATCTCTCCCTGGCATGTATTAAGCAAGCAAATAAATGTCTCCCACCTGCAGGAGCAATCTCTTTTGGCATCACTACTCCAGACATGAATTTGAGAGAGAACAGACTTGTTGATATCAGGTGCAGAGTTCCGCTGGGAACCGGGGGGATCCCAGCTTGGAGCCTGCAGAGTCCCAGTTTTGCAGTGAGACAGAATTGACGTGACATCCAGCGCTCTGGGGTTGCAGGCAACAGAGACTGACTCTGAGTTAGTTCAGCAGTGAAATAATGGATTAGCAGAGTATCGGGAGCTCGCAGAATCAATGAGAAGACTGGGGGCCCATCCTCTGGAAAGCACAGGAACCAAATGGGATGCTCTAGGGGTCTCCTCGTGGGAGTGAATGGCAAACCCTTGAAGACTGATGGAAAGACATCAAGACAGAAAAACACCCCAAAGTAGAACTTTCTACATGCAGGTACTTCTCTAAGTAGGTAACAGTTATGAGGTAGATTCTATGATTGTCCTTATTGAAGGACGAATGAATGAATGAAAATCACTTTTGTCATTTTGTCAAAATCATTTTGTCCTTATTGAAGGACAAATGAATGAATCAAAATCATCATCATTCATACGGATGAAAAAAAAGAGGAAGAGGCACAGAGAGGTCCTGTAGCTTGCCCAATGGGGGTTAGGTTCTGACTGTGGAGCCTGAAATTGCACAAGGCTATCCATTTCCAGAAATTATATAATTAGCAACCTTCCTGTGCTACCCAAATGAATCCCAAGCTATGTGTCACTCTTTTCTACGATCAAAGACTTAAATGAGAGATTCTAACTGGGTCATGTGCCCAAGTTCTCATAACACTGACCATATTGGTATTAGTTGATCATCTAAAGGGAAATTAGGTCGCACGAGAAGGGGAAGAAAGGATCTGAAATAGCTTATAAATAACGGTGCTCATTACAGTTCATCCCTTGGGCCTCTCAGCATCCCTTGTATCTTTATTCCCATGTACGCTCTTCCAAAAATACTCTCTACCGACATGGTACTACTCCACATACAGCCAAAAATGTACACACACATACCTACACCCTTGCATGATTTGGCTCCATGTTGTGTGTGATCTCAGAGAAGTTCACCTTTCTGAACCTCAAATCCATCCTTCATAAGATAGCATATGACTTACTTCCTCATGGGACTATGGTGGGGATTAAATAAGTCAAGGAATGTAAAAATGCTTTGCACTGTGTCTGGTACCCAGCAGAATTAATATATGACACATAAAATGGTGTTGTTTATGTAAGGGGCCAATGGTTGTGAAATCAGTCTCCAACTACACAGGCTTAACTATTGGGTTCGATTTGGTTCGTCTCTCAGGGACTTTCCAGAGGATTTTCCAAGGACTGTTCAATGTATTTCCTCTCTCTTTGGCAAATGATTAACTGAATGAATCATGTTCCACTTGCTACACCAGATTTGGGGAAATAATGAAACCCATCGCCGCTCTGACATGGGGTGGAGTGGAGAAAGTGGGGAAGCGTGATGGAAATGGGTCTCTGCCACCAAATTGCTGGGTTGCTTTGCACAGACCCCTCCTCTTTGGGGACCACAGTTTCCTCAGCATAATCTGAAGACTCTAATCCTCTCCTTAGGTGACTTTTGTGAGAATCCAACGAGGCGATGATTGAAAGAGCCTAACTCAGTGCCTGGCATCTAGGAGGTCCCCAGCAGATGGCAGTTGTCCCTATGACTCTGAGATTCCCAGGGCCAGGTGCCAGGACATCTCCCCCCCAGAGACAGTCTCACTTCGGGGAAGAGAGTTGCCTAATTCAAACAGAATGTCGTGGGATTCCAAATTCATTCATTCAGTATTTATTTGTTCCTACTGTAAGGATAGCAAATTCTTGGCTCACCTATGCACACTCACCCTTTTCCCATCCACAGTAGGCATCAGGAATCAGTCATGAACCTTCCTACAGAACTTAAAAGCAGCCTCAGAATCCTCCTCAACACAGAGCCCGGGCAGCCTCTACCCATCAACAGGATTGGCGTTAGGACAATACTTATTGGCTATTTGCAGTCCCTAACGTGTAAGGAAGACTAGCATTGAAAAAGGCACCAGCTTTGGAGGCAAAAGACTTGGCTTTGAACCTTGCCTTATAATTTCCTATGCACCGTTACTGGAAAAGTAAGTACCGAGGCGCCAGATCATACATGGACTGTGCCACTTAGATCTCCCTTCAAGAGGGATCCCATAGCAGGAAGTTCAGCGAGCTGTGGATTCCTCCAGGATACAGCTTTTGACCTGAGGCCACGTGCTTCCGGACCGGCCCCCAGCGGAGCACGGCGTGCACAAGGAGTCGCCCTCTCTGCCCGATGTGCCACTCTTCTCGGAGCAGTCTCTGTGCTAGAGCTGCCCATGGGGCTGGCTGAGACTTTCTCAGGGCTGTACCACAGTCTGCAATGCTTTCTACCCCATCTCCCTTTCCTCCGTTCTTCCTTTCGTGGATGTCAGACCTGTGGCTTCTTCTGAAGGCTCTCCCTTGCTCTTTCTGCCCGTATCCCCTTCACCCTCACGGGCATCGCCCCCGGTAAGTTTCTTGCACTTCTAACTCTGTCTTTGACATCCGCTGTAAGGGAGTTGACTAACACCACACTGAGCTGCCTAAGTCCAGGTTGGAAGGGAGTGCGCTCCTCTCTGGGATGCTGAGACTAAAGGGAAGCACAGAGATTACGGTCAGGGTTGGGGGCAAAGACCCAGAACGGGGAGGCTGAAGAGGACAGTAACATAACCTATGGCCTGCCCTGGATGAAATTGACCTCACCTATCAAGGACAGAAGTTCAACTCAACGATCCTAGGACCACAACATTTTTTCCCTGCATCTATGTACTAATCCTGGGGAAGAGACCTTGATTGGCCTTGCTTGGGTTCTGAGTCTATTCCTTAGCCAGTCACTGTGGTCAGGGAAATGAGGATATTCTGATTGGTCAGAATAGACTCTATGCCCACCGCTGGGTGGGAGCCTATGATGGCAGCTCTACCAGGTCTGCATGCAGTGGGGGAGAAGTTCTTCCAAGAAATCAGAAGGAGAGGGATGGAAAGACAGGCTAAGCCAACAAAAGCTTTGGGGATCGTTGCCCAGTTCACAAACAGTGGGAAGACAAGACGGAAACGACTTGGTGTTGTTCCCCAGGACCTTCTCTTCTTGCAGGTGAAAATGTGATGTTTAGATGAGTCTCCTGAGACCAGATCTTGGGATGGGAGTGGAGGAGGGCTGGGGACACACAGATATCTTAGACACTGTCCCACCCTCTCCTAGGGTGCCCACAGTTTGGTCCACAGGGACGGATGGAAACAACCTATGAGAACAAAAGCCTCTGAGACTTACAACTTACCTTGTCGTCTGTCCTGGTTGACAGCCGGGAGATCCACCCACAGGTGGCTGACTCACACAGTGTCACACTGCCCAGCCAGGACACCTACCTGTCATGTTTGGACTGTCCCTACAATTGCTTCCTGGTGGAGGAGCCTATGATATACAGGCAGGGCCCTGAGTTCAAGTCCCTGCTTGCCCACTAACTCCCTGGGGACTCATGAGATCTGAAGAGAGAGAAAGAATGAACTAGTGAAACAAGTCAGGGAAAAGCATTACAATCAGAAGGAACAGCATATGCAAAAGCCCTGTGGCAGGAGAAGAGTTGGAGAAAAAAAAAAAAAAGGCACAGTCAGAGGGACAGGGACACAAGAAGAGATGGAGGAGGTTTTTGCCTTAGAGCCCCGAAAAGCTATGGGAGGGAACTAAGAAGAGAGTAATGTGATCTGATTTATTTTTCCCAAAAATTCCTCCAGCTGCTGGATGAGCCAATGTTAGAAGGTAGAGGTCAAGGGGATAAAAGGCAGGGCAAGGACACCCACCAGCAAGAAGGCTGCCACAAAGGGCTGGAGAAGGGTCAAGCTCCAAGGACAGTGGAAACCAAGAGCCAAGGCCCCATGGCAGAGGCCACTGAGGGCCATCCCACTCCCCCCAGCCCATCCCTTAGCCCCCACCCGGGGTTTCTCTTTTCCTCCCAGTCCAGTCCTTTCTTGTTATTGTAGGATAGACTCCATCGATGACTCATCCAGGACTTGGGTTTCTCGTTCCAGCCACCTCCCCCACCCCAGCTGCTTGGAGCTCCTCCGGGCCTATGGATGCTCGCCCCTCACCATCTGGGAATGCAGCCAAGAGCCCCTCCAGCTTGGGGGGGGGGGAGTCTAAAAAGGGAGGAGCTGGGACTCTGCCCTCTCAGGCACCACCCACACTTCCCTGTGTCTGATTTTGCTTATCTTCTTCCTCCTGCCAGGGGACCCCCCTCTGCAAGTCCTGGTCATTCCCCCAGGGCCCGCCTCCTCCAAGAAGCCCTGCCCCATGCACCAAGGTGATTGTTTCCCTTCTGCTCAACAACACCCGTCTTCATTCACCCCCTCAGGAGCTCACCTGTTCGTGAGGGAGGCAAGGGAGTGCAAAGATGGGGCTGGGACACAGATACGGGAGCAGCCTACAGGAGGAAGCCAGCAGCACCCCCCAGGGGAGGGGTCAGAGGAGGTTTCCCAGAGGGAGAGACCTTTGCACCCGGGTTGTGAAGGAGGAATAGAAGTTCACTATGGGAAGAAAGAGGAGAAGGCATTCCAGGCCAAGGAAGCCTTGTGTGCAGGGGGGTGATTGCAATTTTATTTAAGAGAGAGAGAGAGCACAAGCAGGGAGAGCGGCAGGCAGAGGGAGAGGGAGAAACAGGCTCCCTGCTGAGCAGGGATTTCCCTGATGCAGGGCTCGATCCCAGGACCCTGAGATCATTCAAGACCTGAGCTGAAGGCAGATGCTTAACCGACGGAGACTCCCAGGCGCCCCCCGCCCCTGCCACCGTGCATTTTTTAATGAATGAACATTTGAGGAGTACATTGAGAAATTGACTACAGCTGCGTCAGCTTGCAGACTGGTGATGTATGTGCCAAACCTGGCAAACACAGGCTTTAAAAAACAAAATTGAATTCGTTGTCAGCATCTAACAACAGGGAGGCGTCACATAAATTTCTGGGCAGCAGCCTCTCCCTCCGTCCACTTCAAGCTTGTGGTACCTAGCTCACCGGCATCTCCGCCCGGGTCACTTCGCTCATTTGCACTTCCTGGGTCACTTCCGGACCCTGTGGGCGTTCGAGTCCACGTCCCTGATCCAGATGATACACTTCCCAAGGCTCTGAACTACATGAGGTGCTAAGAGGGCCAGGTATAAATAAATACCTGGTGCTCAATAAATATTGGCCAGGTGGATGGATAGCGTGATTCTAAAACATGTCAACAATATCTTAGCACTCCCGCCTTTCCAAGGTGGAGCCCCATTCAGTGTGGGCTGGATCGAGACCCTCACCTTTAAAGAATCGACTGTGGAGAAAGTGACAGGATGAGGCTATTGTGACAAGATCGTAAAAGACATGTGGCTTCTACCTTGCTGTCTCCTGGATTGCTCGCTGTGGTGGAAGCCAGCTGCCATGTTGTTAGGATGCTCAAGTGACTCTGTGGAAATACCCATGTGACAAGGAACGGAAGCCTCCTGCCCGAAGTCAGCACCGACTTGCTATGTGAGTTGCTATGTGAGCAAGCCACTTTGAAAGTGGACCCTCCAAGCCAGCCCAGCCTTTGGATGGCTATAGCCCCAGCTGACGGCTTGATGGCTGCCTCATGAGAGACCCAGGGCCGAACCCACTCAACTAAGCTGCTTCTAGACACCTAATCCACAGAGAGTATGCAACAGTGAATGTTTATTGTTGCTTCAGATGCTGAGTGCTGAGGTAATGTGTTACATAGCAATAGATAAATTAACACAAATGGATGGATGGATGGTTGGATGGATGGATGGATGGATGGATGGATGTTTGGATGGATGAATGGTTGGATGGATGGATGGTTGGATGGATGGATGGATGGAAGTTTGGATGGATGGATGGATGGATGGATGGATGGATGGATGAGATGGATAGAAGGAATGGATGGCTAAAGGGTGTGTTATGTAGGAAGAGAGATTCTATTGGGAAAGGGGAGGAGATCAGATCCCAACTGAGTTTTGTCATCCTGGAAAGCCAGAAGAAGTCTGTAATCCAGGAGTGCCACGGTTATATCTAAATTTTTGTGGGTCACTCAGGCAGACATGTAGGGGAGAATGGATAAGGAGCCTTCAGGCTGAGAGATAAGCAAGAGGCTGTGTCAGTCATCCTAGGGAGACAGGTTGCCTTGTGCCTCCAAACACAGCTTTCTCCAGCAGCAGTCCCATTCAGTTCTTTGTACCCTATGGTCCTGGCTCTGTCATTCCTCAGCCCTGACTGGCCCTCTGGGCTGTGGAGGAGGTCAAGACTTGAGCATTTCTCAGAGACCAAGTCATCCTCCTCACTCAAAGTCTTCTTTGTGTCGAAGAAGCAATTGCTCCTTTGGCCGATGGGGGCTCAGAGTAGGGTCGTGGCCTTCAGGAATCAGAGAGGAGGACCAAGGAGCTCAATTTTCTGTGTGGACCCCACTGGCCCCTAGGCATGATGGGGAGCCACAGCTACCAATCACCCATGGGTTAGGTCGAACCCGAGATCCAGTCCATTGAGATTGTCTGAAATGGCCCAGCATGTGTCCCAGGGAAATGTATTTGCAAATGAGTCTGACACATATCAGAAGCTTTAGTGCAAATCAAACTGCATTGAAATGCCATTTCTCATCTATTAAATTGGCAAAAGTTCAAAAGCTTGACCACACATGTTAGTGAGGCTTTGAGCAAATAGGCACTCTCACACATTTATTGGTAGGAACGCCAATTGGTAATAAGCCTTATAGAAGGGAATTTGAGGATATCTAACAGAATGACACAGGCTGTAGCCTCCAACCTAGGATTTTTACTTCTAGGATTTATCCTAAGGATATAATTCCACAAATACAAAAACAAAAAACAAAACAAAACAACGACAAAAAAAAAAAAAAAAAAAACCCAGCGACTTAGGCCTAAACTTATTCACTGAGGCATTATTTGTAATAGCAAAATGTTGGAATACCCATGTCCATTTATGGGAAACTGAGTGAATGAACTATGGTACCAAATAAGGGAATGTTATGCAGTCATAAAAGCAGGCGGGAAGATCTCTATAAATCTATAGGGAGTGACTTACAGCATATGTTGTTAAGCAAAAACACAAAATAAAAGCGAAATGTAAAGGATTGTATATGGTATGCTACTTTCCACATGAGAAAAACTTTTTGAAAGCCATCTATTTATGTGTGTACTTGCTTGTTTAATTATGCAAAATTTTATCCAGGAAGGATGAATCAAAAACTTACTGAAAATGGCCACTCGTAAGGAGTTCGTCACAATGCAATGGAAAAGAAAGAGATGGCAGCGAGATGTCTCTGGATAGATTTATATACAGTTTTGATGTTTTAACATAAACACTGTATATTTTCAAAAATAAAATTAAATATATGAAAACCTAAACCCTAAACTTAAAAACAAAGAGAAAAAATGAACTTAACTGTACTTCGAGCAAATAGTACAGCCACACACAAAAAATAATTAATTCAAGTAACTTTGGCCACAGGATGCTGACTTCTGACCCCTTAGCGGGATATACGTTATGGATAAGGAGAATGGCAAAGAAATCCTGAACTTTAATTAGTAGTAGTTGGCAGAGGCATTGGTATTATAATTTTGAAGCTACTATCTGTGTTGCATGATTGAAGAAATGAGCAAATATATTGATGATTTGGGAACCCAGATCTTCAGTATGGGAATAGGAAGTTAAAAATATGGAATGCAGAAAAGATCTGTGGCTCTGAGTTTTAACTGGAAACATCAGTAGGAGCTCATGCTTTTAAAAAACATGCACACATGTACACACACACACACATACACACACACACACACACACACACATATTCCAGGGTCAGGGAACTATAATATCCTCATAGCAATTAGCACCCCCAGTGGCCAGATCTTGGTTCCTAAACACCAATCTCCCTAGGTAAAATCCACGTCCTTAGATAAGAGACTGATTCCAGGGCTGGGCAGGGAAAGTGCAAGGTGAACCTGAACTATCTCATGTCAGAAAGCAAGGAAGCACTCAAGAATGGTGAGGCCAAATGAAAGGATCTTACTTAAAGGCTCTTCCACTAACCAAAGTTAAGACAAGTTGATCATCAAGGAAGAACAATGTGGTTTCTCACTGTTGGAGTGAGAAGCAGTGAGTAGAATGATCTCTGCGGTAATGGGTTAGAGCCAGAGACAGTATGAACTCATGCTTAGTTTAGTATAGATATAGATGAAGATTGGTAGATTGATAGATACATATAGAAACATTTAAAGATAGGTGTGTACACAGAAGTCAGTACATGTGTATATATTGCTTGCACTATCACCTGAAGGAGCTTGCAGGCAATCATACCACAGCAATGAGCATACCTAGCACCCATATCTTGGCTTCTAATACCATTCTCCAATAAAAGAAATCAGAGGGTAGAAGTAGCTGACTCTAGGACCAGGGGAGGAAATACACGAGATAAGCCTGGAGAATGTAAGGAAGTGCCAAACAACAAAGAGACAAAACCTACGATGATGGAAGTATGTCAAAGAGACACAGGAACCCACTGAAAGAGCTTCTAATGACCAAAGCTGCAACAATTTGAGCAAGAAAAAAAGATGGAAGTATTATACTGATACAAATATGAGTGAATAAATAAGTGGGAGAGAACAGACAAATCTCCCATGCAGAATCCCAAATAATTTGCACAGATACTTCGCTTTTGAGGAGATGGGGCATAACTCCCCAGTCCTAAAGCGAACTTCCTTTCAAAGAGCACAGTATGGAAAGGAGGGAAAATCAATTTTACAGTGCTACCTCAGAGCCCGTTGATCACGGTCAACATCAAGACTCCTAAGTGATGTCATTAGTAGATACTCTGGATATGCTTTGCAAGAACAGGGTAATTAAGTGACAGACTGTCTTAAATATCCTCCATTCTGACCCTACCTGCCTTACAAAAATGCCCAGAGAGGGCAATGGTTTTCTCTGAGACCACACAGCATGTCCATGGCAGAGTCAGGATTAGAACCCATCATCCTGACCTCTAGCCCAGGGATCTACCCCAAACCCTGAGTGCTGGGAATGGCAGGGATCGGACAGGACTCTTTATAACATCAGCGGAGCTGCCACAGAGAAGGCAAAGGAGGTTTAGAGGGTTAGTAGAATGTCCCCACATCATCTTGGAGTGACAGAGCTGCCAAAAAATAGGAAGCGGAAGCGGGACTCCCCAGGCCACCCCGCCCCCAAGGCCACAGCGTAGCCTGATTTAGCCCCATCCCCGGGAGTCCCAGCACTGATGTCTCCTTCCCCAAAATGCTTGTTCCCTCTCTCTCCTTTCTCACGGTGGTGGCCCCTTCCCTCTGTGGCTCCACTTCAGGATCTGGGGCCACCCAAATACACCCCGGACCTCTTCCTAGGGTGATGGGGTCTGGACAGGGTGAAAAAATGGAACAGATGGTGCTGTGGGGGGGCAACAGGGAGGGGGCGGGGTCGTGCAGAGAACTTGGCCATGAAAGAGCTCAATTGTCCTGTGCAGCTGTGCTTGTCTTTCTCCCCCTTTCAGCTTACAGCCGTGATGGGAGAGGGGCAGCCGCCTTCTCTGGGCTGGCCTACCCGCACCCCCAGCCCTCCAGGGGCCACCAAGCGCCACTTTCCCCTTCCAGCTTCTTGTCAAAGCAGAAGCTCAGGTCTGTAGAGCAAGAAGCGGTCTTGGAAGCCATGGTATCTCGCTGCTGCCCCGTCGGAATGGCCTGTGGGATGCATTTCATACAGACATTCCCCCTTCGCCAAGGTCAGAACCCCCAGGGCTGGGACCAGAAATTGTATTTTTAATAAACACAGCTGGTTGGTGAGACATCTGGTTACACAGATGAGAAAACTGGGGACTCCCTGTCTGGAGAGGGACACGGACTTGCTCAGGGTCACAGTGCGAGTTTTATGGCTAGACCCAAGCTGACTCATTCAGTCATTTGTTTATTCATTCATTCATTCTTAAAAACATTCACTTCAGCACTGACTATCCCAGCCTACATGCTAAGGATTTACCAGAGAGGGGGTTTCCTCCCGAGGTGTTCACAACAAGCAAGCAAGCAAGCAAAGAAATGACAAATACGTCCTTCAAAAACATGGTGATAGGTACTGCAATTGACATGTCCAAGGTACCGCAGGAGCCCACCTGGAAAGGGTACTTACTCCAGGCAAAGAGGGGCAGTGATCAGGGAAGGCTGCCTGGAGGAGGTGATAACCCAAGCAGGACCTTTAAGGTCCTGGAAATATTTATGCCAAGAAGGAAGGCGCTCCAGGCAGGTGGGTCAGCATGAGCAAAGGCTTGGAGGCAAGAAGCAGCATGACGTGTGTGGGCAGTCAATAGCAGTTCAATGTTACTAAACCCTAAAAGGTAAAGCAAGAAGCTCATTCACTGATTAAATCCGTCGATGTAATCTGGCTTACTGATTACACTGATGTAAGCCCTATTCAGGCACTGGGTTTGGGCACACTGAACAAAGCAGACACAATGTTAACCCTCATGGATCTTCCATTTTAGTGGGACAGAGAGAAAAAACAAACCGATAAGCAAATAAAGTTTATAAACGTTCATGAAGTGACAATGTGCTGAGAAGGAGTATAAATCAGGGAAGGGGCTGAGGGTTCATATTCTGTGAAGGGCAGCCAGGGAAGGCCTCTTGGAGAAAAGAGCCATTAGTAGAGACCTAAAGAAAGCAAGGCAGTGAGTCGCAAATAACTGAGTGAAGCGAATTCTAGGAAGAGGAAACGGCAAGTGCAGAGGTCCTGAGGCAGGAGAGAGATGAGGCTGGAGAAAGGTTGGCAGGAGGAACTTACGTAACACACTGAGTCTTTTCTTTTTCCTTCTTTGCATAAAGTATAGGAACCCAGCACAAGTTTTAAGCGAAGTGAGCACAGCCAAATTTAGATTTTAAAATTCCTTCTGATGGCAGAGAATGATTTGTGGGGAACAGAAGTGGGTGGCAGCAGGAAGAACAGTGAGGAGGCCGCTACAGTGGTCTAGGTGGCAGGAGATGGCGGCCCAGGCTGCCGTGGGAGGGTGTGGGAGGGTGTGGGAGGGGTGAAAAGAAGATAAGAAATATTAAATGAATTATCCGGGAGGCAAAATCCACAGGGCTGGCGTGATTGCTATCATTGGGGGAAAGGAGGCCCAGAATGGCAATAGGTTCCTGGTGGGATGCCACCTCTTAGATGGAGCAAGACTGGGGAGAAGACGCATTTCGTTTGCAGCTCTGAGCCTGAGGCTCCTGGGGGACGTCCCTGTCCAGAGGATGACAAATGGGGGCTCTAGAGAGATCTGGGCTGGGGAGAGGGTTGGGGAGCTAGCAACGTAAAGAGGGGGCAGAGAGAGCTTTGACCCACTGGTCATTTGAGTTGACTCATGATTGTTGAGCGGGAAAGGAAGGGTCCAGGATGGAACCCCAGAAAACCCCAGCGTTTAAGGGATGGAATAGAAGCCCACTAAGGAGCCAGAGAAGGAGTCATCTAGGCCCCCAGGAGAGTGAGGAGCAAGTTGGAGGAAGCCACGGACGCTTCGAGGGGAGAGAGACCGGCAGTGGTAAGTCTGCTCAGACACCCATTGGATCAAGGGCTAAAATATGTGCTTGGGAATTTAAGCCAGGCACTAAACCAACCGACAGCAGTCTCAGCGCACGGATGTGGAGCTATCTTCAAGGTTGTGCTCCTTATATATTGCTGGGTGACAAATGACTCCATCAACTCAGCGACTTACAGCAACAAGGAACATTGATTGTCAGGGTGTTTGCTGGAGCTACAGTCACCCGAAGGCTCGACTGGGGCTGACAGATCCACTTCCAAGGCTGCTTGCTTAAGTGTCTGAGGAATGGTGCTGGCTGTTGGAAGGAGGCCTTGGTTCCCCATCCTGTGGACCCTTCCCCTGGGCTACCTGAGTGGCCTCACAACATGGCGGATGACCCAGAGTCAGTGACCTGAGAGTGTGGAAGCCACAACGTCTTATGGCCTAACCTGGGAAGTCACACACTGTCATTTCCTCCATATCCGAGCATAGTCCTATTCTGTGTGGGAAGGGACTCTACATGGAGGCTGGGGTCACTGGGGGTCACCTTGGAGGCCGGCTTTTCCAAGGTGAAGACAGTGAGAACGTGAGTGCCCAGAGGTATGTTTGGTGTGTGGAAGTCTTTTGGAGCACAGAGTGCCTCTTTCACGGAACATCTCTGAGAGGATATGCTTTTCACCGTTCATCTCTTTGTAGCTTATGTGTTTCTCCTCATCTAGGAAATATATTTAAAACAAATAATTATCAGGAGGCCAAAGGGAGTGTCCATTGAGTTTGGAAAAAGTTCTTTCATTCCTTCAAACAACAAATATTTTCACTAAGTTCCTACTGTGTGCCAGGCATTGTTCTTGGCACTGGAAACAGTGACGTGAACAGAGCAAAGTCCCTGCGGTCATCATCTATGGGTCTGTAGGGCCGCCATAACCAAGGACTGGAGACTGGAGAGCTTAAACAACAGCAATTTATTTTCTCACAGTTCTGGAAGCTAAGAATCTGAAATCAAGATGTCAGCCTGGTTGGTTCCTTCTGAGGGAAGAGAGGGAATGTCTGTTCTAGACTCTTCTCCTTGGCTGGTGATTGGCCATCTTCATGTTCACATGGCATTCTCCTGTGTAGAGGTGGACAAATCTCCCCATTTTATGGGGACACTAATCATACTGGATTCGGATCTACTGTAATGACCTCATTTTAACTGCTTTACCTCTATAAAGACCATATCTCAAAATAAGGACACATTCTGTGGTACTGGACCTTAGGACCGCCACATATGAATTTGGCAGCAGGGATGGGGGTGGGTGGACACACAATTCAACAGGTAACACTGGCCTTGTAATCGAGTGAGGGAGACAGACAAGAAGCAAGTAAGTACGAAATACCTCCAGGGGTGAGGGGTGTTACGGAAGGAGAGAAAGCAGGGGGTGGGGGGGTGGGGGATGAGTAGGCCAAAGGAAAGGTGTTGCTCTTATCTATGGGGTAGGAGGTTCCAGGGGCTGAGTGGGGAGGGTGGCCTGAGGGCAGGAAGTGGGAGTCTGACCCTTGGAGACAAATAGGCTTTGAGGAGGTTTGGCTGAAGAGGGGAGGGTAGGCAGTAGCTGGAGGGAGGCGTGGGATCAAAGAGAAGGTTCATCTGATTCTCTGGTGGAGAATTTTGTGAACTGAGAAGACCAAAAAATTCAGAAAAGGGGAGGACCAGGCCTCTTCTGGGAGCCGAGAGAAAGGGAGGGGGGAAGAGGAGGAAGAGGCAGGTGTGAGTGCCTGAGCTCCAGGAGAGGGAAAGGAGGAAGAGGTCACTAGCTGAGTGGGAAGGTACAGCGGATAGGAGCCTGTGAGGAGCAAGCAGCCTTAGGGTTTAGCTGAGGGACACAGGAAGCTCAAGGGTGGGGGCCTGCCCGCTCAGCTCCCAGGCCTCCCTCCCAACCACCACCAACCCCTGCAGCCTCTGGCCTTCCCATTTCCTCCCCATCTCCCCCAGGACCCTCTGATGTAGGGCTGTGGGGCTCTCCCTCCCCACCCAATGTCCACTCTGATCAATGGTTTCTGTGTTCTCCCTGGCTCTCCTCCATGTGTCCCCGGTCACAGAGATCACGGGGCCCATGGCCAAGGCAGTCACCATCTGGCCGAAGGGAAACTCAGCCTCCGCATCCCTGAAGATATTTGAGATTCTTAAGAAGCTGCGTTTTGTCTTTTCACATCCACTGGACCCTGGCCTACCTTTTGAAAACCCTCCAGTGACCCCATCGCTCACAGAAGAGGATCCAAACCCTTCAGATAGCCTCCAAGGCTCTGCATGGTTTGGCATCTTTAAACCATTTTAAAATGGTTTAAAGTACTTTAAAAACATTTTTTTTTATTTTGAAATAATTTCAGGTTTGCAAAAGAGTTGCAAAGACAATATAAAGAATTCCAGTATACGCTTCACCTCGGTTTCCCTACTGATAGCGTCTTACACAATCGTAGCACATTCGTCAACACTAAGAAGTTAATGTTGGTATGATGATGTGTTGCTTTTACAGTAAATAAAAATGATTATGGATTTTTTGTTCATTTTTATTGTGGAATGTACTACAGATACGAAGGCATGTATGTGCAGTTTGAGGAATAATGATAAATGTTTCATCTTTTATGGAATTTCTGTTCATTTTTTTTGCTCATTTTCTATTCTGTTATTTATTAGTCTCTTTGATTCATAGGTGTTTTTATATATTCTGGATGCTACTCTGGTTAGTTATGTGTGTTGCAAAACCTTACTGCAGATTGTGACTGGTCTTTTTATTCCTTTTTTTTTTTTTTTAGATTTATTTATTTATTTGAGAGAGAGAGATGTGCACATGCCTGTGCACATCAGTGGCGGGGGGAGGGGCAGAGACAGAGAAACTTTCCAGCAGACTCCACACTGTACAGTTTGCCCAAAACGGGGCTCAATCCCAAGACCGATGAGATCGTGACCTGATCTCAAACCGAGAGTCGGATGCTCAACTGACTGAGCCACCCAGATGCCCCTGGGTTTTTCATTCTTACTGGGGTTTTTGATGAATAGAAGTTTTCTTTTTTAAAGATTTTATTTATTTAAAAAAAAAGATTTTATTTATTTATTTGACAGAGAGAAAGAAATCACGAGTAGGCAGAGAGGCAGGCAGAGAGAGAGGGGGAAGCAGGCTCCGCGCCAAGCAGAGAGCCCAATGCGGGGCTCGATCCCAGGATCCTGAGATCATGACCTGAGCCAAAGGCAGAGGCTTTAACCCACTGAGCCACCCAGGTGCCCCGATGAATGGAAGTTTTCAATTTTCATGTAGTCAAACTTACCAAATATTTTCTTTATGGTTTAAATGTTTCGTATGATATGTTTAAAAGCTTTTGTTAAGGCTCTTTCTGTAAGGAGGCTGTCCCATATTTTATTCTAAAGTTGTAGGTTTTACCATTTACATTTATTTATTTATTTTTAAGATTTTGTTTATTTATTTGACACAGAGAGAGAGACCACAAGTAGGCACAGAGGCAGGCAGAGAGAGTGGGAAGCAGGCTCCCCGCTGAGCAGAGAGCCCGATGTGGGGCTCGATCCCAGGACCCTGAGATCATGACCTCAGCCGAAGACAGAGGCTTAACCCACTGAGCCACCCAGGTGCCCCTACCATTTACATTTAAATCCTTAATCCAGGGGCACCTGGGTGGCTCAGTCCTTAAGCCTCCGTCTTCAGCTCAGGTCATGATCCCATCCTGGGATCAAGTCCTGCATTGGGCTCCCTTCCTGGCGGGAAGCCTGCTTCTCTCTCTCCCACTCCCCCTACTTGTGTTCCCTCTCTCGCTGTGAAATAAATAAATAAATAATAAATAAAAATTTAAAAAAATAAGTCCTTAATCCATCTGGTATAGATTTTTAGTGTATGGTGTGAGATAGGGAATCATTTCCATTTTCTTCCATATAAATGGCCAATTATTCCAGCCTTGTTTATTAGATAGACCATCTTTTCCTCCCTGATTGGCAATGCAGATTGTGCTGAATATCAGCTTTCCATATATGCATAAGAAAAAAAAATGTTAAGGAAAAAGTAAAATGAAATACTTCGGCAAGTCCACGTCTAAGAATTTATCCTAAAGAAATAACTGTAAACATGAAAAAATACTTACTTCTAGGATGTCATTTATAAGAACCAAAAAACAAAACCCAACAAGAGGGGATTGTTTGAATACATTTTTGTATATCCATACAATGGATCGTTGTGTTGTAATCCAAAAAGATGTGGTAGATTTTAACACGGTAATGTGGAAATACTGAAAAAAAGCAGACCGTAGAGTCACATATGTAGTATAATTTACTAGAGGGTGTTCATACATCACAAAGAAGGAAGGATTTATAGTAAGCCATCAGTTGTTTATTATTTGAGTTGCTATAACAATATCAAAAAACACAAATAAAATGCAATTCCTTTTTTTACATAGTCCAAAAAAAGAAAATGTTGCTTAGGCTCATACCATAGGATCCAGCAATCCAGTCCCAAGGAGTTTCCACAAGAGAAATAAGAGCATAAGTTTACACAAAAGGCTGTACATGAATGTTTATAGCGGCTATAGTCATAACCACCGACAGCTGGAAGCAACCCAGATTCCTTCCACTGGTGAACGGATAAACACACTGCGGCACGTCCATACGGTGGATTGCTACTCAGCTATAAAAAGAAACACCGCTGATGATTGCAGCTCCCGGTTAACCTCAGTGCACGGTGTCAAGTGAGAGAAGCCAGACACAAAGGCTGCATACTCTGTGATCCCTTTCATAGGACTTTCCGGAAAAGGCAAATTTATAGGAAAAGTAAACATCAGTGGTTGCCAGGCGCTGGGGTGTTGGGAGGGGCCGACTCCAAACAGGTACAGGGAACTTGTTTGGGATGAACTGTCCTAGAGATTGATTATGGTGGTGATTACGCGGCTGTGAGTCTCTGAAAATTCAGACATAAACACTAGAAAGGGTGATTTTTACTGTATGCAAATTATACCTCAATCACAAAATGCAAACTGTAAGAGGCGTGGCGTATAACAGCCTTATGAATTAAAATAAGCCAGCGACGTGAGAGCTAAAGAAAAATGCGTTCTGCGAGACGTTTAATGAGATAGAATAGCATTCATCCTATTGTCAGATGAATGCCCGTGTGTTGTGCAACTATAAAATGAGCCTCGGTCTCTGTGTATGTGTGTGTGTTGTGTACACAACTGCACATATTGGTAGAAAGACAAACTACCAGATAAGCAACATGAGTGGAATCGGGAGTCTCTCTGAGTGGAGGGGTTCCAGCTCATCTGTATTTTCTGCTCCTGTGTTTGCTTATTTTCCCGCGATGACCATGCTTTGTCCTGGCTCCTTGGAACCGCTGGAGTCCAGCGCTGACTTGGGCAAGTCGGGAAGAGGCGGTCCCTTCAAAGCTGGGAAAACAGCAGCCCCCCGGATGAACCCCGAGTCTTGTCCTGCCCGTGTTTATTCTTCCTCCCTGGGCAGACAAGGCAGGAGACGGGACGAAGGGGCAGAAATTCAGACTCGGAAGCCCCGTAAAGGGTAGCCTGCCCCTCGGAGCCAGCTCGCCCCTCCTCCACTGCCTGAGCTCTTGCAGAGGAGTGTAAGGTCCGGAGGGTGGACTCTGGAGCCGCATCAGCTGCCATTTCATCACATACGGACTGTGCGTCCCTGGGCCAGTTACTCCACCTCTCTGTGCCTCCACGTCTTCCTCTGTAACGTGGGGATAAAGATGGCGCCTACCTCACCAGGATGTTGTGTGTGTATATGTGCGCGCGTGTGTGTACAAAGAGCTTAAAACATACCTGGCACCTTAATTTAAGTGCTCGGTAATGTTTAGAAAGACTGTTGTGAAAATCCAGCTGATTCAGGTGTGAGCCTACTGGTCCCATCGCAGGACACGTGGCGGTCACAGGGTCGCACGCCCAACATCCCCCAAATGATTTTAAAACGACGCGAGTTCTTCACCGAGATTTAGAGCATCCTGAAGGGAATATGCACCATCTACAAAACACGGTCTAATCTCTCTCTTCCGCCAGCCACTTCCCTCGCCACCCACTACCAGCTCTCTGGGGGCTCTTCCCCAGACTCCCTCCGTTCAGCCAACAAGCATTTACTGAGCACCTACTATGCGCCAGGAGCCATACTTGGGATAAATCCGGGAACGAAATAGGTAAGAATCCCCATTGTTCATGTGTACATTACAGATCTAGCCCTAGAACCTTGGTCTTTCTCCACCCTCTTCTTCCTCATTCTGCCATCCAGAACCCAAGGAAACCCCACAGCACCCCCCTCAGAGGGCAGAGGACAGAAGATGCCGGGTTGGCAAAGCCAGGCTCGAGCAGACAGGGCTTGAGCAGAGACTGAGCATTGCCAGTCAGCAACCACTGTGACCCATGACGAGGGCCGAGCGCCAGCCATGGCCCAGCACACAATAGGAGCTCAGCAAGGGTGACCCCATACCGTAGTCACCTCATCCCCTGTGGGATTGGCAGCAAGTTCCAGGCAGAAGCCCCATGTTGTTCGCTCTTTGGGGAACGTACAGCCGGGGGTAAGGTGCACATTAGGCCCTCGATGGCCGGCTGGGCTCTCTAGGCGCCTCCCGGGCTCATCTCTTTCAGAGGCCATGGATGGCCCAGCTCAGAATCTGCTGATGTACTGGGAGGCAGGTGGGGGGGCGGTGGTCAGGGCTTTCTCTGGGCCTTTAGTCATCACCACAGAGCTCAGTCAGCCCCCACCTGGCTGCCTCCCAGCCGTTCAGTCCTCAGGAAGGGGCAGGAAGTGGGCGCTGTGGGAGGAGGCCAGCGTTTGGAGGCCTGCAGACCTTCCTGACCCTCATCTCAGCTGTGAAAATGAATGTTAACCCCTTCCTTGGTGGAGAGAATGAAATGATATCTGCTGGAGAGAAGCATTGTGTAAATGCTTGTCTGTCTTTTCTCTCATTAGAGAAGCCTCTACCTTCAGACTACAGACAGCCGGGAACAGACCCGCCTTCGGAGGCACTTATCGCTGTCGCCGCCTCAGTTCCTTCCGGCCACACGGGCATGCTCGTGCCCGCCACACAGACACACCGACACGGGCATTGCACTAATCCGGTTCCTGACTGCCAGCAACAGAAAGCCAAATGTGGCTGACTAGAGCAGAAAAGGAATTTATGGAAAGGATAAAAGTGTGACTTATGGAATCATGGGAAATTCTCCAGGCCTCTACTGCGAAGGCGGAGGGAGTGAACTTTATTAAAATCAATTACAAGGCGGGATGCCTGGGTGGCTCAGTCGGTTAAGCGTCTGCATGTTATGATCCCCGGGTCCTGGGATCGAGCCCCACATCGGGCTCCTTGCTCAGCGGGGAGCCTGCTTCTCCCCCTGCCTGCTGCTCCCCCTGCTTGTGCTCTCTCTCTCTGACAAATAAGTAAATAAAATCTTTTTAAAAAATTAATCGAGAGGCACAGTAGCATTGTGTTTTGTTTGCATACAGTTAGTGCTCTATAAATATTACCTGACAACAAAAGCACATCTCTGTTCAAAATGCTTAAAGGTTCCAACTGGCACCTACAGAGTCCTGGCCCTGGGGCAGTGGGGGTGGGGAGAGGCTCTGAATTCTTCCCAAGGGTCTGCAAACCCACGTAGCCATGAAGCATGGTCTGGGGGCCGGCACACATCCCCAGCTGGAGGGAAGAAACATTCACCTCCACCTGCCCCTCTGCTCTCTGGTGCTTCCCCCACCCCTAGGAATTTGGAATTGCTGCTCTCATTGGCTGGATCTAGGACAAGGAGAAGCCCTTGTTTCCTGCCCCATGGCTAAAAGGGCCACACCCAGGTTACCTTTTTCTGTTCCTCAAATCGCGCCATGGGACTGGTAAGTATACCAAACTCGCTCCCTCTCTCTCCCTCCAGCCAAGCCAGTCTTCCTTGGGATTTCTGCCCAGGCAGTGCAGAGGCCAGCCGGAAGGCGAAGGGCTGGACAGTGGGGATAGGCCCATCCCACTGCCGTCTGTGCTCCTGCCCAGCTCAGCCACTGGCCACTGGCCCAGCTGATAATGAATCGATGCTTTGTTTCTGAGCAGGACAGTCTAGACTGGGTTCAGCTCCCAGGTAGAGTGAGGGCGAGGGAGGCAGGGAACAGACAGGACAAGTTTGGGGCATTCAGAGGTCCCTTAGCCAAAAGATCGAATATCATCAACCATGTCCGCCTGGCTCCTTATTTCAGATGCCTGCAAATCAGAGGCTAGAAAAATGCCAATTTACTTAAAAG